>JAGSMP010000357.1:0-518425 GCA_029286625.1 Parnassius orleans
ATTTTTATATAGAACTGAAGTGACAAACGAACTTACAGTCTACCTGATGGTAAGTGGCTGCTGCAGTCAATGGACACCTGTAGCCAACTTTAAACAAAGAAGGCTACAGATGCATCGTAACGTCTCAGTACTGAAATAGAATATTTCACAGCCTGTAATTATACTGGCTTTCTGTACTATTCAGTCCTGAGCACAGCAGTGCAAGCACTGCTATTTGGCAGTAGGAATAGCTAAAAATGTGATATCTACCCAGATGGACACCAATTATATTATAATCTGGAAGGTTTGGTTCAAACTCACCATGCTGCACAAACGGATCAGTAAGTGTAGTACTGATTATCTCGTAATGATATTGTTGCTCCTCCCAATAATTTGGGTTTGGCGTTGTAGTTGTATAAATCGCCATTGGTTGTTCACCACAGCTCCCTTTGTTAATTACTCCTTGCTGGTGAGATTGACATTTGAATGAGTTGTTATGTCCCTGTATGTGTAAAGTATTATTGTATTCGAATGTCTGTATATGTATACATATATCTGAAGAGCAATAAATAACAATTAATTTAATAATAAATGTTTTAAAAACTGTAACTGTCTTTATTTGATTACAAGGGGCGTCATAGAACAGTCAAAAACTCTATTTTATGTCACGGATTTTATGTAATTTTTGCGGTAACTTATTTAAAAAATTATTTTATTTCTTCGTTTCTTAAAATATTTATGTTATAAAAAAAACGTTTAAAGGTAATATAATGTAAATATACAGATAGTATTGAAAGATAAAACACAGTTGAAACTGTTACTTTAAAAAAAAAACTTAAATTTAAAAGCAGTGCAGCAGTTAATGTAACTATATTCAATAACCATTATCAAGTTTTTAGTTAAAAAGTTCACATAGAAAAATAGATGATGAACTATTACAGTTAGTCTTCTGTTATTTCACTTGTACCTAAAACTTTTAATTTAGCTCATATAACGATTGTCGTTTCTATCATAAGAGTTTTTGTTCTCTATAATAACATCATCCCTACAAGTAATTACTCTTTCTAATAGAATGTAGTGCTTGAATGCGGGAAAAGTGTGTTAAGAAATCTTATTATAACCTGTTGTAAAATTGTTACAATACATTTTATACAAATGTGTCTCGAGTCCTGACGTGAAAATCGCAGGACACAAGATAATTAGATTTGGAAAAGTTAAGTTCCGGGGACCCTAGTGATTGTATTAAATTTTCGTTATTTAATAAGATACAAAAAAGTTAAATCTAATCTTTCGTTATGGGCATTCTAGTTACGACTTTAGTAAGTAAGTTAGTAAGTTTTAGATGGCTGATTATTGCTGTGCTGCTAATTTCAGGCTGTAAAACATTCCATTTTAGTGCTCAGAAACCTTCTTTGTTTGAAGTTGGTTGCAGGTGTAGAAACCAAGGTAAAAAGCCTAGTATTCTACAACTGCGTGATGGTACAGCCTATACCTAATGTCTGACAGGTAGGTACAGGCCTTCTTTTATTTCCTAAAAGGGTTATGGAGTAATAAGCCCGCAGCGATGCTACATGTCCTGGAAATACTTTTGTTCTCAAACATGCTTGATGCAGGTTTCTCCACGATGTATATAATATGATGATTTCCTTCACCGCCGAGTACGTGGTAAACCAGCACTTAGAAATTCAATTTTATTGGTGCCAGCGGGGTCCCAACTCGTGTTGCTTTGGAAACTCGATAAAATTTTGGCACTAAAAGGGCTGTGTCTACCCACAGCTTCAAAAAATGCCGTAACGATACTAAATTGTACGTTTAACATTTATTGTTAGAATTAGTAAACGTAATGATTAGTGTAAAATCAAAATTTTGTTTTATTATATTCTATGGACTATGCGTGTTGTTTTAAGTGTTTTACGTTTACAACTGTTATGTACTGTTTAATGGACATTCATACATGTTTTCTATTTTTAGTGTTTTAATTTTTTTTTTTTTTTTAAATTATAGTAATACTAAACTGAACGCCAATTGATTGACTAAGGATCATGTATGTAGATGAGTTCAGATTCACATTATAACAATGTAGATACAAAAAGAATACGAAACAACGTTAAAGTAAAAGTTCAATACGGCAGAGACTCCGTACGTGTATGTGTCGGGAATCCTTCTTAAATCTGCACTGAGCTAGTGTTATAGAAAATACACTTTGACTAATGTAGGATACGTAGAAGAAATTCTAAATTAGCATGTCGGTTCATTTATCGGCAGTTTAGGTAAGGGTACTGGTATTATGCAAGACAAAGCCCATTCCTATATCGCTAGAATATTGCATGACTTATAGAATAAGAATGACGTGCTATATTAGTATGTACGCAGCTACGACCTCAATCCTATTTATTAAACGCGGTTGTTTTGAGTTCGAGCGGTGTGTGATACAAAGAAATTTGCACTGGGTGAATATTCAATAGGATCCGCTTAGAAAGCTGCGGAGTCGCGTAATTATGCCTTTTTATTCAGTTAGTTCAAAAGAAAGTTGATTAAAATGAATTGAGAAGTTTGGTTATATCTATTAAATCTATATACAGTGTCGATTCGATCGACAAATTCTGTTCTGATTTATTAAAATAATTTATTATTTGAATTTTATTTAAAAAATACAATAAAAATGTCGATAAATATATAAGACAATTATAATAATAATTATTTTTTCATTGCAGACATAATACTCATTTATGAAGGAAAATCTTTCTGCTTAGCCGTTGTCAGCTGTCAAAAATAACGACTACATAAATTTTTTACCAATATGGAATAAATCATGGAAACTATTGTGATAATATTTAATTTATAAAGCAAAATGCTTTTATTTAGTCCGTAAATGATTGTGTTTCATGGAAAGATGCGGGGTACAACCCATTCCACGTCAATATAAAGTTATATAATATAAAGACCTTTTAATGAATATCGTCACTCCAGAACATTTACAGCCGGATTTCCCACAGTGTCAATACTGTACCGCGTGTAGGCTGTTTAAAGATAAAAGGGGACTAAATATACATATTAAAAGTATTTCGGCTTCACAGCCTACCGTAGAAATTCATAAATCTATTATTAATATCTCTAATGAAACAAATTTTTCATTTTTTTTCGTAACTATTATCATCGTAATGTACCAGTGCTTAAAAGAATTCCTAGATGTACGAGGATACAGCTTGCTAAAGCATTGTAATGCACTATTCAAAATTGTTTCACTAATTGTGAAAAGAGTTGGCAAAAAGTATTTGATCTCAAGTATTACCATTTTCGTTTTGTTAAAACAATATATAAATCAACAACTTGACTCTCGATGACAGGGGGAGCAAACCGTCGACCATCCCGCGGTGTGAGTACACAATGCCGGATGTGCTGTTAGCTGCGCCCGGTTCGTAAAGCACTCCTCTCCCTGGACATCCACAAGTCGAGTGGGTCTGACCGAATCCCCCCAATTGTGCTGAGGACGTGTGCTCCAGAGTTGGCACCGGTTCTAACGCATCTTTTTCGGTGCTCCTACTCCTTAGGCATAGTCGCGAATTCATGGAAGACAGCTTTCGTCCACCCGATCCCTAAAAACGCGACCACTCAGACCCGTCTAACTACAGGCCTATCACCATCACCTACTTGTTCTCCAAAATAATGGAATCCATTATAAACTGCCAGCTCATGCGGTACCTTGATGATCACCAACTAATTAGTGACCACCAATACGGTTTTCGTCGGGGTTGATCAGCTGGTGATATTCTGGTCTACCTGACTCGGGCGGAGGCAGTATAGTCCAAGGGGGAGGCATTGGCCGTTTGTTTGAACATTGCGAAGGCCTTCGATCGGGATTGGCACAAAGCGCTTCTTTCGAAGCTGCCTTCCTATGGGCTTCCGGAGAAATTGTGCAATTGGATCACCAGCTTTCTTGCAAATCGGAGCATTAAGGTCGTAGTAGACGGTGCATGCTCCGATTACAAGCCTATTAATGCTGGTGTTCCACAAGGTTGCTTGCTATCATCAACGTTGTTTCTTCTGCATATAATTCTGATTCTGATATGTTGCAAACCGGTAACATTCATTGCTATGCGGATGACAGCACTAGTGGTGCTCTATACACCGGCCGTGACAATATTTCTCGGGAAAACGTCGCCGAGTACCGGAACAAACTTTCCCTGAAGTGGAGTCTTTGCTGCACAAAGTCTCGGATTGGGGCGACTAAATCTAGTCTAGTTTAATCTCCAGAAGACACAGGTTTGCGCGTTTACCGCCAAAAAGTACCCCTTTGTCGTATCTCCTCAGTTTCAAGGCACTCCCTTTCTTGCTTCAGCCAGTATTGGAATCCTTGGCGTCGACATATCGAATGATTGATGAGAAACGAGAAGGCCGATTTGGACTCTAAAAAGCTTGGCGTGCTCAGCAGAGCGGGACAGTATTTCTTGTCGGCATACCACCTGCAACTTTACAAGGCACAGGTTCGGCCTCACATGAAATACTGTTTCCATCTCTGGGCCATGTTTTCTCCCCTGTGCCAGCTCCTTCCACTTGACAGCGGCTCGAATCATCGACAATTGAGTCATCTCTGATCCGCTAATTTTCACGAAAGCACATCGTCGTAAATCTCCCGATACTATCCACACCATCTGGATGCTTGGCGGTCCACCATTGTACGTTTTACTAGGAGTTTTCTTCCTCGTACGATCTCTCTGTGGAATAGTTTACCACTGGCAATTTTTCCGTACCGATACGACCTAGGGAACTTCAAGAAAAGAGCTTCATCCTAAAAGGCCGACATCGCACCTGCCATTCCCCTGGTGTTGCAGTTGTTCAAGGTTGGCGGTAGTTACCATCAAGTGAGCTGTATGCTCGTTTGTTCCATCTCCTATAAAAAAAATACGTCTCAACCAAAAGAGACATATTTTCAAAATTTTGATTACCCAATTGATACTCATTTATCGCGACGTTTTTCTAAATTTATTTTTTATTATATTTTATTTGATTTAAAAAAGTAGTTGAATCCAAATTAATGGACGGCGACTTAAAAACTGCATCATGTATTTTATTCTTAGACGACATCCTGGCTCCTCGTAATGTCGATACAAAAAGAATACGAAAAAAATTCTAAATCCTTTTCTATTGAAGCTGTTAGACCCTGGAACTCCCTACCGCTACATATTAGAAGTGCGCAGTCTATTGAAAAGTTTAAAAAACTTGTCAAAGCGCACTTTTTTCCTCCTTAAATAATCATTCCTCTAAAAAATTACTACCTACTCATTTTTCCTTACGTTAAGGCTTTGACTTCACTAGTTTAAGCCTGCTCTCGTATATGTATGTCTGTATTTTTGTATTTAAAATGTATTTATTTATTATCGTATGTATGTATTTATCAATTATATAATTATATGTACGTCGTGTGAATTTTCCAACAACCTACGTACACTACCTACCCTTTCTGACAGGTCACTTTATCCTCTGCAATGGTTGCCTGGTAGAGATCGCTTCAAAGCGATAAGGCCGCCAATTGTACTTTTATATAAGTTATGTTTTTTTTGGTCATTACTTGGTCTTATGCCGAATTAGTGGTCTATTCAAGCGCTGGCGGCATCGGACATCTGTGTCTACCACTGCGTTACAGCGTATAATAATAGGGAGGTTACAAGATGAAGGTATGAAAGAGAACTTCAAATGTAGACTGAGAGAAAATATAAGTGGTATGGATGAATTGTGTATGAATGATTTAGACTTGGAGACTGTGTGGTATAATGTCAAAAAAGGTTTGGTGGATGCAGCTACCGAAGTATGTGGTGTAACTAAGAGAACGAATGAAAGGAAATAAACACTTTATGGTGGTATGATGAGGTACGGATGGAAGTTGAAGCAAAGAAGAGGGCATAGCTAGATTTACTAGCAACCAAAGCTGGTAATTCTAGCGATATGATTGATGAGATTGAAAGAAAAAAGGCAGACTTTAGACGTATAAATAAGAGAGTAAAAGAAGTTGTTGAAAGGAAAAAGCAAGAAAGAACGGATAAGAATGATAGAAGGATATTTGATAACTTCCAGGCAAATATTAAAATATTCTGGAAACTCGTAAGAACTGCCAGGGGAAATTCAATACAGTCTAGAATGAATGCCATACGAGACGAGAATGGCTGTATGCTGAATGATGAAGTTTCTAATTTAAAGAGATGGAAGGAATACTTTGAAAGCGTATTTATGAGTGAAGAGTCGTCTGAATTAAGTAAAATAGAAATTTCGAAAGAAGTGGAGAGAGGTAGGGAGATAAGTGTAGATGAAATAATGAAAGCAATGAAAAGCATGAAAGCAGGTAAGGCAGCCGGATATGATAGAGTATCACTCGAAATGCTAAGGGCTGGAGAGGGAGCGGTGGCAGGCCTGCTGTTCACCTTGTTTAATTTATGTTGGGAACTGAAGCGGGTACCTGAAGACTGGTGCAAAGCCGTTATAGTCCCAATATATAAGGGAAAAGTCTATTCGGACTGGTTTGGCATTCAAAAAGGTGTCAAACAGGGTTGTGTAGCTTCTCCGTGGCTGTTTAACCTATTTATGGACAGGTGTTTGCAAACTTTGAAAGTTGAAGAATGTGGGTTGACAATGGGTGAGTTAACCGTCAAATGCCTTTTGTACGCCGATGATCAAGTCATATTTGCATCGTCGGCGGCCGAATTGCAAATGATGGTTACTTTAATGAACTGGTAATTAAAAGAAAGGGGTATGAAAGTGAACGCAAGTAAGACGAAAGTGATGGTTTTTGAAAGAGAAGTAAGTAAAACGTTATGTGAAATAAGAAAAGAAGGGGAGATGATTGAGCAAGTGGATGAGTTTGTATATTTGGGGTGTTCATTTAGCAGGGATGGTAGATATGATAAGGATATAGAACGACGAGTGAATGCAGGAAATAGAGTGAATGGGGCTCTACACGCTATTATGAAAAGTCAGAATGTGTCAAAAAGGCACGTATGGCAATTCATAATACTGTGTTAGTCCCTACTTTAATGTATGTTAGTGAAAGTTGGGTCTGGCAGAAGAAGCATGAGAGTAGAATAAATGCTCTAGAAATGCGGTCATTAAGAAGTATGCTAAGGCTGAATCCGAATGACAGGGTGAGAAATAGTGTGATAAGAGATAAGTGCGGTTTGCAAGATGACGTTGTGACCAGGATTAAGAAAGGAATGCTTCGGTGGTTTGGTCATGTAGAAAGAATGAACGAGGAAAGAGTGACAAAGCAAATTTAAGTTGCAGAAGTGAACGGAAGAGTCGGGAAGGGACGCCGTAGACGAAGGTTAATCGACCAAATTGGCGATATATTGAAAATGGGCCAGATTAGGAGTACCCTTAACCGACGAGCGTGTATGCGTAGATAATTATATGGATGTAAAGGAGGCGAGAGATGTGTGTCAGGATCGTGCCAAATGGAAGTCCGTAGTCTCTGCCTACCCCTCTGGGTGACAGGCGTGAGTGTTTATGTTATGTTATGTATGTTTTTTTTTTCTCTCTCATATTTTTTTCTGGTGTACAATAAAGTATATTTCATTCATTCATTAATTATGTATCTGAGAACTATTACTTGAATTGTTGTTATTACTGTTTTTTTGGCATTTTTACATTTTGTATTTTTTATTACTATTTTGTAGATTTGTCCGCAATTCTTTTTTATCTCCCTAGTCACACAGAAAAATAATCGAAAATATATATTAAAATGCTGAAACCGATTATACTGGGCTTGTTTCAAAGCGAATCAAAAATCGGTCTTTTTGTTAGTGAATAATTTATAAGTTTGAACTGTCATGTTATAAAATGAGCGGTCCTTTAATGGTAGGTAGCATTTAGAAACACGAATTTCACTAGTGTATCGATTCTTTAGGGTAATCGATTTATTGCAATAAAAATGTTTAGTTCTTTATTCCATATGCGAATAACATATTTTATTTCCAAATGAATATATAATTCAAAGTAAGTAATAGAATATTAATGAAACCTTGGTTTTTTTTTTAGAAAATCTAAAAAAAAAATATTTTCTTACTTCTTTATTATTTTATTGGTTTTTCGAATTCTAGATTGTAAAAAGAGCTAGTTTTTTGTATTTCAATTTAAAAAAATATAGCCATTTTTTAAAAGTATAAACCAATTAGTTAACTTCAAGCCCAAAAATCCCATTCTCCTTTTTTTTGTTTTTATTTTGTCTGTCTGTTTCGTGTAAATAAATAATTAAAAATAAGGTATGAGTTAAAAGAATGTATTACAAAGTGCTGAAATGTGTAACAATCATAAATCCGTTTTATAAATATCTGCTAATCTTTTAATTTTTGTAAATCACTTATTGTTTTAAAGTTATAATACCTATATAACCTTCAAGCCAGAATCATCTCTTAGGCATATGAATACCAACATTAAAAAGCAGCTTAATGCTGCTGAGTTTAATATTGTGAATGTAGTATCCGGAGAAAGTTTTTACTGAAAACGAGGCATTACATCTCAGTGCTCAGCGGTGACAAGGCATCTACATTTTGATTTTTAAACGAGGATGGATGTGGATATCTATGGGCCATAGCATTGACTTGCCATCGGGTAAATCATGTGCCCATTTGTCTCCCTTATTCCATAACAAAATGAATAAATTCTGTTCCATTGGGAAGATATTGGATCCCAGCGAGGTTTCACTGAACGGAGAAGAAATGACGAATGCTACCTACATTTATGTCATTTAAAAAAAATTATGTAACAATACCAAAGTACAGATTGGAAAACCATAATAGACCCTTTCTTAACATGGGGAAATGTCTACGCACACCCGCCTCGAGGGGGCAAGGATGGGTTATTTCGGCCTCGCACCGACTAAAACCCCATGGTATCCCATCTTCGCCGCCTATTGGCAGGGCCACGGGAACGCTTTCGCACACATCCGCGGCCCCACCAGCACCGGCCGCCCCATGGCAGCCCCTTCTCGGGAAGGAATTCACCTCCCCCTTTTTCTTCTCAGGTAAGGTGCACCAGGAACACAAGGCGCGTCTTCCTCCTTGGCCTCTTACTCTAACTGCATAACGAACCCCCCGAGTCCAATACGCGGAGGCCATGGGGCCGGGTAAAACAAGCACACTGAAGCACTAGCTTTCCGGCCCCCTGTGGCGGATCTGGTCTATGGCTCCGCCCGCAATGAATATTCGGCTGCGGAGGGTAGGGAGAACGGTGCCTCGCAATACCGACACTCCTCTCCCCCCACAGTCCCACCACCAACGCATCAACGTGAAAGTTGCGGAGGATAGGGCGAGTTGCGCATCGCCATACCAACACTCCTCTTCCTCCGCAACTCCACCTCGGCTGCAGTGGTAGGGAGAGAAGACACCCCTCCCGCCTCAGGCCACTACCACACATCCAAAATGGGCTTGCCAAGCCCACTCGGAGTGGCCACCTCGGGCCAGTCCTACACCTCTGGCCAGCCATGTGGTTTTCCCTTTGTTCTCCGCGGGTGACCAAGCCACGGCTACTAAGCCCCCTCTCCGCCACGACAAGGCAGAGTGCAATTGCAACTTAACACAAAATTAATTTCTCTTTATCTCAGACAGTAATATGATTTCGTGGTAGATTTCTAACAAGATATTAATCTATTCAAAACTCCTTTGATATAATAATGTCTGAAATAGAATGATCTTTGGGTTGAATACGATCAAAGTATAATGAAGCGAATATCCCACGAAGATGTAAACATAACATAATAGTTATATATTAGGTAGTGAAACACGAGCGGTGGTTTCAACAACTGATTTATTAACCTCCATGGCGGTATTTGCATAAATAATAATTTGAACATACCTTACACCTCTGTGCCTAATAATGTTTATAAATAGTTACATGTTAGAAAATAAGTTTAATTCTAGTAAATATTTTACAAGTCTTAATGGACATATAATTTGAAATAAGAAATTACATTAGTTTATATTATAATACCTTGGCCGGCCACGACGAGGACGTAAACTACGTTTTAATATTGGTGGAGAAGGAGACGAGTTAATATTTTTCTCTTTTGTCTCACTCGAAATCTGTTCACTGTTTTCCGAACTAGTGGCCGGCTGAGAGGCCGGACTAGCAATAGTACTGTCCGTCGTGGTCAGCGAATCTGGCACTGTAAGCACCGTACTTGGCGTAGGTGTTATACTATCTCTAGTTACATTTGTGTCTGTCGAAGTACAGGTCAATGAATATCTCTTTTTATGAGGTATCTTAGGGATTAACATTTGGTCAATGTGTCTTCTGGTACTACCACCCGCCGGCAGGTTAACAGCGTAGGAATTCGGGCCAACTTGCTCACTGACCTGTCCTTCGACCCATTTATCACTCCTATTTGAATAATTTCGTATGTACACATGATCGCCTATACCGACGTTGCGTTGCGTGCCGCCAGTGCGCTCGACCTGTTCGAGCTGTTTGTTGCGCACCCGCTCCGCGGTGTCCGGCCGCAGCGCGTCGAGCCGGCCGCGCAGCCTGCGGCCTAGCAATGCAACTGCGGGCGCAACGCCCGTCGTAGCATGTTCACAATTCCTATATTGGAACAGCATTTTACACAGTGCTTGTTCGATATTTGCCCCCTCGTGATAAGCTTTTTTAATACA
Source organism: Parnassius orleans (assembly GCA_029286625.1). Lineage (NCBI taxonomy): Eukaryota > Metazoa > Arthropoda > Insecta > Lepidoptera > Papilionidae > Parnassius > Parnassius orleans. The sequence goes on from JAGSMP010000357.1 coordinate 10,617, forward strand.
GTTTTTAACTGTTTTAACCGCATTTTCAGCAGCTCCGTTGCCTTTTGGTCTATACGGGCTGGTGAGAGAATGTAAAATGCCATTTTTATTGAAATATTCTTTCAATTCTAGCGATGTGAAAGGCGGACCGTTATCTGTTACTATTTGCGACGGCAAACCAAATCGTGCAAATAGCTCCCTTAATTTAGAGATAACAACTTTGGCAGAAGTACTGTACATATGAAAAACTTCTATCCATTTGCTGTGCGCGTCGATTATAATCAAATAATGTTTACCCTTATACTCTCCGAAATCGACATGCAAACGCTGCCAGGGGCGACCCGGAAACTCCCAAGGAGTGAGCGAGACATGCGGCGGGGCGTCGCGCTGCTGACGGCACGCATCACAACGCTTACACATTTCCTCTATATCTGTGTCCAGCCCTGGCCAATACACGTAACTACATGCAATGTTGTTCATTTTTACAACTCCTAGGTGACCGTCATGTAATTCGCGTAAGATATATTGACGAAACATGGGCGGAATGACTATTCGATAGTTATAAACGATACATCCGTTTTCTACAAACAAATTATTTCTACGATTAAAATATGCCTTTTCTTGCTCCATGTCTGTATGATGTGGCCAACCAAACATTATATATTTACAAATATTTCGTAAGATGGGATCAATTTTTGTCGCCTCTGCGATATCCTTGTAATTGACAGGAAAATATTTCTCCAAATAAAAACAAATATGATATTGTGGTATCATATTGGGTACTGGAATCGCGTGTACGAGCATGCGGCAGTGGTAGGCGTGACAAGCAGTCAGCCGGTGCGTTCTGAGCCGAGTTCAACCACTCAACGGTAAAATCATAAGCTGCCAGTCGCGCCGCGTATCTCTGTAATCGGCTAGCTGCTGTTTGTGGAATACCGATTTTATCTCCAAATATATACGAAAGTGGTTTGTGATCAGTTCGAATTATAAAACTTCTACCAAATAAATACTGATGGTTTTTCGTAATGACAAAGAAAATCGCTAACGCCTCTTTATCTAATTGGCTGTACGACTTTTCGGCTTCGTTAAGCGTACGTGAAACGTAGCAAATTGGTTTTTCAGACCCATCTGGATACCTATGTGCCAAAACTCCTCCTACCCCATAAGCACTACTATCTATACTTAAGACCAGTGGCAAAGACGGGGCATAATGCGCTAAAAATGTATCGATACTTAACGCTCTCTTGCTATTGGCGTACGCCTGCTCGCATTCATGACTCCAGTACCATTTAATATTTTTTTGTAATAGACTACACAAAGGATGTAATATTTTACTTAGATTTGGTATAAATTTACCGTAGTAGTTTACAAGCCCTAAATATGCTTTCAACTGGTGAATATCTTGTGGGCGAGGTGCGTTAATAATAGCTTTAATTTTTTTATCATCTGGGTGTAAGCCATTTTTATCAATTATGTGTCCCAAATAACAGACACTATTTTTAAAAAACTCACATTTCTCTAATTTAATTCTTAAACCTACGGTCTGTAACCGACGAAAAACTTCCCGCAAAATATTCAAGTGAGTTTCCTCCGTCCCCGAACAACAAATATCGTCCAGAAATACAGCAGTGTTAGGTACGCCCCTAACGACCTCCTCCATCAATTTTTGGAATTTTTCCGGTATACAGCTTAAACCATACGGGGTGCGGATATATTCGAACGTGCCTACGTGCGTGCTTATAGTTGTACATGCTCGCGATTCCTCCGTTAATATTACCTGTTCGTACGAGTGTGACAAATCTATTTTTGAAAATATAGTGCCACCACTCAAAACTGCGTAAAGTACGTACGTACGTACGTACGTACGTACGTAATACGCGGTAGGGGGTAGGGTTCACGTTTTAATTTGGGATTAATTGTTATTTCATAATCGCCGCAAATTCGAATACTTCCGCACTTTTTATGACCTGTACAATAGGTGTCCCGTATTCCGAATTTTCTACTCTAGCTATTGTGCCCTCATTAATGAGTCGCTCCAACTCCTGTTCGACTGGCTTCTTTAAGGACAATGGTAAGTTATAAAAAGCCTTATAAAAATGGGTTCGTTATCTTTTAACTTTAACGTAAATCGCTTTGTACACGTACCTAATCCCGGAGAAAAAACGTCAACAAATTCATTTTTTAAATTATTAATCATGCGTTTGGTTTTATCACCTGTGAATTCATCTTTTAAGTGGTTTAGTGTTATGCATATGCCCTTAAGTTGTAAGCGGCGTAGCCACGCTCGGCCCAGTAGCGGAGGACCGCCACCCGGTATTATGTATAATCGCAGTGCATGCGCCTCCCGTATTTCGTTATTAGAGTTATAATAATGCGCGGACACAGTGATAAAACCCAACGGTTTGATCGAGTCACCGGTATAAGATCTCAACTTTAAATTGCAACTTGAAATTTCAAAATCACGAAAATATTTTTTATAAGATGTTCATTTATTGCTGATATTTTACTACCTGTATCGATTTCAAATACCAGTGGCACATTTTGTACATAGAGTTGAATTACATACGGTTTGTCCTTAGCTCCGTCGACACACATGTTAAAGAAATCACTGTTTTCCGATTCGGAATCAGTTTCCAAGAAAAACTGATTACGTTTCGGCACTTTGCCCGACGAGCGATCACTACGCAAACTTTTACACATGGCCCGCAAATGGCCTTTAACACCGCACTCATCACAACTGTACTGCTTAAATCGATACCTATCTGCCGAATGCGGCCGTCCACACCGCCAGCAGACTTGTCGCGAATCCCGCACGCGGGCAGCGCCTGCAGCCGCCTGCGCGCCGCTCCTGTGCACGCTGCTTGCGCCGAGCGGCTCCGTGCTGCCGCCGCCCGCGCGCTCGCACGCGCCTGCTGCCACGCCGCCACGCCGCTCGTCTCGGCGTGCCGCTCGGCAGCCTCCAACGCTAGCGCCAGTTCCATCGATCGCTTATAGTCTAGTTCCTTTTCCGCAAAGAGACGACTTCTCATTTCGTCACTCGCAAGACCGGAGACGAATTGATCTCTTAGATTTTTCTCTAATTTGTCAGCGAAGTTTTTTAAATGTTGTAGATATGAACCGAGATCTTCGCCAATTTTCTGCCTAAATATGTCTTTCCATAATGTCAGAACGCCTGGGTTCTAGATGTTGTTGAACGATATCGATTAACTCATCGAAACATTTTTCTTCTGGCTTATTCGGAGCACATAAGTCACACATCAAATCATATGTGGCTTCGCCCACGACGGTAATTAACGTGGCCACGTACAATGATTCTTTTATTTCGTTCAAGGCGATAAACTGCTTGACCCGATTTACGTAAACTGACCATTTCCGAGAGGATAAATCGAAACTTTTTATTTTTACAAATGACGGTAATTATCGCGATTTAATACTAATATCACACTTCTTTACTAATAATATTATTAAACTCGTCGCCAGTTATATATTAGGTAGTGAAACACGAGCGGTGGTTTCAACAACTGACTTATTAACCTCCATGGCGGTATTTGCATATATAATAATCTAAACATACCCAACAATAATTTAGGCGTCATAATAAAATACTTGTAATACCATTTTTATCAGAAGCAATTTCTAGGCATTGAAATCCATCAAACACAAAAATTATATAATTTCCGAATTTAAAGTCGAAAATGAAAATAATGTTATTGGTGAAACGACATTCTTCATCAACATTTAAAAATCCACCACTACTTAATTAGTAGAGTGATACTGCAGCATTAATATGGACCACTCTCTCAAAGAATACTAACGTAAAATAGCAGCATAATCACATAAGTAAAGAAACCGTACCGTACAGAGGCAAAGCTTCATACAACCGCGCTATGATAATTAAACTACTACAAACATGAGGCGCGTGTGTGCGTGAGCACAGGCGGCTCGTCACGTACAGAGAGAAAATGCTTTAAACCGGCTCGGCCTGTGCTCAAACTCAGGGTTGTGTAGAGAATAATAAGTGTAAAATTTTATTTTTTAAAGAATTATTCGTGTTCAATGAAATATAAAAAAGTGTAAATATGGTTTAATATACTTGCTTGTATGAATAATAATAGAATAAATATAAATATATAATTTTTTAATTATCCTAAAGACTCCACTAGGTAAGTATACTACAAAATATATGTATAATTTTACTACTATAATTTTTTATTTTTAATGTGGTAGATAGATATCTCACACATATAGGTATATTATGTATGAGGTATCTATTAACATTGACAGAAAACGTACGTAGTACCTAATAGTTATTTTATAATGTTTATAATTGAATAATTACGTTTCTAAGTTGAATACATAGGTACATGTTTTTCTTAATTATTTTAGATGACAAGAGTGGTTAAAAGCTGTCTGCGAAAATATATCTTTTCAAAAGTTTTTGATTATAAAAATTGTGAGGATCACTTCGAAAAATCCTTTATTAAATTTTAAAAAAAGGACCGTAAAATATTTATTTGGAAATCCTTTTCCAACGCTCAACTTGCCGACAAATGACGATGCTTGTTCGAGTTCCAGTGAATGTAAGAATATATCTGAAATAAATATGTGAATTGCTTGAGCAAAAATTTCGCGAATATTTTCATCTCGAAAGAAACATTTTAAATATTGGTAATGAAATATTAAAACGTGTGCGAGATTGTATATTTGTTATGTCATGTGAGTGCTTTCCAATAGATTATTTAAAAAAAAAACGACATAAGATTTAGAATTTACCATTTAATTAAAAGGCGCAACAAATTTTTGAAGAACCAAAATTATAAAAATAAAATATTTAGAATAAAAATAGTTTGTAAAAAATATAATACATTAAGTATTATAATAAAAGTTGATAAACGTTTTGTTATTTAATTTTATCCTCCTGTGCCAACCCTACAAAAATATTTTAAAATTTTGACAGCTTGTTAGAAGCTTTGCCTCTGTACGGTTTCCTTACTCATGTGGCATAATGATGCTATGCTACTATGGTCAGTGTAGAGAATCATAGACCCTTTTTACTGGCAACAAGGCATTCCATATACCTCAGTGGTGACAAAGCATTTGCATTTTGATTCTTAATTGATGACATGTAGGTGTCCATGGAGAACAGCGTCAACCTACCCTCAGGTGTTCTGTGTGCTCGTTTGTCATATTTACTTTTATAAATTAAAAGAAAAACCTGCCTCGCTTGTTTGACACCACAGTTGTACCATGTGTGTAATAAATACTAATAGTGGGTCAACTCCTTTGCTATACCACAAAATACCTACAAGGCTATCTCGACGTCAAGTCGCTTAAATATGCAAGGGTTGTTACAAAAACATTTCCTTAAATAATAATATCATAACATTATATTTTATCAGTATTCCTCGTAATAATTTACTTTTTATACAAAGAAACAAACTAATTACTAATTTACAAAACTAGTTGCGTTCCACAGCTTCACTTGATTCGTCGTGATGGAAACAAAGGCTTGTGCTGGTAGGTACCTACCTAATTTTACTATATTTTACCTATATAGTAGTGTCTCAGGTATTCCGCTTAAAATATTGGGTAGGGGGTTGAACAGAATAAATAAAACAGGTTAAAATTATATGTTGGTTCTGTGTATTCCACCGCCTCCTTACAGATCTGCAACCGACAAATATTTACGACATTTATTATTGGATTTTTTAATTGTCTTACGTTGAATTTAATGACATAATGAATTCTCATCTTTACATATAATTCAATTAAAAATCGTGATGAAAGCAATCACATGGTTATTAGAATTCAATTTTACTTAAAGTGTCATACAATCTTTCCCAATATTTCAAAACAATATCGAATAATATCATGTTGCTGGGTGAACACCAAAAGCATGCAACTGATTCCGTGTGCGTGACACTCCTAAACGGGCATACCGCTTGGCAAGAGAAGCCGACCGGTACTACGGCAGACGTCGCGGGCAGGAGGGGGGACTCCGCTCTCTTTCATACCGCGCCCCATCGTTGCTCCGTCTAGTCGCCGAGTTGACTCACTATTGGTATTTATTACACATATGGTTGTACCTCTTCGTATGTAGTTGTTCGTTCGTATGTAGTTGTACTGTGCTTCTATTTAAAAATAAAAAGTATTCGTGCAAGATATATTTTGTAAACTTTAATTATAAACGATCATTTATAATCGATTGCGCGTTTGCAAGTTACTAGCCGACAAATTACTAAAAAGTCTATGTACAATGAACGTCACTCTCATTAGTGTAATTATCTAACTTTATTGCTATTCTAATGCAAGATTTTTAACGTATGTACTACAAGTTCAATAAATAAATACAACAATGTTCAATATATTTAACAATGTTGAACAAACGGAGACTTTTAAATTTGAAGAATTAAGAGAACATTTTAATCAATAAAAACTTTTTGGAATAAATTGAGAAGAATTAAGTTTGGAGTTGCGGTTAATAAATTCGACAGATTCAGTCAACTTTTTATGGTCCATTTATTGACGGAGGTTTAGAATATTAGTATTTTTAAATGAATTTGAAAGAGAGGGTTATGTCAGCCTGTAAACGATATAAAATAAGGAAACATGTGTACAAAGTTAATATTTCCAATGTGGACATAATTGAAAAAAATACTTCTCATACATTCGGTCTTATGCATCGATCGCAGGAAAACAATTAAAGTCATGACGTATGACGCTAGAAAAGTATAGGAGTCTATTATCTCATACTGAAGGATCGAGGTGGGTCCTTCATAATGATACGTGCATACTGTTAAAACTTTTTCCCTATATTATGGTTGAAAATAACTACCACGTAAGTTATAAATACCTATGAGCGATAAATTACAAGATCCAGAAACTATTGAGAAGCTTATATCGGTAATAAATATTTTTTGTGACTAACTGATAGGTACTACTTAAACGTACTCGTATTTATTATTTATTTAATTTAACCGGATTAGTGTTAACTAACTTTTTACTAACGTTTTACGAGTAGCTGAAACTACTCATAAAACATGGAGAAGTAGCTTCCAAAAAAGTGTTGATAAATAAACTAAGATGTTACTGGCGAAGTTATATTTTGGTTGATTAATTATGATCGTAAACTCTGCTCACGTTAAGCCAAAAGCTTAAGTTCGATTTAGGTTGTCGTTAAAATTTTGTATTTTTGACGGAAGTATAATATTACTACTGAATTTAAGAATAAAAAGCATTTAAATAATTACTGTGTCTTTCTTTATAAGTGAGTTAGTTCCACGACTTTTATGACTAGACCTATATTTTTAGAAGGAAGTAATTCATACTTTTATCATAATTTTTCACGAACGAAGACGTGAACATTTATGTAACAGCTGTTGGAGATTGCTGAACAATGATCTGAATTCGATTCTATGATGAATAGCTTCGGCAATCACTCAAGTCCTTACAGATTCTGTGAAAGATATATGAGAATATATATGAGGCAAGAACGGACTTCAATATGGAATGAAGCTTTTATGTAAAAGTCAATACATTGTAAAAGGATAAGAAAACTAATAAGTGAATTAAAATTCCACCTTTGTGTTATTACAACATGTTAGTAAAAATAGCTAACAGTTCATCTGTGACGATACTAAGTGGTAAATCGTAACCACAGATCTGTTGTTGCCCTTGAGAACTAAGATGAAATGCCTCACAGCTCTCTGAATCTTCAAACCCTAACATCACAGTAGTATTGCTAATCGGCACCAAAAATAGGCAAAAAAGCGGTACGCTACCATCAAGAACATTTTATATAAAGTGTAGCCACGCTGCCGACTCTTATGGCTGCAGCAAGAATGGGTCGGCTCGACAGGGAAGGAACCATATTGTAAAATAGCAACATTGAACTGTGTTGTCTAGTATTTTAGCCCTTAGAGACGACAACGTATCTATATTTTGATTCTTAACCGATGAGTGAGAGAAATGTCTATGGGCTACAATCCACTTGTCATCAGGTGGACTGTGTGCTTGTTTATCATAGTTATTTCTATAGAGCAAATAACAAAAATGCTAAATGTCTCTTAGCCAGTACTTTAATAAAGAACACGTACCACACGTAACGTACTTTACCCGTTTCATTTCAAGTGGGGTTATGAATTATGATGAATCTTTATTGAGCTTTTTCTAAGATATAAAAGTAGAAATTAATAAGATATTGTTATATTTTTTAAGAATCTAGACGATAGTCTAAACGATAGGAAAAGTAAGGCGAAATTAAAACATTTTCATGTGATCTAATATTATAATGATTTTTTTTTTTATAGGAGAGGGGGCAAACGAGCATGCGGCTCACCTGATGGTAAGTGATTACCGCCGCCCATGAACAACTGCAACACCAGGGGAATTGCAGATGCGTTGCCGGCCTTTTAAGAAGGAGTAGGCTCTTTTCTTGAAGGTCCCTAAGTCGTATGGGTCCGGAAAAATCGCTGCTGGTAATCGATTCCACAAGGAAGTTGTGCGAGGAAGAAAACTTCTTCTAAATCGCACAGTGGTGGACCGCCAATCATCCAGATGGTATGGATGGTATCTCGAGTTCTGTCGCGATGTGCGATGGTGAAATTGAGCGGCTGGAATTAGTCCGAACAATTCCTCAGAGATTTTCTCTTCCCCGTGGTACATGCGATAAAATACGCAAAGAGATGCAACATCTCTACGCAGTGCCAGTGAGTCAAGCCGATCGGACAGAACTCGGTCGTCGACGATTCGAGCTGCTCTGCGCTGGATGCGGTCAAGTGGAAAGAGCTGGCACTGGGGAGCCACTGCCCAGAGATGGGAACAGTATTCCATGTGGGGCCGAACTTGCGCCTTGTAAAGTTGCAAGCGGTGTGCCGGCATGAAATACTGTCCCGCTCTGCTGAGCACGCCAAGCTTTTTAGAGGCCAATTTGGCCTTCTCTTCCAAAAAATTATTTTGTTATGATTATGTTGAAATTATAATTTCGTTCGTTTACATACAAGCAATCGCTCTCTGTACGACATTGTACAAAGAAATCAATAGAAATACAAAGAATGATAGATTAAAATATCACAAACTTGATTTAATATAAACTTGTCACAATTTACAATAGATATTATATTTTTGAGAACGTGCTAATAGTTTGAGGATCGAAAGTGGTACGAATTGTAAGTCCGTTAACTGTTAAAATGACGACATTTGAAAACATAATAGTTTGCTATTGGTAGAATAATTAACAATGTTTATGCAATCTAAAGTGATCTTTAAGAATGATAAAAATATGGCGAAAGTATCATTAACAGTTATTAACCTTACTAACACTTATTTCCACGTATGATTTAGAATATAATGGTTATATAAACTAAACTTATAAAGAAAATATAGTTCAGATGTGTGAATGGCGTGAACACTCTGCCTAATCTTCCCACAATGAGAGAGGCCTCGTGTTAAGTTTATAATAACACCTTTTCACATGTTTATGTATTTTCTCTGTCATATGGACAGTTTAAAAAGGAAATTGAAACTGTAATGGGTAATACTTAAAATTAATATTTCACTTTAATATTACACTTTACTATTAACTTAACTTTAGTTTTACACACCAAAGTATGTCATGATGTTCGCTTGTTCTCGATGAGTTACTTAACTGTGGAAACTTTATTGTTAAATGTAAGATTAATATGTGTTATGTATTAGACTAATAATAATAAAATAAATAAATATATAAATAAATAAAGTCCACTGAACTGAACATAGGCCTCCTCCATAAATTGTCAAATATGCTGGACATTTGTTATAGTCGCCACGCTTGGCAGGCGGGTTGGCAACCGCAGCCTTTATTATTTTGAACTGCTGTCAGGAAGATGATGTTGCCCAACTCCTGTTTGTTTTCCTCTATCGCCTCTTAGGACACACACGGAACGATATGAGGTGGCGGATTCTCTTTCGCCGCCATAACAAGGCGACCATTTTTCTGCTTTCGATCATGAGTTTAGTTCTATTCACGTTCATTGCGAATAGAACTTCATTTTCAATAAAAGTAATGTTAAGGATTTTATCGTGTTTAAGTTTAACTTTTTTAATTCCTGACGTTTCGGGCACTTTAAATATTAAATAACCCATGGAGACGGCGGGTGGTGGGGGCTGAGTTGTTTAACGTCCTCATGTCATAGTTTACGAAGACTACATAATCAACTTTTAACTAATAATGTTTGGTCCGATCTACGCAGGATAAGCTTACAGTATCTTGAAGTCTTGCAGTAGTATTCTTGGGTTTGGATTTAATTTTATTAATTATGGGATCCCAAGTAGATGGTGGCACCCAGCCATCTTCTCTATTGAAGTTAGGATGTTTTTAATTTCAGTAGCCATCCTTTGTAGGTAGGAATCGGTGTTCTGTTGCGAGGATTTGTTGTCTATCAGATCTGATATAATGGTTGGGACGATACTGAACATGTTGACATACTTCAGACTTCTCGGTGCTTTACATCAGCAATATGTTCTTTTACGCAAATTTTTATGGAACTTTCTTCTAAAGATGTGTTTTGTACAACCCGCTTAAATAAAAGTTAAAATGTAACGTGATTTGTAAAAATTTTTTTATTACATGTGTAGTATTCATCATTATAGAACTGCATTTATGAAAGTTTGAAGTCTACTCGAACGTAGAAAAAATATCGGAATGTATTTTATGCTGCCAATCAGTATTAAATGGGAACAATGATATGAATCAAATATCGCATATAAGACAATGAAATCATCATTATTTTGTTAAAACTAAATTAACTTTAATTATGAATGAATGTAAAGAGTTAATAATAATAGTAAATTTTGATTCCAAGACAATTTATCTTTCTTATGGAAGACACGTCCAATATAAAAAATTGTAGATGTTTCTAGACATATGATATTAATGCAATTCTTTCGAAACTTATTTATTCAAATGTTCCTGTAGTATTTTAAATATATGCCAAATATCAATAATCTAGGTCCAATATTCTTAATGAATTCAAAAAAATTCTTTGACAAACTGACATAGAGACACAGACATCGAAGTGACTCTAAAAATGATCGAATTTCGGTAAATTTGGCACGGAATAGCATTTAATGGTGTTTCTAAATTGAAGACCACGCGAGCGAAGCCGCGGGTAAAAAGCTAGTATAATATAACATTTTAAGGATTTCTATTTGTTTATGTAATAAATCACATGTTATATTATATTTATTTGATGAATAAAAAGAAAGTAAGGGTTTTACCCTTTATTTAAAGAAATGTTTACAATGAAATGGATGAGCCCCTTAAAACGTTCCTATACATTTCTTTTGTGACAAAACGCTCTTTTTACATTAACTGGGTTCCCCATGTCACTATTCTATACCTTAATATTGCTGAAATGTATACGTGATAGGCTAATAATATTGATTCTTTCGAAGAAATAAATCTGAGTCTGCTCAACATACAAACAAAAGTCTACTTGTTCGATTTGTGGTTATATATATAATATATAATTATTTATTTATTTATTTATTTTGGAAAACCAACAGCTCTTATAAATATACAATGATAATAATTTATAAATGGTTAAAACAGCCAATTATAGGTTTCCCTGTATAAAACTTCAATGGTATCTCCTACCCTTAATACATATAAATAAAAATAAGGCTAACAAGGTGAACCTAGTAAAACTAAGACTAAGAGGTATGCGCGTGCGCTCACGCGCGCATGTGTGTGTGTGTGTGTGTGTGTGTGTGTGTGTGTGTGTGTGTGTGTGTTCGTGTGGGTATGGGTCTATAGATATATAAATAAATGCTTTTTCATACGTATTATTTATAATATATCAAAAATAAAAAAAACAATAAACTACATATGAAAGGATAAGATATACTTTAATGTTATAATAACAGATATGCAAATAGATAAGTTATTTACCGTAAAATCTTGAGAACTTCTTGTTTAAATTTATCTTTGGTCATGTAAAATATATCTAAGTTCGAGAATTTTTTATTATATATTGAGCAAATCTGAGTCAAGGGTGAGTTTCTTGCATAGTTGGAATTTCGAGCGTTGGGAGCGAATAATTGGGTGTGTCTTGTACGCTTCTTGGGTACGTTTACATTTATTGCAGATAGTAAAACCGGGGAGTCTAGGTAGCCATTAGCTATATTAAACGAAAACATCATATCCAAGACAGTACGTCTATTTTCTAAGGACGTTACTTTATGATTTTGGTCTGTAACATAATCAGAATATGTGAGTTCTACAATTCAGATGCCTTATAAACTTTGCCTAAGCACTTTCAATTTGTTGTTTGTGGGTAATATAACAGGGAGACCAAATACACGTATTCTAAAAGCCTTGTAGTAGTGAAATCTAAAAAGCTATTTCGTATCAAGTAAGTTTCAGTTTTCCCGAGCGGAGGTAGTATGAGAGAGTTCATCACACCATTGTATTAGTAACGGCTTACAAGAGTCTATTTTTTTCTTTTTTTTACTATTTTAAGCCAGTGCTTGGCTACTATCCTACCTGATGGTAAATGGTGAGGCAGCCTTCTGGGTAAGCTTCCAGCGTACGGCTTATACCCTGGTCTGATTGAATGGATAAAAGACTTTCTGAGTGAACGGTCTTTATGGGTCGTAGTCGATGGCTGCTCATCCGATCCTATGGTGACTAACGCCGGTGTTCTTCAGGGATCCGTTCTCTCCGCAACTCTCTTCCTGCTGCATATTAATGATCTACTTATGCCCGGTATCTATGGGTATGCAGACGATAGCACAGTTGTGGAGAGATACCAACATAAGAGAGAGAGATAAAAAGTCGATATCAAATCCAGTCCGAAAGAGAAGTTATGGTAGAGCGTGTGAATCTCACACTACAGGCAGTCCCGAATGGGGCGATGCTGATCTTGTAAGATTCAACGCCTCCAAAATACAAGCGTGTTCTCCTAAACCGCAAAAAGAGCCAACTTACCTTGGCTCCTTCTTTCCGAAATGTATCACTGAATATACCGACCGCCTTCAGTTGTTAGGGTTTGAGATATCCTCAAATCGGAACTTCGGGCGGTTGATTGAGTCCAAGGCCAAAGCAGCTGCAAGGAAGCTGGGAGTCCCAGGTGCGGCAATATTTCACGCCGGGACGGCTGCTTACTTTATAAAGCGCAAGTCCGATCGTGCATGGAGTATTGCTGTCATATATGGGCTGGTGCTGCAAATGCAACCTAGCAGCTTTGCACTCGATGGAAAGGCATGCTAAGAGGCTTATTGGTGACCCGAATTTAAAAACCAATCTTACCAGTCTCGAACACAGACGCAAAGTAGCCAGCCTCGGTTTTCTACAGGATGCATTTCGAGAGTGTGCGCAGGAATTGCACAATTTAATTCCTCCCTCTCCCTTCCACCATAGGACAACCAGACGTTCGGTCAGTCTCCACCCTTTCATTGTTGACTTACCACGCATTAGAAGGAAACGGTTTGCTACGTCATTCATCATGCGTACAACAAAGGAGTGGAATAAGTTGCCAGCATCTGTCTTTCCATCCGATTACAGCGTGGGTGTCTTCAAGGCAAGAGTGAATAGGCTTTTGTTAAGTCAGTGCGCTTTACCATCTTAGGCTACACCATCAGGTGGGATCGTAGACAAGCGCTGGCTTAGTAGAATATAAAAAAAAACGCTTCGAACTGTTACGGTTTCCCAATGCTAGGGAAAACCCTTAATCATGGATAATAACTAATTACATAGATTTCCTCTAAATAGTCTTGTCATCATTTAAAGGCACCTCTGCTTCCCACTCCCGGAAACGAGTCAGTCTCTGCCCGACCGCTGAATCCCTAACACCTCTGTATCATCGCGTGTCTGCCAGTTTCGACTCCGGCCAATTAAAATTTGTAACCAATTCTATTTCTAAATAATACTATTTCCGTTGTGTAATAAAAAGTTTTTTAAACCTAGTTTACGAGGTCCCGTATAACATTGGTGGCAGCTTTAAGGATTTAAGTAAACTCGGAACGCCTCAATTCAGTGAAAATTAAATTAAATAAATTCCATATCTACGTGTGATTGTGTCGGTAAAAGTGCTAAATCCTCATCTCCTGCCGTCGCTGTATCTCCATTAAACACCGCTGTATCCTGCTGGCCTATCAGACCCTCACGTGCCTTGTTGGGCATACTCCGAAGACCTATCATCACCTTGGGTGATCTCGCCCGCATGAAATGATTCGTGTTGCCGTAGTTGCAGTGTTCCTGTAAGTACATTCATTCTACATCGAAGCTATTCATGTTGTGAAAAAGTGTCAGTGATTTAACTATAAAGTTCCATTGCATAATTCCAATTTAATTCAGTATTAAAGGTTTCAAAGTATTAGACTTAGTAACATTTAATTAATCATTCACCTCTGAGAATAGTGCCACATTCCATTCTAATCACAACTCCACCTCACGCGTTATCTTTGTTTTGACTAACTCGCTATGCCTAAGGACGAGCCTATTGCCATGTCTAAAGAAACAAAAGAAATCGACATGAACTTTCAGTAAATTCATTAATAAATTTGATGGAAACCGCGAAAAATTTAATGCTAAATAATTGCAAAATGCAACAGCCAACCGTCCACATAGCTAAAATATAAGCCACTCGAAGGCCGTGCCGAAAGTGCGTGCTCCATTAAAGAGTTTGAGAACTGGCAACAGTTAGAAGAATTTCTCAAAACCAAGAGAAAAACATTACGCTGCACTACTCTCGGACCTACAAGATTGTTGTCAAACTAATAGTAAAACGGTCAACCAGTTCGCACTACGCGTAGAGACATGCCTATCAAAACTATTAACCGAAATCAATATTTCAATACCCACGAAAAAGAAAGGTGAACTGACTGGCCGTGTCGCTGCAATGCAAGACTTAGCATTGCATACATTTATAAGTGGCTTAAATCCTCGATTGTCAACGGTAGTCAGATGCCGTGACCCTGAAACTTTAAATGAAGCCATTGGCTTCGCTGTATCCGAAGAAAAGATATTGCAGACCTCTTCTAAGCGTAATCCTTTGGCAATTAATACCAGTTCACCTATTAAAAGAACGTTGGCCTCAACGTCAATCCCAAACCAATTCGAAACTACTACTCAAACAACACCAATAGTCAAAGGCCGTCTACTTCAGGTCCTCGAGTGTGCCGTTATTGTAAAAACGTGGGCCTCACCATCGAGGATTGTAGGAAACGGGAATTCAATAATAACTGCTTTAGAGACCAAAATAATCAAAGTCTATCTCCAAGACGCTATCAAAACAATCAAGCTCAAATCCACGCGGTAAATATTAACGAAAGCAGTGACTATACGGAAGATCAGGGTAAATCAAACGATGATTTAAACGCATAAAGGGCTCACGGTGGTGTCTCGTGAGACCCAAGCATCGAATTCCAAAACATTACTATATCAAAGGCACCAATACTACATCCACTATATCCTCTGTATCCCCTAATAGTAGGGACTTGCGAACTAAACGAAATACTATATCCACTGTATCCTCTGTATCCCCTAATAGTAGGGACCGGCCTCACCAAACGTAAAATCAATCATTCCATATAAATGCTAAACCTACCTTAGACTCAACTGTTCCTCGTCCCATTCCTGAAACCAGAATTTATGAAATTAATATTGGTCCATTCATGAAACGATTACCCCATATCCTTGTGTATTCCTCAGTGTCGGACACTACCTTATCTCTCCTTGTAGACTCTGGCGCAACTGTTAGCCTACTGAAACGATCTTCTATACAAAAACCAGTTGACATCGCAACAGAAGTAATATTTCTGAAAGGTATTGACCCCATTGATCAAGCTTCACCTATAATGGGCCATTTTCCACTTAAAATAAAAATAAATGATAAAAATAGCATCACACATAGATTCCATATAATACCCCAAATAAACTTACCTTATGACGGTATAGTTGGCACTGATATGCTAATCGCTTTTGGCTGCACAATCGACTACACTCATGAAACTTTGAAAATAGGTGGAAATGAAATAAAATTACATTTCAATGAACCTACTCATGTTATTCCTCCCAGATCCGAATCCGTCATAGAATGCTCTGTGTCCAACCCTGAAGTAAAAGAAGGACTCGTATTAGACCAATATTATCATGAAGATTTACTAATCGCTAATTGCTTAGTCGCAGTCAAAGAAAACAAAAGAATTAACTTATCAGTAATCAATACCTCTGAAACTCCTATGACCCTACAGTCAAATCTAGATATTTCACTAATTCCCTTAAGTTCTTTAACCAAACCTTTTGATCCAGTAAATACTCACACAGTCTGTCATTTAAAAAACAGAAACTCTTACCTGAACAAGAAGTATTACACCTCCTTAGAGTCTCCCACTCATCCTGAAGAGGCAAACGCTCTTCACGATGTTTGCTCTGAATCGGATATATTATTTATTCCTGGCGATAAACTTTCCCACACAGATGCCCTTAAGCATAACATAAAAACTAGCGATCAAAATCCCATAAATGTAAAATCTTATCGGTTCCCAGAGGTACATAAACAATAAGTTAAAAAACAAATTGATCAAATGCTCGACCAGGGAATCATAAAACATTCAGAGTCTCCATGGTCTTCACCAATTTGGATTGTCCCAAAAAAAATTGACGCACCCGGACAACAAAAATGGCGTATAGTTATCGACTATCGGAAACTAAACGACATCACTGTTGGTGACAGCTACCCTATACCGCAAATATCCGAAATTTTAGATTAGATGGGACAGAGCAAATACTTCTCAACCCTTGATCTTGCGTCAGGATTTCACCAGATTTTGATCAATAAGGAAGACGCTCATAAAACGGCCTTTAGTGTACCACAAGGACACTACCAATTTACAAGGATGCCATTTGGTTTAAAGAACGCGCCTGCCACTTTCCAACGATTAATGAATACCGCTCTCACAGGCCTCCAAGGCATATGGTGTTTTGTTTACCTTGACGACATCGTCATATTTCTAATACTGACGAAAGGTTATCAAATCCCCAAAGGACATTAAGTCCTTCCTCGGTCTTGTATCCTATTATCGCCGTTTCATTGCAAACTTCTCAAAAATTGCTAAACCTTTAACTCAACTTCTAAAAAAGGATGTCCCCTTTCTATGGGAAAACCAACAACAAGTCGCCTTCGACGAACTCAAGCACAAACTTGCCTCTGCTCCCATCCTCATTTATCCAGATTTTTCCATCCCTTTCGTCCTAACATGTGATGCCTCTAATTATGCTATCGGTGCTGTACTCAGTCAAGGTTCAATTAAGCGATAGACCAATAGTTTTGCCTCTCGGACCCTCAACAAAAGCGAATGTAACTACAATACCACTGAAAAGAACCTTGCTATTTTGTTCGGTTGGAAACCTTCGCCCATACCTCTATGGACGAAAATTCAAGATCATTACTGACCATAGACCACTAAAGTGGTTGTTCAATCATAAAGATCCTAGTAGCAAGTTACAAAGATGGCGCCTAAAACTAATGGAATACGAGTATGAGATCGAGTACCAGAAAGGAAAACTTAATGCCGATGCTGACGCCTTATCCCGATATCCTGTAAACCCGGTTCAACCATCAGACTCTGATCCTATTCCATCCAATTCTAATCAAAATGAAGATAATTCCACACCTCAATTCAGCCCTCTTACTCTTGACGATCTTGATATCCAACTACCACCTGATTCCTTAGACCTTGACGATAAACTACCTTCTGTAGACCTCTTGGAAAACGATGATTCACAACCAGGTATCGACGATCCTCCTACACCGACCACATCTAACAAATCCCCAGATCTCACACCAAATCCTTCTCTTGACGATAATTATAGCAAATTTCTAAAAACAATAAGCAACAAAGGCTTTAACAGTAACGCTAACATCCTAGAACGTAACGAAAGCATCCTGAAAACTAACTGCAAGATCATTGTCATACCTACTCCATCGATCTCGATGACTCCAACCTCACGAAGAAATTTAGTAACTCCTGAAAACTCTAAAGAACTCTTAGATAGGAAAGAACCTTTACTCCTTCATCTCATTTGATCATAAGGGAAAACAATATATTTCTCGTATTCACCAAAGTATACAACTTTCATAACAGTTCTTATGAAGACATAAAAGCCTACTAAATCTTCGATGCGATATATTACGTAATTCCACTGATTCCAATCTAAATTTAGCCATTACTGATTTCCAAAATCCTTTCGACAAACACATCTGGACGAAAATATACAACATGTTCTGCTATATCTTTAACAATACTCAAATATCAGTTTATATTTATCACAATACTATAATTTACCCTACACCCTCGAGATACCTAGAATACTCATGAAAACCACGACATTCCAATTGCCGGACATTTAGGATCTACGCGAATGTACAATAATGAGTGAAAGAGAGGTATTTCTGGAAAAAATATGAACAGATATCGAAACATACGTAAAGAATTGCCCAATGCCAAAGTAAAAGCCCTAAGAGAAATTAATAAATCACCTATGCAAATAACTACCACTTCACTAAGCCATTTGAACGAATCAGCCTCGACCTTGTAGGACCCCTTCCAGAAGCTGGACTTAATAAACTCAAATTTATTGCTACGTTGCAGGACGATCTCACCAAATATTCCTCGCTTACCCTATCGCTAATGCGACTGCAGAAGAGACATGTGAATTTCTAGTGCACTTTATTTCTTTCGGCATCCGAAGTCTATTTTAACGGATCAAGGCACAAACTTCACCGCAGACCTATTTAAAAGAACCTGCAACTTCCTGAAAATTAAACAAATCTGGTCTTCCATACCATCCTCAAACGCAAGGTGCACTTGAGCGCAGTCACCCACACTTAGGAATATCTTAAATCTTATGTCAACGAAAATCATTCCGATTGGCATAAGTATGTTTATACTGCTATGTTGGCATATAACACCTCTACTCATTCCACTACTAATTTCACCATACGAACCTCTTCGGTCAGAAGCCTTTATCCCGGACTCCATCTACGAATTACAATCGACTTACATATCCAGAATATCTCAAACCCTACACCATCCTCTAAAACTTTCACGTGAAAAGCCTTAGAAACATACAAAGATCTAAAGAAAGATCTAAACAGTATTACGACACCCGCTCACGGCCCGTTCAGTATAAAGTCGGAGATTACGTATATCTCAAGAATCATGTGTCTGCGCAAAGCCTTTTCACCTATTTGGAAAGGACCGTATAAAGTCGTAAAAATCAATGGCAGAAACACCTTGACATTACTCATAAGTAGATGTCATGTGACACATCACTTTGACGAAGTTAAATTAGCTCCTAGATCTGAAACTTAACCTAGTTATATACATAACTAATTTTAATTATATTCTATTACAGTAATTCCGCGCTGAGTCAAGAATTCATTACGCCCTTGACGAACAGTCCTATCTACTTGACCCTTTAGGTTCCTTAAGTTTAGTTGATAGTTATCTTAGTGTAGTTATCCCATGATGTATTTTTTTCATTTTTTACGTGAGTGGCACCACACCGGATCAGACAATGGTCCGAAGAGCCGAGAGGGCATCGACGGAAACCTGATATCCGTCCGGATGAGAGGTCAGCAGAAGGTCCAATAGGGAAGGTATGATCCTCCACATCTGGAATTCGCGTAGGCGAAGTAACCAGTTGTGTCAGACCATATGCCAAGGCGTCAAAAGTTAAACAGATCTTCCCGCATGATCGGTTAAACGTGAACCAAGCCATTCGGCGTGGTGGGCGTTAAAATCGCCAGGATCACGATCTCTGCGGATGGGACCTGTTGTAGCAAGCAATCTGTAGCCATTTGGACGTGGTCGATGAGTCGGTCTGTTTCGGCATTACCGCCATGGGACCTATAGAGGCACCCGTAGACGCGCGGATGGTCGTCGCCATCTACGCGCAGCCAAAGGATGGACAGGTCCGAACCTTCAAGACTGCCGAGGCGTCGAGAACAGATGTCCTCTCTGACGTATACGTAAAACCCAGCCTGAGGCACAAAGGAGTGTTCCAATTTGTACCCTGGTAGGAGAGATACGGTATCAGCCGGAGAGGACACCTGCGTCTCGGTCAGAAAGAGTACAAGGGCTTCGCTGTCTCGAGATGGTAGTGGACGGCGTTTAGGTTCGAGTGAAGTCCTGATGTTGCAGAAATTCACGGACAGCGGCAGGGGTCGCCTTGGTGTTGTTGCTCAGTTCTGAGCAGTTATTGTTCTGAGCGTGAATTTGCCCCCAGAATAAGCAGGGCAGCCTGAGCACCCACGCTCAGGAGTGGAGTAGCATGGTCGGATGCTCAGCGAGGATTCTCCAGGGTGCTGGTACCTCCTGGGGTAGTCTATTATTTAATTCCGCTACCATGTTTATGGGAGATGGGCCTCCGTCACCTGCACTCACCAGACGAAACGCAAAAGCAGAGCTTCTACTTCACGCCGGTATTCTGTGAGGTCGCGGCACGAGCCGGCCCATACGTGCAACAGCAAAAGCTGCTGCGTGGTATCCTCTATTAGTCCTCATATTCTAAATCTGCGACTTGTTCTCGATAAATCCAAACAAGTGTGTAATGATGGCAAAGTCTTTGATCGTTTAGAATGTACTGATCTCTTTGAACCGTTGAACGTTATAATGATATAGCCCATGACAACGAAGCCATCTTTCATCTTACGTCTCGCTAGTCGAGAAGGTCTGCACTTCTAGGATTCGTAGACACTGTATCAAAAAAGTTGTTTGGCACAATGGATGAAGACGATGCCATCCGATACGACAACGCCATCACAGAGGTAGAAATAGACCAAAAGAAACGACTTACGCTTCAAGAGAACTAGGTATTAGATCTCGCATGCTGGAATTAACCTCCATGATAGAAAATAGTCTCCTAGCCTTGTCCTTCAAAGTTGAGGACATAATTAATGCTATCATGTTTAGCAAATCTAATATCCTGTAACCTACTATCCTAACACCTAAAGAACTTTACATCGAATTGGTCGAAAACTACAGATTCTTACCCGAATCTAAACAACTCCCAGTTCCTTTAAATCTCGATAACATGCACACTATTTTAAATGTATCAGAAATATCTAGCTACTTTAATAAAGAAAAAGTAGTGTTTGCAGTAAAAATCCCTCTCATTAACCCTATACACTTAAACATATATCATAACTTACCTTCACTGCAAGATTAGTAACAGACGAGTGCCGCATCAAGAAACCGTGCTGGGCGTGACTTATGCCTTTCACTATTGTGCTGTATTTGAAAAAATCGTTTATGACCATTTGGTCGTAAACGATTTTTTCAAATATTTTGCTGAAAGTATTTAAAATGGAAATATGCCTATAATTTTCGATTTTGGATTTAGATGATTTTTTATGTATTGGTATGATATTGGCCTCTTTCCATTTAGTAGGAAAAAAAGATTCAGACAAAAATCTTTCAAAAATTATTTTTAGGCAATAAACTAGAGCAGCGTTAGCACAGTTACGTATAAATATAGGGGTTATATTATCTGTACCAGCTGATTTATTGGGTTCAGTTGATTTTAGAAGTTTAAGTAAGTAGTTTTCATTTATATTAATTTTACTAATAACACTAGACTCACTACTTGTTGGCAAATTAAGGGTTGATAAATCTATACTTATCAGGGATTTAGCAAACCCACTTTCAAAGAACTAATTAAATTCGTTGCATATTTATGTTCCATTATTATAAACATCAAAATTCGAACGTAGGTTAACGTTTTAGGATAGTTAGATTTACCGCTTTTAGATTTTACGTATTGCCACATTTTTTTGGGACAAACTTTAATTTGATTTTGAACATGAGTTATACCGGGAGATGGGTGCAAAGCTTTCAAGGGTGCTAGTATAGACAATTTAAAACCATTTAAGCCATGCTAGTCTTAGATGAAGTCTAAGCATTGTTTTTAAATAAGTTCTTATGATTTTTAGCGAAAATGCCCAAAATTTTCTAATTAACTATTATTTATGGCCAAATTAAATAAAAAAACATGTTTTTTACTTTATTCTATTAAAGTCATGTGTAAGCAATCCAATAAGGTATGTTTAAAGCACATGTATCTTAAAATAATTTTTTTTAGAGACGTTTGAAGTTTATGAAAAAAATCTAAAATTTATAAATACTGTGTTTAGCTCTCATTTAAAAAAAAATTAGGCAAGGTTTTTTCGTTCAAACCTCTTTGAAAACATGCTTGATTATCGCTCTTTGTTTTGAGGTATCATTCATATCGATATCTTAAAAAGTGTTGGAATTAGGACCAGCAAACCAATTTGAGGAAAAAATGTTTCTTTTGATATCTAATTAAAACAAAATTTGAACTGAAATTTCAATTTTTGATATTTAAAATAACTGATTTAAATGAAATGTTTTGATTACAAGCACTGGCCCGGTTTTTACTATACAAAGACTTTTTTTGTTCAAAATTGTAGCGTAGTAAAATTCTAAGAAACAAGTTGTGGGGATTCTCTAAACAATAGCTGCCGGTTGCATTGTATTTCCAGGTAGCTCGCCCAATGAATAGAACTTTAATTTTAAAGCAAAACCGACTTAGTTACTAGGAAAACAGAGTCATGTTTATTTAGTTAGGGTCAGTTAGAATTAACTGAATGGAGCGGGAAGCCATAACATTAGTCAAATAACTACTGCCCTTGTGAGTGGACGTTATCGCGTCGATACACAATTTAACCTTGTTCATTTGAAGCCCTCTGCGCTTCTGCAAGTGTTGATCTCGTTAGTTGTTTACAATTTTGTTCACCGTGTCCAGTCGTAGCCTAGTGCTCCTGCACGTGTTGATTTTGGACTATTTTGATGTACTGAGTTGACATTTAGTGCGCTCTTACGCTGTTTTTCTTGATTATTAAGTGACTATGGTTACTTTTTCGAATCAAGAATATGCGGATATCATCTTTATGTATAGTAGAGCAGATGGCAATGGATCAATAGCACGACGGATGTATCAAGAGCGCTATCCGAATCGCAGAGTGCCGAATGTTCGAGTATTTTACAACACGTTTCGACGACTGGCTTAAGATGGGATACACCACGTGGAACCCGGGGTGAACCCAGGCATACATGCACCTGGCGTCGAAGATGATATTTTGGCAGCGTTTGAAGGGGATGCTATAACTAGTACTAGAGTAGTAGCTCGAAATTTAAACATTTCCCAATGGAAGGTGTGGCATACAATGCACTAAAACGACAAATATCCTTTCCATGGCAGAGGTGTGCAAGGTCTGGAAGTGCAAGATTTCCAAAGAAGGATGCAGTTCTGCCGTTTTTTAATTAACAGGGATATTGAGGATGCATGGTTTTTAAAATCGATCTTGTGGACAGATGAGGGTAAATTTTCTAGGGAGGGAATCACCAATTTCCATAACCTGCACAAATGGGCGGACAAGAACAACAATCCACATTGGAAAAAACAAGTATCCTTCCAGAGAAATTTTTCAGTAAATATGTGGGCTGGTTTTTTCAGTAATAGGCAGAACATTGATCGGGCCCCACTTCTTGCCGGACTCTTTAAATGGCGAGAATTACTTGCAATTTTTAGAAATGGATTAACTGTTGCTTATGGAGCAATCCGGTGCCCCGATATTTGAAATCGAGAGGTCATTTTTCAACAAGATGGCTGCCCAGCGCATTGGACTTTGACCGTTCGAGAATTTTAAATAACAACTTCCCTCAAAGTTGGATTGGATGAGATGGACCCATCCCTTTGCCCGCACGGTCACCTGATCTGACGCCAATCGACTTTTACGTATGGGGCCGGGTCAAAGAACTAGTTTATACAAGCATAGAAATAAATACAAAGGAAGAACTAATAGCTCGAATAAATTCTGCATTTGAAACCATGAAGGCGGAGATGAAACTTAAAATCACGACCCCAGAAGTGAGAAACCGGGTCCGTGCTTGCATTAGAAATAACGGCCGTCAGTTTGAACACGAATAATAAAAGATTTCAATTAAAATTTTGTTTTAATAAGTTAGCCAAAAATTTAAATTTACTCCCTCAAATTGGCTTAGATTCAACATTTTTTAAGATATCTGCATGAATGATACCTCAAAACAAAGAGCATAATCAATCATGTTTTCAAAAAGGTTTGAACGAAAAAACCTAGCCTAGTTTTTTTAAATGAGAGCTAAAAACAGTATTTATAAATTTTAAACTTTTTCGTGAACTTCAAACGTTTTAAAAAAAATTATCTTAAGATACATGTGCTTAAAAAATATTTTATTAGATTGCTTATACATGAATTTAATAGAATAGAATAAAATACATGTTTTTTATTGTTTAATTTGGCCATAAATAACAGTTAATTAGAAAATTTTGGGCATTTTCGCTAAAAATCATAAAAACTTATTAAAAAAATGGTTAGACTTCATCTAAGACAAGCATGGCTTACATGGTCCTAAATTGTCTATAATAGCGCCCCTTGAAAACTTTGCACCCATCTCCCAATCACTTTATATATTGGTTGTAAAGATTATGTTCAACTCGTTTTGCTCTTGTTCTTAATGCGGAAAACTCCCGATAATCCAGCTCATTCCCAAAACGTTTCCATTTCTTATGCATTTTTGACTTTTCTTTTAGTATTCTGATTAAGCTTTTGTTATACCACAAAGGATAACTGTTGTTACTTTTATTGACCTTACGTTCGGGAACATATAACACTATTTAATAATAAATAATTCTAATTCTGAATTAAAACAATTAACAGCGCAGTCTACTGATTCGCAGGAGTTAAATAACTAGCTCGCACCAATTAAACTTTTTTAAATATTTTATCATGTTTTTATAATTATATTTATGAAAATAACGCTTAAACATATACTTTTGTTCTATAAGAGGGCGTACTGATATGTCCGAGGCGTCAATTAAGAGGCTAGGATGATCGCGATCTTCATTTACTAATGAGTTACAGGAAAGGTCAGACGATGCCGAAAAGTTACTAAATACCAGGTCAAGGATATTGCCATAGTGATTTTTAGTATAATTACATTGTTCTAATCCCAGCAGATTTAACTCTTCCCAAAGTAATTTACCTGCATTTTGAATTGCTATCGAGCCCCTGTTAGTATGTATTGGCCCTAGTTGTGAAATCCATTGGATAGATGGTAAATTGAAATCGCCTATATCAAAAAGTTGTTATTATTATGTGATGCAAAAACTTGTGAAACGCTCTGTACTACACTTTCTATGATAAACGGCAACTGATTATTGGGCGGTACATAAATAGCAGCTAAATGTAAATTAGAGCCCACAACTAAATTAAAAGATTTAGCAGGTATTGTAACCCAGATCATTTCCGTCGGCGGTACAACCCCATTATCATTAATGATAAATGCTTCGAGATCACTTCGCACTAGTATCATGACCCCCCCCCCCCACCCCGAGATGTGTTCGAGGTTCGAGGAATATTATATCCAGAGTCACTGAGTTCACCATCTAAAATACCATCGTGAAGCTAGGTAAATTAATAGGTAAATTCTAAGGTTTTGGTACGGAGACCTCTTGTATTCTGGTAAAATATACACAAGCATGTATTATTCATTATGGTCAATTAATAAAATATATATTAGAGTAATTTGAGATGAAAATAAACTTGTTTTTATTATTAAGATATAAAAAATGATCGCTCGTAAGTGACTCCGTAAATATTGCTTAGTTTAGACGGTACATATAGAAATAATTAGTCTCAAACAAAACGAATTATATAAGTAATGGTCTATAATAGTTTGGTAATGTGGGTTATGAATATGATTTGAGTAATAAAGAGTTATTTTAGGAACATTTAGTAATAAACGGGGTACACAAATATTTCTGACAGATGCAATAATACCTAATAATAATTACTCTCATACCTGGTCGCACTATGGAATAATGTATGTAATTTAAAAAATAATTTCATTTAGGAAAAGTGTTTGGATATTACATATAATGTTAAATAATCCTATATATTTTGTGTATAAAGCATTAATTTTCAGCCAATACTGGCAAATATATGTCGTTTCTTTTAAACTTGAGCGTAGAATTTTAACCAAACAGAACGTTTGTTTTTGTTTAACGCACTGTACTTGAAAACATGTATTAAATGAAAGCATTTGAGCAAATACAAATTTAAAAGAATATGACCTTCGCATATAAGATGTTAATTTTATACGAATACAGAAGAGTATGAAAGGTATTTCACTCAAACTTGAAGTTATAATTTTAATCATACAGATCGATTTTAGTTCAACAGTTTGTGTTCGAACACATAAGACATGATGCATTTCAGACTTACGTAAATAGCGCCAAAATCGTAAATTATCACATATTATAAGTAAACATCCATTTGAACTCAAACGTTGAATGCACCGCAAGTGATAGGTAAACATTTGTCGTAATTGAATATATAATGTTATGACGTTGTTATTATTAAGTTTTCGTAAGTAGTAACGTAATTCTATTAGAATATTCGCAAACATAGAGTATAATTCAAACGAATTCATAGTCATTATCCATCTTATTCGTAAGAAAACGAATGAATAAGTTTTAATTAATTTCAATAATTTCATAATATTTTTCAAACTAAATGATCGCAGACACATTATATTTTACGGATATGTAACTCATTAAGGTGACATAAGTGTAAGAGTGTGTTGAAAATAAAAAAGTACATTAAATCGATAATTAGTTTCAAACTTAAAGCCACAATAGTTAGATTATAAAACTTTAACTGTATTGAAGTAACTAACTTTATTTTTAAATGAAAACTCCTATTAGCATAATTAGAAAGACTTGAGGCAATAAATATTATGATAATGAAATTTAGAAATATTTTTTTGTGTCTAATGCAATAATTATGACGTTTAGTAGAATTGATAATTAGCAAAGAAGTTATTATAAGCAAACCAAAAAGAAATAATATTTTTGTGTATATGGTGTTATTGTTTAGTGTGAGAGTGGGGAGTGTTATATTAAACGTTAATATTAATATAAAATAGAATATATAATATAACAATACTAGTTTTTTGTGTCCAATGAAATAATTATGTTGCTTAGTGTGATTGATAAGTAGTAAATAATTTATTATAGGCAAACAAGAAAAATAAAATAATATTTTTGTGTGTATAATGTGGTTGTTTATTGTAGGAGTGGAAAGTGTTATATAAATCATTAATATTAAAATAAAACAAAATAAATGAAATAACAACACGTTAAACCAAAGGCCGCAGCATCGTAGACAGATGAGCAGTCATTTAATTCTTGCAAGATCTTCTTCTTTGTTCACCACAATCTTCGGTGACTTGTCGTTTCCTCGTACAAAAACTTTTACAGTTTCTTATCCATAAGTATTTCTTATCCATAGTATTAATAAGAGTTTGTTTTTACTAATTCACGGCACTTATTATATAATATTTTATTTTCTATCGTTAAATGTTCATTTACATATATTCTTTGATTACCCTGCATGCCTATATTGTTGCGGGTGATACCACGAACGCGTCGAATACTAGCTAGTGTATTATCTTTCGCTAATTTGGTTTTCATTTTTGCAATTATTGCTCGTGTAATTCCAGGTCATATAACTTTTGCCTGCACTCTATAAACGAATTCAATATCGCATGACGTGATGACCACACCCGCATGTTTTGCTACAGCAATAACAATATCGACGTTGTTCTCGTTGCATGTCTCCGGTAACCCCACGATTTCAGGATTATATAGCCTTTCCCATTGTTGACGTTTCATAAGGTCCAAAGTAAGTTTGGTGTATTTAAGTTAAGCTCACTGAGTTCAATCTCTTTCATCGTCTTTTGGGATTGTTGGTCTATAGTTAATAATCTGGCATCCAAGCTATCTTGCCGGTTACTCGAGTAATTGACGGCATTTTCAATGTCATTGAGTTTTTTTCTGATTTTTGAAATCGAGTCCGTATTAGAGGCTATAGTTTTTATATTGGTTTTTAAATTTTCCAGATCCGAAGATAATTTAGTGAGTTTTTCGGAAAGTACAGAATTAATTGTGGTAACTATAGTTTGTGTGACGTTTTCCATCATTTCTTTTTGCCATTTCTTGAAAAAACATTCAAGGTCTGAGACTGTTACGCTGTTCTCCAGAGACGTTCCCTCGATTTCATGCTGTCTTCTTTTACGGACGATTGACGGATCAAAATATTCAAAACTTGACAAATCAGGAACTGAACTGTATGTAGAAGAATGTGGAGGAGTTCTCTGCATTTCAATGCGGGTATCTAACACTAGTTTAGAAGCACGCTACGCCTCTAGTATATGGCAGGTAGATATTATATAGGTAAGCGCGTGCGGCATCCCTTTCACTCTCATCGAGCGTAGTTATGCTGCGCTTTCCATTTTAGTGTTATCATGTTTAATGTATGTGTACATTGATTGATGTACAATCTTAAATAAGACATATTTGCTTTCATCATCATTATTACAGCTTTTCACAAGTTCACTGCTGGACATGAGCCTCCCCTAAGGAATGTCACAAAGCATAGTCATGCATGGGTATGGACCTGAGCCACCTGCATACGTCGACTTCCTGCATCTCTTAACAATTCGTAACTCCATCTAGTGGGGCGCCACACTATACTTCGCTCACCCATATAAGGTTGCCACTTGAGAACCTTTCTTCTCCATCGGTTATCAGTTTTTTGAGCTATATAGCTGACCCATTGCCACTTCAAATTACAGCTACTTTGGTTCTACTGCGGATATTCCCATTTTTAAGTCTATCACGCAGATAAACTTTGAGGACACACGGCCAGTAGTGTAGGACAACGTCTCAGATCCATATTTCATTACTGGCAACACGCACTGGTTGTACAATCTTGTTTTCAAGTTTTGAGATGTACGTGACGAGAAGATGTGTCGTAGTCTCCTAACGCTGCTCAGCCGAGTTGAATTCGTAGATTGACCTCTCGGTCAGGGACCAGGACCCAGGGAGCTATCACCTCGCCGACTTTATAATGAAGGATTTCTAGTGAAATAGAACTGGTCCAACCCCGACAGTTAGCCAAAAAATTTAAATAGACTTCGTTATAACGACCAGGCAAAAACTGTTCAGTGATGTCCCAGTGATCGCGAGTGTGAAAACTGTTTGCTATCACCGAATGATGAGAGGCGCGCTGAAACTTAAGATTAAGTTGGAGAGGTTCTTACATAGTCACCGCTCTGTTTCCCTCGTGCTATTATCCTACCCCCGAAAATTTTCATTTCAAAATTCAGAATCGTTCTCAAACCATAACATCTTATAATCAAAAGAAATCAAGAAATATAATTCTATTTTATGAACAAAACCGAGACGTTGACTTTTGACAACTTGGCAAGAAAAAAGACAAAATGTGTATTATTATATTACTAGATATTAGCCTCACTTCATTCAGCACACTTTATGATGTTATTTGGAAGTGATATACGAGAGTCATGTCAAGTATTTTCTTATTTTTAAGACTTCAAATAACAAAAAATAAGGTTTTGAAGGTTAAATGCGATAAAATCCGTAAAATTAGTTTTATTCAATACCAAACTGTTGACATTAAAGTTGAAATTATAAAACGACGTAAACCTTACTTCCTTAATAATTCTTTGAACAGCGATAAAAGAACAGACAAACTTGAAAAACACCTGGACTGTCAGATAAACGAACTCCAGTATAATATGATCAATTTCCTTTGTCCCTTGCAAAGAGATTTACCAGGACAGTAAACACCTAGCCGCCGAGCTCCAACACGTCAAGCAAGTTTTGCACGACAACAAGCTTCGGGTCCCGCGCCTACGTCACAGTGAACGAGTGAAGCCGGCCACAGTCGAGCGAGTGTCTGCTGTACTGCCATATGTCAGAGATGTCACTGACAAGATTGGCTACATCTTGAAGCGTGCTTCCATTAAAACATACTTCAAGCCACTGAAGAAGATTAGTTAGTTTTACCATCAATCAAGTGTAATGTCCCTCTACAAGATGCAGGAGTGTACTAGCTTGATTGTGAATGTGGTCTCTCTTATATAGGACAAACTAAAAGATCAATTAAAACCGGCATTAAAGAACACAAAGTTGATGTGAAGAATCGACGCTCCGGGAAGTCTGCAGTCTGCGAACACGTACAGGATCGCCCCCGTCACTACATTAGATTTGATAGATCACAAATCCTCGCTAAAGAACACCGATTCCTTCCAAGGATGATTCGCGAGGCTATTAAAATCAAAAAACATCCTAATTTCAATAGAGAAGATGGCTGGGTACTACCATCTGCTTGGGATCCTATAATTAATAAAATTAAATCCCAACCCAAGCATATAACTGCAAGACTTCAAGATACTGTAAGTTCATACTGCGTAGATCGGAACAAAAAATAATAATTTTAATCTGGAGGCAGAAGTGGTTAACTATGACATTGTGACGACAAACACCTCAGTCCCCCCAATGACCACACGTGCTGTAAAGTGCTCGAAACGTCGGGAATATAAAATAAGATAATATATGATAAATTCCAAAACTAATTTTATTTAAACACTATTTTAATGATAGAGGTAATAATTATATTCGATATAAAAGTGTTATAAAAATATTTTAACTTAAACTTCCTAGTTCTTATCAGTAGGTCTTTTCTTAATCCTCCTCCCATTGTTTGCTGGCTCAATAATAATCTGTTGATATACCATATTTCATGGTTACTTTTAAATTTAGACTAAGGTCTTCCATTTGGCACGATGCAGACACTCCTTTACATCCAAACACCTACGCATACATGCTCGTCGTTAAGGGTGTTTTTTATCTGGCCCATCTTCAATATATCTGCAATTTGGTCGGCAAACTTTCTTCTGAGGCATCCCTTCCCGACTCTGCCTTTCCTTTAACTTCTGCAAAATAAATTTGCTTTGTTACTCTTTTCTCGTTCATTCTTTTTACATTACCAAACCACCGAAGCAATCCTTTCTTAATCCTGGTTACAACATCATCTTGTTTTTTATTATGTATAATAAAATAATCATATTTTCCGAGTGGCGGTGATATAAGGGAATCCATCACCCCATTTCGTTCTGTAGGTGTCTTAAGAGGCGGCTATGGGAATTTTTAGAAAGAGTGTTAGTGTGTTAGTGGCTTCCGGTAGATGGCGGTATTACCATTCCGTTTTTACCAGTCGTACAATACTCAGGTCGGTGGGGGCAACCAGTGTCAAAGGTGCGGGACCTCTGATATTGTGATAGTTAATCCACATATTAAGTGTAACGATTAAGGTAAATCTTCTTTTAGGTAAGCTCCATGTGTAATAATGACGTATACTTTTACGTCATATGTAATAAATACGTTCTGGCTTATGGAAAAAAAAGATATATTTACTTGAAATGTAGCTACTAATGTGGGCAGTTATATAAAATTCTTATTGAAGATTACATATTTTTAAATAATTCATATTGAAATAAATAGCCAAAATGGTAGTTTATAGGTAATAGCGTTGTACCAACCCAGATGAACTTGTGATAAGCAGAAAAGGATTTCTACTTCCTAGCTTCTTAATCTAGAAATATTGAAGAAAAATAAGAGTCACAGCTCTGGTGGCTTCTTAGTAAAACAATTAATAATACTTTGCAATTTTAATGCGCCTTTCTTACCTATGTAACGCACATTAATTTATTATTAAAAATCATGAAGCGTTTAAAATTAATTTTTAACAGTTCTGTTCAATACATTACTTTGTGTTGAATACACCTCGCACGTTTATCTCGTTAAGGTTGTTTGGATTGAACAGAACTTGTCATTGCCCTATTTGTATTCACAGAGTGAAAATGTTTGCAGTTTACATAACATTAATCAAGTTTTACTACGTTATGTGTATTCACAGTCCCGGAAATTCTATGATTAGTTTAAACACTATGAATATTCTTCTTAGTCTTTATCAGCTATGAGATGAAACATCATATTATGATGATCGTTTCTTGGTTTGGAGGAAACATCAGGCCTCGGCAGTCTTGAAGGTACGGACCTGTCTACCCTTCAAATCCGTCCTCACCTGCCTCCATAGGTCCTACAGCGGTAATTCCGACACTGACCGACTCATCGACCATGTCCAAATCGGTATAGACTCTGTATTATAACAGATTCAATCTGCAGAGATCATGAACCTTTTCGATTTTAACACCCACCACGCTGAACAGATTGGTCCAAATTTTACTACTACGGCTGATCCAAAAGTAGTTACGATTGAGGATGTGTACTTACTTACACTTAAAACCTTAAAGAAATATCTACTAAAGTTGCGGCTCGGCAGAGCAGTAGACGCTGCCGCACTGCAGGACCGCGTATTTGAATACCGCACGGAACAAGTGTTTCTTTGGCCTATAAATAATTATTCTGGGTCTGGACGCTTGTGTTTTTGTGTGCAATTGAAGTTGTAAAATCCCTTTACGGTACGGGAGAAAAAAATTACTAATGTAATAACGTTAAAAAATATATACTTGACTTAGTGAAAATATTAAGGGAATCTGCTTCTCTATATTCCACAGTTGGACGCAAGGTGCTTCAGGCAAGGCAAGGCAGAACATCCAGCTAAGGTCCGAAGGTGAACATCCTGAGGGCCGCCCATATCGTCCCTCACCAAACAGAACCTAATAAAAGTTAAATATGTTGTGTTGGTATACCAAAGCGAGACTTTGATTGTCATGTAATTTTGGAGAGGTCACTCAGACAGACAGGAATTTTACCAAAAAAGCTGACCAGGAAAATTATTTCACTCGATTTTTTGACTATGGACAAATGGTAGTTGATGACTTAGGAGATATTGTCCTCACCAACGCCGAAGAAATTCAAAGTTTCTCTGCTGGCAAGGTTATTGCCTCCAATGTTTTGAGTTCTAAAGGTAAAGTTATGTTTTTATTTATAAATAAACATTTAAAATGTAATTGACGGCGCTATGATTGGCAATTGTCTGAGTGAAAAAATAAAAGTTAAGAACATATTATCCACGGCAGAATAAGAGTAACTGTCATGTATTATACTTAATTAGGTTATAGTAATTTAAAAATAATCATAAGTATAAACAGTCTCCCAATATTTCTATTGTTGTATAATTTTCGTTTTATTAAATATTTGTGTGTTGTGTCAATTTACTTTTAGATTAGGAGGTTACGTACACAAACATATTTACTTCAATTTCGTTGAAATTGCTATATCGAGGAGATAATCGTCCACTTGCCTTGTACCGTAAAGCTATTTATTTGGCAAAATAGATTTGTTTGCGTTTCACTATGTACATAAGAATGAACGAGCAAAAATAAATATGACAAAGTTTGAAAATAAACATGTAGAGTAAACAGATAGGTAAAAGATGGTAGGTCATAACCACTTACCATCAGGTGGCATAATAGGTCAAGCAATGGCTTAAAATAGTTAAAGATGTGTTTGTCTGTGTAAGAATATCCACTACGCCATATTATCCCGGGGGTGTCGTAAGAGGCAATTTAAACAAGTAATGGGCGGCAGCATCTTCGTGATAACGATTCAAAATTATAAAAATTGCGGTTGCCAACCAAGCGTGGTAACTAAGGCAAAAATAAGGGGAACTAATTTCAAATCTGAATCATAAGACAATCTATGGAGGATGGTCTATGGATATGATCAGCAGAGGACTTTTATAGCTGTAATGGAAGGATGGATGGATATTACGTTTAAACCGGATTACCTAGTACATAATAGAACCTAAGTCATTCATCTAAGTCAGAACATGAATAAGTATATTCATTTTTTCCTTGAATACACCGACATTGTAACCGGATGGAAAAACAGATGCTGCCAAAAGAGTTTACTCTGTGCTTCTGTGCTATACGCATTTTGAATATAGTCTAAAGAATTTTCATGTTTTTTTTTCTAAATATTATCTAGGTTGCACGGTGTGCATCCTGTTAAATAACGGACGTAGGCCTGGTGACCGACAAATGAAGGGATATCCATCCATGTACGCGGAACCTAAATTTTACAAAGTGATGTCTTACGCTTACCCGAGTATGGGAAAGTCTACCAAGTAATGTATACAAGCACTTTCTTCAAAAGGCTTATCTCGAGTAGTGAACTTAAAAAGTCCACGAAATAGTAAATGATCATCATATTCATCAGCCCTTTAAGTGTCGTCTGTCTTTACACAATGAAAGAATTTGCCGTAACTGTTTCACCGATAAGTGAAAGTGAATAGATATAATAGAACATTCATCTTTTCGGCACTGCTGTACATGGCACCTTTGTTGGCTGTCACAGGTCTGGGTGTTTTAAATCTGGTGTAAACAAGATGTTCATAGTGCTATCTATCGGAAGCCATGATGGTTTTCTGGCATTTTTTATAGTCGCGTCTTACGGGACGATATGGTGTGATAGTTACTCTTATGCCGCCACCACACAACAAATAAATGCAAAGAAGAATTAAAAAAAAACTATTAAAACCTAACATCCTAATATCCTAACCAGTTGTACATACGAGTATTTGCAGACATCAGAGATATAAAAAAAATTAAAAGCGTTAAACATGACTTTAATGGTTTTTTCACGACACGAGTAAAGTTCTTAAGACTTCTTAACATATTTATGACTTCCTAAAAAAAAAAGGTTCCTAAAAATATATATGAATTAAAAGCTTTTTTTCTAATATTTCATACACTAGGCTAACTGGTATCTACTTGAGCCAACATTTTGAACAAATTCTAATAAAGTTATGGATGTGCTGTCCCTAAGAACCAAGGTTTTTTTACTTTGCTGTTTCTACCGAGTTATGACCTGTCAGAGATAAGAGTATGCTAATAATGAATTTTTTATATATTACAAAGAACATTCATTCATTCATTCATTCATTACAGCCCTTCACAAGTCCACTGCTGAACATAGGCCTCCCCCAAGTAATGCCACAAAGCACGGTCCCGAGCCACCTGCATCCATTGACTTCCTGCATGTCTTACCAGGTCGTCACTCCATCTAGTGGGGGGACGCCCTACACTTCGCCTGCCGGTACGAGGCTGCCACTCGAGAACCTTCCTTCCCCATCGGTTGTCGGTTCTTCGAGCTATATGGCCGGCCCTTTGCCACTTCAGCTTACTAATTCTTTGAGCTATGTCGGTTACTCTGGTTCTACTGCGGATATCCTCATTTCTAAGTGTATCACGCAGAGAAACCCCGAGCATAGCCCTCTCCATAGCTCGCTGAGCAACCTTGAGCTTCCTCATACGGCCAGCAGTGAAGGACTACGTCTCAGATCCATATGTCATCACTGACAACACGCACTGGTTGTACAATTTAGTTTTAAGGTTTTGAGGTATGCCTGACGAGACGATGGGTCGTAATCTCCCGAACGCTGCCCAGCCGAGTTGAATCCGTCGATTGACCTCTCGGTCGAAGTTGGACTTACCTAGTCGGACTATTTGTCCCAGGTAAACATATTCGTCAACAACTTCGAGCTTAGTGCTCCCATAGGTGTGACATGGACATTAAACATGATTTTTGTTTTGTCCATGTTCATCTTAATACCTATCCGTTGGAAGGCAATATTGAGGTCATTGAGCATAGTGCTTAGGTCTTCGAGCGATTCTGCCATAAGGACTATATCGTCGACAAATCGAAGGTGAGTGATGTACTCGCCATTGATGTTAATACCGTATCCTTTCCAGTCCAGTATGTTGAAAACGTCTTCCAGTGCAGCGGTGAAGAGTTTCGGGGATATAACGTCACCCTGTCTTACATCTCTCTGCAGTTGGATAGGTTTCGTACTCTCGTTATGTACTCGGATAGTCATCGTAGCCCTACTGTACAAACAATTCAGCACTTCGATATACCGACAGTCCACTTGGCACCGCTGAAGGGACTGCAGCACCACCCAAATTTCGACGGAATCAAAGGCTTTCTCATAGTCCACATACGCAAGGCAGAGTGGCAGATTGTACTCGTCGGTCTTCTGTACAATTTGCCGAAGGGTATGTATGTGGTCTATCGTGCTAAAGCCTTTTCGGAAACCGGCTTGTTCGGGAGGCTGGAAGTCGTCGAGTCTGCATGCGAGACGATTCGTAATGACTCTCGAAAACAGCACGTAGACGCGGCTCAGAAGGGAAATCGGTCTGTAGTTCTTCAAGAGAGCGTTGTCGCCTTTCTTGAAGAACAAGACCACCGCACTTCTACTCCACGCCTCCGGTGTAATGCCACCATGGAGGACGGAATTAAAGAGCTTCTGAAGGACTTCAAGTACCCGCTTTCAGAAGCTCCGCTGTAATTCCATCCTCGCCTGGGGCCTTGCCGTTTTTAAAGTGCTGGAGAGCCATTCTAATCTCGCTCAGACTGACGTCCGGATATCATCGGAATAGTGTCGGATAAGACTTGCTCTTGGATCGTTACTCACACTTGCGTGTGGCTCCAACGATGACGCGTACAGCTGCCCATAGAACCTCTCAATCTCCCTCAAAATCTCAGGTGTTCCGGAAATGATGCTGCCACATTCGGTCTTCAGCTTCGACAGTTGGCTCTTTCTGGCAGACAGATCTCTGGCAAAGACTTTGGAGCCCTGGTTCCGCTCGATCGCTTCTTCAATACGAGCTGTATTGAAGTTGCGCAAGTCCCGCCGCATGCATTTGGAGATCTGTCTGTTCAGTTGCCTGTATGCTGTCAAATCTGCTGAAGACTGCAGCTTCATTTTCCGTCTAACAACCATGAGATTAAGAGTGTGATCGGAGAGTTTTTGTGTTCTTCTGCGACGGGTCTTACAGAACTTAGCTCCGACCGCGCATGGACAGTTTCCACAAGCTTGTCATTCATATCGTCCACTTCATTGCAGTCTTCTAGGCACTGAAAACGGTTTTGTAACTCGAGCTGAAAGTTTTCGGGACTTTGGATTAGAGCACGAGGGGGACGGAGCGTTGACTTCATTAGACGTGACCTCTCCAACTTAACTCGCTCGTTAAGTTAAGTTCAGTGTGCCTCTCACCATTCGGTGATCGCTGCCAGTTTTCACCCTCGCGATCACTGAGACATCACTGAACAGTTGTCGTCTGGTCGTCATAATGAAGTCAATCTCATTTTTTGTCGAACCGTCGGGGCTCGACCAGGTCCTCTTTCTGTGGGGCCGCTTTTGGAAGAAATAGTTCATCATAAAGAGCCCCTCTTTCTCCATAAAGTCGGCCAGCTACTGGCCCCTTGGGTTCCGTTGCCCTATTCCGAATTTCCCTACTTTCAGCTCACCGCTCTCTCTTGTACCTAGTTTTGCGTTGAAGTCTCCCATTAACACCGTATAGTGGGTTTTGGAGGAATGCATGGCTCTAGAGATATGCTCATAAATTTCCTCCACCTCATCATCGGGGTGTGCCGAGGTTGGTGCGTAAACCTGTATGACCTTCAGCGAATACCGTTTGGTGATTCTGAGTATAAGGTACGCAACCCTCGTCGACACACTCCCGATCATTACAACGTTGTTAACGAGAGACTTGTGGACGATAAATCCGACACCTCCTTGGGACAGATGGTCGCCCTCCCGGTGATAGAATAAGTTGCCGGGTTCGAGGAATACCGTGTCCTCCCCCTCTTTTCGGACCTCGGATAGTTCTATTATATTCCAGCGTAACTTATCTATCTCTTCTTCCAGCTCCAGGATCTTCTCGTCAGTCCTCACGGTGCGTGCGTTATATGTTGCCAGGTCGAGTCGTCGTAGGTGGCAACAACCGAACCTCCACCGGAGATTCTTAGCACCCCCTGGCCCGCCGTTACCATGGTCGCCACCGTAGCCAGGAATAGCGGGGCCGCCGGGGACTGGGGGCCGTTTATTTGTGTCGTCGCTCATGGGGGGTATATTGCCATAGTTGCCACGCTTGGCAAGCGGGTTGGCAACCGCAGTTTTTTATTGTTTTTTGGCTTTTATCAGAAAGATGCTGCAGCCCATCTTCTGTATCAGTTTCCCATTGTCGCCTCTTACGACACCCACGGGAAGATATGGGGTAGTGGGTATTCTTACCCGCCACTACACGGGGAATTATACACATACGATAAATGAATTGTTATTACCCATACTCTGTAATTAACATTAGGTAAAAGAAACTCACGAAAATAAGTTAAAATGAATCAATGTACATTAATATTTTGTTTGATAACAAGATTAATGACTTTAAGCTTGTGTTTCTTAAAAATACATTTAATTCAATTAGTAGCTACGATTACATTGCGACAAAATCAATCTTGATCTTGCAATCCTATTACATAGCTGTACATCCCGCATATACAACTTAATTAGTCAGTCCGGGCATTCATTCATTTAATCTAAATAGAATAGATATCATTCGCAATCGTTAGGTATTCAATTCCTGCTTTGACAAATTGTGTTTGGATGTCGGGTATACAAAATATGTTGCGTAAAATCAATACAACTTTATATTTATGAAAGCGTACTTATTATCTCATCGTATTTTCTTTTGTTATTATCATCATCAGCCATTTTCACCACTGCCACAGTCGGAAATAAGCTGTTCTCATGAAAAAGTTACTGATACTCCACCACACAGAGCAGTAGAGTTGGTGATCGTAGAGCGGCATTGGGTGCTCTCGTCCTGGGAAGAATGCCAGTAAGAAAATTACCAGGACTTTTTAAAAGTAGTGAATATTAAACTTTGTGATGTAAAGATCTTGTATATTTTTTGGGCATTTGTAAAACTGGAAAATAGAAGGAACATGTCGTTTGTTACTTTAAAAACAGGGGAATAACTAATTAATGCTTTCAGAAGAATACCATTCAAGCTCTAAAAGTTTGAGATCGTGCATATAAAAAAGGTGGGTTACTTTTGTTTCTCCTTTCCAAAAGGAGGGCAAAACCAGATTGTACTCAAACAATCGCCCTGGAAGACACCCCTTCTTATCTTTATGCGCATCCGTCATCTGCTATCCTAAATGACAAAGGATTGTACTCCACTGCCCCATGCACTGAAGTTTCTAACTATACAGTCATTCTTGTACAGCTCGAGAACCCTCTTTAGCTATGTATGAGGCACCGAGTCGAATGTCTTTCTATAATAATTCTAAAATTTCGCTTAACCAATGCCAATAACCGCGTCTATGAGGAGTGGTTCTTTGGTTCCAAGACCACCACCCTGACATCCATTTTGAGCGCGCGACATCACCTGATTTAAATCCAGGTACGACGACGAAAGATTCGCGCGTTC
Organism: Parnassius orleans; assembly: GCA_029286625.1. Taxonomy (NCBI): domain Eukaryota; kingdom Metazoa; phylum Arthropoda; class Insecta; order Lepidoptera; family Papilionidae; genus Parnassius; species Parnassius orleans. Next base: position 49,812 of record JAGSMP010000357.1, read on the forward strand.
AAAATGGATATAAGTGTCTTATATATGGTGGGTAGACATTGTTACGTTTATTTGTTATTATATTTAATCGTATGGCTTAAATGAGAAACATGAATAATATCAAAATTGGTTAACGTTCATTGGTTTTAGAATTTGTCCACGGCTTACAGGTTTAATAACTTAGGGTAATTTTAGCTGTTAATGTCAGTTTTATCATTACTGCCAGTTATTACAGTATGTTTTCATATACAATATTTTCAGCTGATTTTTCATTACACAATACTAAAAAAAATTGTCTGGAAGTGAAGGGCAAAAAGGCTACATATAGATGTTCATTAGATAAACACTCAACGCTCACGTCTAAGCCGTTGGGATTTGTTAATAGTCATTGAAAATGTCAATTTTATGGAAAAGTACAGTAGTTTAATTTAAATTTTTGGAAGACCGTTGGTATTCATGGAATCCGGGGAAATAAAACGACTTTTACATTTCTACATCCAGTCAGTATTGCACGTATGAATGTTTTTCAAGAATTTACCTGCAAACGTGTACCATACAATTTTTGAGAATTAATATATGTGGTAGTAATCCAACCAATATTTTCTAACGTATCCATTTAAATGGTATAATGTTAGGGATAGTTTTTATTTACATTAAATGCAAAGTTAACTTACATATTTATCAGGATAAATATTAATACTTAATTGAAGAAAATAGCTTCGCAAATAAGCTTATATTTTTAGTTAATATTTTAAAGATAAAAATGGTTACTGTGAGTCAATCTTAGGAGATAGACAAATGCCATCGCAGAGTTTTCTCTAGGCTTTTTGAAGAACTACAATTCATTGGTATATTATTGTGATGATCTCTTAAGGTTTAGCCAGCGATGTAAGCGCCTGAAAATCGATTGAATTTTCCTACTATTTTAAAATTTATTAGAAAGTATTGGGCATACTAACGAAAAATACGTGTTTATTTATTTTATTAACAGAGTACTTTCAAAAAGTTACATACAAATCGTAACACTATATTTCAGCCTCTTATGGGTTAAATTTTTAAAAATCCTTTCTTAGTGGATGCTTAAGTCATAAAAGGTAGCTACTGTCCAAATTTCAGATTTCTATATCTAGCTTTATGGGCTTTGCGTTTTAATACAATATCTTTCATACACATTTTGCACCTACGTTTTAAAAGCCTACGTTTTAAGATTCTTAAAGTAATTAAAAATGTGAGTTTTATTGTTTTTAATTCCAGAGTATATGCAACAATTTTCAAACTAAAAAAAAAATGATAAATAATATTTCCAATACAAATTTGAACACCCTCTCCTCCTCGGCCTCCTTGTAAGGAGGCGTTTTGTAAAATCGCTAAATCCAAATTCATTTATTTTATTTACTTTAGTAAGTTTCAAGTCAATAGCGCTGTAAAATAAAAGTTCCATATAAACTGTTACACCCTGTTTCACCCCTTAATTAAAAATAAAGATAAATTTAATTTCCTAAATTTCTTTCTTATTGGATGCCTACGTTTTATAAGGCAGCTACTGTCCAAATTTTAGATTTTAGAAGCCTAGCGGTTTGGGCTGTGCGTTGATAGATGAGTCAGTCACTCAGGATATTCTCTTTTATATATTTATATAGACTAAAAGTAAGCGTGACACGAGTACACATTCCACGTGAGGGTAAGTGGATGTTGTGGCCTATAGACATCTACATCTATTATCGATTAAAAAACAAAATGCATAGCGAGTCGTGGGAACTAAGATAAAATGACTCATTTCCAGTGAAAATACTATCCGGTTCTCTACACTCACCAAACGAAGCACAGCAGCATCAAGCTGCGATTTTACGCTGATATTCTGCTGAAGAGTCATCCTTCTGCTGTCGAGCCAAACGATTCAAGCTACAACCATATTATAGCTGCAGCGTGGCACTATCACGTATACATTATATACATATCGATCAATATGTTTTCCAGTATAGATACGCAACAGTTTTCAGTCATCAACGTCGATACATTAAAGCTAATCTTTACTTAGCTTCGAATCAAACCCAATTCATCAATATAAATACGTTTAAGTATATATAAAAGGCCTGGATAATTTTTCACTCAAAGGCTAAGTAAAGCCATTCATTGAGAAAACGCAGCCAGCATCTTGGCACTATACCGCGGGGAGTACGACTGTATGATAATTTAAGTTTGTAGTTTTAACTAAACCTAAAACATAGCCGTGTAGTGGCGGTGTGAGAATATCCACTACCTCATATCATCCCGTGGATAATGTTAGAGGGCACGGAGGGAAACTGAACCAGTAGATGGACAGCAACAACTTCCTAACAGCAGCTGAATAAAAAAAACTGCCAAGCAAGTCGCCTACTATGGCAAATATCCCCCAATCACTCAATGTATAAGGGCGGCCTATGTCCACCAGTGAACTTTTGATAGGCTGTAATGGTAATTATAGTAATAAATATTTAATATTATATTACATATTAGGGCCTGCACTCACAGACGGCACGGCATGGCACGGCATCGCAAGGCACACTTCGGTATGCCAAAAATCCTGTGGTATCTCTCGTTATGCCGAAGGATCCTGTGGAATCCCGCGTCATGCCAAACATGTCAAGACGCGCTCGTATACCGGGCGCTCGCGCGAGTCGCTGAGATTGCCGCCGCAACGGGCTAGATTCAACCTTGTTTCAATTACTTAGTAGTCACATTCCTTTAACAACACGAAGTAACTTATGCGTTTCACGTGATGCAGCATCCGCGGAATGACCTGACGTGCAGTAGCATGCCGCGGTGTCGCGCTTGACGTTTCAGTCTATTCGTGTTGAAATAAAGGAATGTCAGTGCTAATTACATTCAAATAAGGTCGAAAATATTTTGTCCATGAAAAAAATCCTTTGATACGCCGTGCCATGCCGTGCCGTCTGTGAGCGCAGGCCCTTATAATAACATTATAAAATTTTACAAAAAAAAAAGTAACATATTAATTTAGCCTCTAGTAATCATTAATACGAGTAAATTCGCGGCTCAATAAAAAAAATATGACTCAATTTCTTAAGTTTTTTACATAAACATTTATGTAGAATCGAAAAATCATTTTTATATTTTTTTTTCATCAGGCAGTATTCCATCAAAAGATATGATAAATATTCTGAAGTATGGGTACGAAGTATAGGTACGAATTTGTTCAATGGTGGCGTTAGTTGAGTCATCAAGTGCATTTTAAACTAATATCATATCATAAATCATAATTAAATGATGTAAAATAATATTCTATAATGATATAATTACATCTAAAACGCAGTAAACAAAAGTATTAAAGAACGTAAAAAATATATACAAAAATATATTAACCTTATTATCGAAATATAAAGTACAATAGTTAACCAATTTCATAGATAGATGGTGATGTTGTGCAAATGTAATACAAAAAGGCAGGTTGTGGTTTATTCCTGTAGATGAGTTTTCATATTTGCTGCTAATCTTTATATTATTCGCTGCCCTACTCCGCCGTGTTGACAAACTCATTTATTCTTTATCGCTGAGTACTCTTTGTGGTAAATCAAATTTTAAAAGAGCTATTAACAATTTCGTTGGTTTTGGCGAGGATCAAACTTTCTTTTTTGCTTACTATGCAGGCACTGATTTATAAGTTCATTATGGGGACTGAAAACAATTAAATAAGTACATTTTTATAATTTTTGAAATTGTCTGTCTGTCTGTCTGTTTGTTTATGAACGCATCACGTCTAAAGTAAACATCTTTTTTTTCAAAGAAATCGTTAAGAAAATCATAATGCGTATTTTCGAGTCACATTTAATGTGTGTTTTATTAAAATTGGTTAATTCTATCGAAAGTTATGATTATTATTTTCAAATGTTGGTTCAAATTTGTTCAATGGCTCCATAGAATCTCAGAAATAGTAATAAAAAGATTTGTGTGTAAAAAAAACGTTCTTTAATAATATATTTATACTTAAAACACAGTAAACCAAAAAGATGTTTTCCTTAAATTAAAAAAGGATGTTTTCTCACAAAGAACGTAATAGATGGCGTTGTACAAATTACAACCTTTTCTGAATTGCGGTGTTAAGATTCTCCGCCGGTGAATCGTATTGAGCAGCGTTGCCAACATGTGGGGAATTCCCCAAATTGCGGGGAATTTAAAGTTAGTTGGGGATTTTATGGGGATTGGTATTATGCGGTAGAGATGAGACATACTTGCAAAATTTAATAACAGGGCTTCTAATCTAAGTACGAGTATGGAAAAATACCGGGGTAGAAAACCAGGTTTTAAAAATACTTGAAATTATTTTTTAGTGTCAATATATATATATGAATGACTAGTTCGAGTCGGGCCACAATTTTGACTGAGCGTTTTTTTTTTTGTTTATGAAATGAAATCATTCCTTCCTACTTTTTAAATCACAGGCTTAGAACTAAACACTAATTAATAAAAGTCTTAAAATTTTCTCCAAATTCAATATACACGCGAAATAACTATTTAAAAATTTAGTCACGGTCAGTAGGTTACGTAATCAGTTCACACAATTGAATTTACAAAAAATGTAAACAAAACTTTTACTTCCTCGAATATAAACATAATTCTTGTTACTTACAAATAAATAAAATACACGCAATAATGTCTCTTTTGAATGGTGCGAAATAGTCAAAAGAAATTTTATGAATAGCATGTTTATGCAATTATGCTCCTAAATTTGTTTCGTATGAGTTAGCTTATTTGATTGAAAAGTTCCCGACCCGATCGGATGGCACGTGCATTAAGTACCTATGCAGATTTCGATTCAAGCATTCGGCCTTCGTCGGAAATACTCGGGCTCGACAACCTACTCCCTGCGCGTCGTGGACGTGTCCAGCCGCGGTGTCAAAATTTGAAAATACTTGCATAAGAATTCGACCTGTATTCGATGTTATCCTATTATGAATAAGCAGCAAAGTCGTATAAATAAAAAAAAATTTTATTCACAAATACGATTGACTTTCTTATTCCTATTAAGATATGGATCATTTTCCTATTCAAGTATTTTCATGTGTAGTGTTCAATTTCTTCGAGTACTTGCAAGTATTTTTTGCTCGTACCAGGACGCTGTACTTTGAAATGAAAATTTGGTTTTAAAAGCTGGTAGCGTAAATACGTCTCATCACGATTATACTGGGAAAATGCGGGAATTTTTAAAATCGATAGCCAGAGCCAACTCAGAACCTTTTTTTAAGAAATCTAAATACTTATCTTAACATTTTCTTAGGTTACTTATGAATATCGAATGACTCCCTTTATTAATTATCTTCATTGCACCACATTTAATTTTCGTATTTATTTCGGCATCTTTTGTGTATCATTTAATGCTTTTCATTTCTTTATTTTTTAATTTTAAAGAAAAAAAATGTTAGTTAAAAAGTAAATCTTATAAAATAAGTTGAAAATTATTTAATTTCTTAAAATAAAATTGAGGGGAATTTGTGGGGAATCTGTTGAAGTTTTGTCCTTAAAATGGGGAATTTCACATGAATTTTCGGGAAATTTGACAAATCGGTATCGGCAACGCTGGTATTGAGACTCACTGAAGAAATTTATGTCCACCTAAGCCATGTAACGGAACTTTACAAAAACAAAATTGCAACAAAATGTCGTGATATTGTTTTTATACCCAGATCCCTCTAATACCAAATAACTTTCCTTTCAGTTTTAAGCGTGTTCAGTTCTCCAGTCAGCGTGTGTTATGCAATGACCGTAAATAAAGCGCAAGGTCAAACTTTACGCGTTGCAGGAGTGGACCTCAGTACTGACTGTTTTGTACATGGCCAACTCTATGTTGCTTTTTCCCGCGTTAGTAGCCCCAGTAAGCTTTTTGTGTACGCCCTGGCTAAGTCTACTTCTAACGTCGTTTACACAGAAGCTCTATCATAAACGACTTCGAACTTTGAGGATAACGATTTATTTTGTTACCACTTATTATTACAGTAATGATATAAATCGTTTAATATTCTCTTACCTAAACGTCAAATTCTTTAAGTAAAACCTATATAAGCGAGCTACGCCGCGAGCACAGCTAGTTATAGCATATGAATACTATCGTGACAGCAACGCGGCACGAGCGGCACGCAACATCAATGACGTAAACGTCATTAGGATGGAATACTACAAACGAACGCAACGCCTGTTTGCCCGATTCCATTCTGCAAATTTTAACCTGAAAAATGAACCCCGTGGTCGTCCGAAAACTTTGGTCGACAATGACGAATTAAAGGTGATTGTGGTAGCTGATGATACTTAATCTATGGCTGAAAGCAACTTTTGAAGTTAGGATCGAAACAATATTGGCCCATTTGCGTTAAATTGGCAATGTAAAAAAGCTTGACAAATGAGTGTCCCACGATTTCTATGATCACAAGCGCGAAGTACGCGTCGGCACACAAACGAAGGAACTTTGAACCGCATTGTTACCTGCGACGAAAAGTGGATTCTGTTTGACAACCGCAAGTGCTCATTAAGTTGGTTGTATTAGAGGTTTTCCTTTAGATCTTCAAATAATACGTCTAATAACCTTTTACAATTATTTATTTCTAATACACACTTATACTCAGTTGTTACAATTATTGTACAGGCTTGTGCTTGCCTCGACAGCTTGAGCCAGAATGACCAGCAAGACTCTAGTTTACCTACTCTTAACTATAGAATGACCGACCGCACGCATCAATTGACGATCCAAAATCATTATGGATTGAATATAAAACTATGACATTAATTAAATAAATGCATTAATCATTTTGGAGGCGCCCATTCTGTTACAGGAATGTCCCTATTCCTGGTATTTCGGCCTTCCTAATCAGGGTATGACCTCATACCCAATCTTAATTTAATTTAAAATTGTGGACAATCGTATGAATGTATAATTAAAATATGAAATATAGGATATAAATTGAAATAGATAAAAGCATGATTTTGTTTTTGTTACTTATTTAGAATTAGAAATTACTTAATCACACACAGAAAAAAAATTGACTCGATTGTATATACTTATAATCCTTTTTACACATACAACATTTGTTAATATATCAATCGGGCTTATTACCTATGAGTATATTAACTTTATTATAACTTAATCACTTAATAACTTTTGAGACCACTGCAAGTTAAAATCCATTGATTCCATTGTTGTTCATTTAGCGTTTGCATCCCTTGTGACCTGTTGCCTTTGCCTGTTATAGAAATGATGTAGCTGTCTATCGCTTGTCCTGCTTGAGGGACCTATTAACAACCTGTTGTGTAATAGGTGCAGCTAACTACCGTTTGACTCCATCGAAGTACAGCCTGTTGCTCAACTTATACTCCCAACTACCGTTTGCTACCATCGGGACACGGCCTGTTATTAGACTGATATGGTCAACTACCGCTTGCCACCATCGGGACGCGGCCTGTTGTTCGACTAATACTGCCAACTACCGTTTGCCTTCATCGGAACACGGCCTGTTGCTCAACTGATACTCCCAACTACCGTTTGCCTTCATCGTGACACGGCCTGTTGCTCAACTGATACTCCCAACTACCGTTTGCCTTCACGGGACACGGCCTGTTGCTCAACTGATACTCCCAATTACCGTTTGTCTTCATCTGAACACGGCATGTTGCTCAACTGACACTCCCAACTACCGTTTGCCTTCATCGGGACACGGCCTGTTGTCTTATTGATAGTAGGAATCACTGTTTGCTACTTTCGAATCACGGTTTTCCATTGATTGGCACCGGGAAGGGCCAATGGCCTTCTTTCGATTATATATTCACGCATTTTATCATCGATTTGGATTCATCAGCATTGCTCCCCTAATCTGTAATGATAAGGATCAGGACATTAAAATTAGGTCAATACTTTTAAAACGTCATGCTAAACTTATGCCACTCTCATGATATAGCCATCTAGTCAGCTACGTTTGACTCATCGCTTCTACTACCACTATCCAGATCTTAATTTGATCAGCTGGATATATATTTTTATACTTTTTTTGTGAATGGCCATCACTGTTTAAAACTTCATATCTATTATGGTGTATACTGATGTGATTGTAAAAGGGACGCGGATACTCCAGAGCTAGTTTCTTGCCATCCTCTTTAAAATTTTAGGAGAAGCTCGCATCTTATCAACATTCTCCTTCATTATCTTTTGTATTTCTTTAACCCTTTCCTTGTCCCATGAATCATATATGAACATTTCGATTGTGTAACTATAAGTCTACATCTCGGACAGGCAACTGTTAATATTGTTTTCCACAGTACTTCTTATCTCTTCTCGATTATTTTCATCTGGTTCTAATGCTGCCTTCGTGATGTTTTCCGACTGTCTGACTGAACTGAAGGCAGATTTGCGCTCAATGATGTCAGAAAGTAATTGTTGAGCATGCGTTTATTTATTTTTTATAGAATAAGAGTGACAAACAAGTCCCACTTGATGGGTTTTTTTATAGGAGAGGGGGCAAACGAGCATGCGTCTCACCTGATGGTAAGTAACTACCACCGCCCATGAACAACTGCAACACCAGAGGAATTGCAGAAGCGTTGCCGGCCTTTTAAAAAGGAGTAGGCTCTTTTCTTGAAGGTCCTTAAGTCGTATTGGTCCGGAAAACTCGCTGGTGGTAGTCGATTTCACAAGGAAGTTGCGCTAGGAAGAAAACCTCTTGTATACCGCGATGTGCGATGGTGAAATTGAGCGGCTGGAATTAGTCCGAACAATTCCTCAGAGCAATCCCCGTGGTAGATGGGATAAAATACGCAAAGAGATGCAACATCTCTTCACAGTGCCAGTAGATGCTGTGGCCCATAGCTCTTCCTCGATTAAGAATCAAAATGCAGATGCGTTGTCACCCCTGAGGACTAAGATGGAATTCCCCGATCCCAGTAAAAAGATTTTGACCAAAAGCTACTTCTGTAAGTGCCGCACTTGCCGATTTCTTTATTCATGGTGTTGTTCAAACTCAGGTGTAATTTTCGTACATTTATGTCCTAGTACTTTTCTTCAAAGCCAATAATTTCAAGATTGTTTGACTGTATCGTTCAATATCTTTGTTTGCTCGTGGTGTTGCTACTACATTGAGCACATATGCATAGCTTCTAAAGTCTATGAATTTCCGGGACCCTGTAAAAGTGAAACTAATGCTTTTTGGTGGCTCGAAAGGCTTTCCCTTATTTTGTTGACATAAAATTCTAGAGACTTGTCCTTTTGCCATTTTCTATGGGTAATACTCTAGCACGTGCAATGATCCTATTTTCAGAGAGTTTCAATGGCTGACCAGGACAATCAACTAGAACAACGCCGCCCTTTTCCATTAGTAATACGTTTTAGTACATTGTATATACATTATAGTAAGCCCATATGCCCCTCGAAAGATAAAGTAACCATTATGTTCCTTTAAGCAAACATACCCGAGACCCAATGAAAGACCTGTGTAGTCGATACCCTTAGCGTGGGGGTTAATGAGTTTAAGCCTTCTACACATACATTTTAAGAACGGAGCACTTCTAGCCGGTTTAGCTTATTATTATAATCACAATATACCTACAAAGTCAGTTGACTTGTTTTAAGCCAATTTGGATTCTTTCGCGACCTTACATTTGATAAGCGTACATTGACTACCAAAATGAATATAACCCGACCGTTCGGTGCCCATTTACTTCGATAACTTTAAAATATTTACCATCTTTTTTTTAATATGATCTGTTGTAGTCATACCTAATAGGTACTTGTTATAGGGGTTTAGTGATATTGATTTGCCGATTCGGGTTCCATGTTCTATTCTTGTATATTTTGTACTGTATCGCAATTTATCGTGAAGTACTCCTCCAGTAACTCGGCTCTTTTGCTTCTGTGCAGCATTTCGTACAAACGATCGCCATAATTAAGATCATCCGGGAAGGTGTTTAATATTCGACGCTGCCATTTATGCCCGGTCAGGTTTACAGAACTTCGACCCTGATGCTGTATGCTTGGGCATAGCATAATAAATTGTTTCTTTCTCACTCCACCCTTAGAGGTCTGCTGTGTTGTTAACTTTTCGAATCCAGTCAACTACCCTTTGAGAATTTGCGTCTGGATTAAATTCTGGGATAACATTTTATACGCCCTCGAACGTGCTGCTAATCTTATTACTCACTACCTAATTCAGAAAATTTCGTCTAAAGGGCTGCCCATGGATAATGCCATGAGGTGGTCTTGTCCCCGTTTTCTTATTACGCAGTGCTTTAAAAGACCTCTTCCATTCCTTATTTTAATCTTTTTCCTGCTCTTACCTCAAGCATTTGAGGTTGGCATAGCACGTCTTGCTCTTTCATTCTCCTCTATTAGCTGTCATCCCGTCACTCTTTTCTTACACATATCATTCCTAACACAGTCCATCTATCCTTTTTATGACCTCCCTCTGTTTTTATATCCATTTACTTATATATCCAACATTCTTCTTGTTACATGGTTTACTCCTATTTGCGTAATACCATGCTAGCTTAATACTTACTTCTCTTTTTTTGTGACTGGGGCCGCTTTATCTAAACTGCCTCTGATTAATTCACTTTTGATTTTATCTTATTTCGTCAACCTACACATCCATATTAACATTCGCATTTCAGCCACATGTCCTTCGATTCCATTGGCTTAGTCTATATAGTGTTTCTAAGTCTCCGTCTATCTAGCCATAATTCTGTACCAATGAACCGTGGTACCGAAACTCGGAGCAGGCTAGTAGGGATTTATCTAAGGAAATTTGAGAGAAATTTAAGGAAGCACCAAAGTTGCAGAACGGTAATACTCAGTTTTGGTTCTGCTGACCTTCAGTCCGATACTCTCTAATTTATTCTGCCATTTTTCCAGTCTACTATGGACCTTTCAAGTGCATTTTCCCTATCAAGAACAATATCGTCGATGAACAGCAAGCACCATGGTGCCTCTTCCTGTATGTCCAATATCAGTGCATTCCAATACCAGGAGAACAAATAAGGCTTTAAACTGATCCCTGGTGCAAGCCTACGTCAACATTGACTTGTCGGATGTTCAAAATTCAGTCCGAACATGCGTGCTGTATTAGCTATACATCGCATGGAAAAGCTGAACATACTTCCTTGGCACTTCGTTCTGTTTCAATGTTCTTTACATTACAATTTTCTTTATGTGGTAGAGCCATGCTACAGCTTTATTATGATTGTAGCATGAATTTGTTGGCTTGACCGAGAAATGACGCTCTTATAGAATATCCGCATAAATAATCTTAATGCTGCTGTGTTTTGTATGGTGAGCATAGAGAACCGAAGACTCCTTTTAACTTGAAACGAAGCATTCCATCTTAGTCCTCAGGGATGACAACGCATCTGTATTTTGATTTTTAACCGAGGACATATAGATGTAGATATATATGGGCCACAGCATCCACTTACCATCAGGTATTGCATCTGGTCCCACAACCTTTAAATTCTCCACACCCTGAACAGCCATTTTAACTTCATCCACAGTCACTTCTTTTATCACGCCCATATTCACGGGAACCTTAACTAACTTACATTTCACTCAATACATTCTCCTCATATATTGATTTCTCTGTTGTCCGTCAAAAACTTCAACCTTCATAGTTTACACATTACTTGTTCAATATCCCTTCGATTTTTCTTTCCCTAGCTATGCGATACTAACCTTAGTGGCCACGCGGGCTCCCAGTGACTGGTACAGTTCATTCCTGCACCTTGGCCTTTACAACCGCAACAACTTTCTTACATTTCACATATGGTACACTTTTGTCCTCTTTAACTATGTAATTAACTACCCCCACACTTCCATTCTCTGAATGCATTCTTCTTTCCTATCAAACTAATCTGTACTTCTTTATCCCACCACTAACTATCCTTATCTATTTTACCTTCATCTTTCGTTTCCCCGAAAATATCTTTCATTTCAATATTCGTTCAAAGATTTCCAAACATATCGTTTATTTCAATCATTTTAAATACAACTCTACATATGCCAGAATTTTTCACTTCACTTTATTAATAAGATGCTATTTAGTTTGGGTAAAGGGCCAAGCTCTATGCTTTATATTTGACAATAAATTTTCTTTCTATGAGCAGTAACTGATGTTGAAAAACAAAGCTCTCACATACACACTTTACAATCTTGGACTGGTCGAATTTAATTTCATCTTATTTCAAAGTAATCGATTTTTGTACTAAGGTTCCCACCATTGTATGTGATCAGATTTAGGTTTCTTTTCTGAAGAAAGAACGTATTTATCACAGCCGTAGTAACAGTAGTTGCCACATGTAGTAAACCCTCTCCCTCGTTGTTCCGGTTTCAAAACCCCAGCCCCCATGAACTTTAAAAGTTATTTTAAAGAGTGGCTTGTAGGTGGAGACTAGTAGGTTTGAGTATTAGTATTCAGTAATTGGAGTGTAAATAGGAAAGATCAAATAAAAAGTGATGAATTATATCACAATTTTCACATATAATAAACACTTAACACTACTCGTACAAAACTCATGTGATTTTCTTAAATATTATTTTAAATTAGTATTTTAATTGTCAATTGCATGATACTTTTCTTTTGTAAATTTTAGTAATTAAATTAAAATAATCAATTGATTGAAGTATATAAAACTAGTTTGTTTGAAATTAACAAAAACACTAATAATGAACATTGTAGGTAACTACAGTCTAAAATCTCTTTACTAAAATCATTATACTTTTCCAATATTTTTATTAGTATATCCTATTAATAACAACTCGTAACAATATTGTCCGTTACGTAGGTATTTATTGCGGTGAACATTCAATTCCGGTAGTTACGGCAGGCTATCTTGAAAATTTGATAAAGGCATAAAAAGTGTTTCATCTTAAACGCTACAAAAGTAATATCATTTATATAACAATTTCTCCGAGTAAATATTTATATTTTCTTTAAGCTAGTGCAACCTAAATAATTCAAACGTATAAAGAAATATCAAGAGAACAAAACAAATTGTGTAGTTTACCCGCACTATTGTTTTGTTTTTACTAAATTATATATAATTCTCTTTTTTTTTGTTTCTACCGAGTTAAAGTGACGATTTCTTATACAAGCAAACTGTATCGCATTATGCAATAAAATAGGTCGGATAAGATCGAATACTTAATTTTAATTTTAATTAATTATTTGCGAAATTTAAATTAAGTAATTAACAAATGAAACTTACCAGTCCGATGTATAATTTACTATTAGACAATATTTACATACCAACGCGCTTTCCCCAACGTTCTTACCACTTCTGATATTAGAGGTTTTCCTTCAGATCTTCAAATAATACGTCGAATAACCTTTTACAATTATTTATTTCTAATACACACTTGTACTCAGTTGTTACAATTATTGTACAGGCGTGTGCTCGCCTCGACCGCTCTAGGCAAAATGACCAGCAAGACCCTAGTTTACCTACTAATAACTATATTAGAATGACCGACCGCACGCATCAATTGACGGTCCAAAATTATTATAGATTGAATATAAAACTATGACATTAATTAAATAAATGTATTAATAATTTTGGATCGCTTACAGTTGGATCCTGGTTCAACACCTAAACAATGCCCTAAACGAAAACATACCCCTAGAAAAGTGATGGTCACTGTTTGGTGGTCTAGCGACGGTGTGATTCATCACAGCTTCTTACCAAACGGGATGAGCATTACTGCATATGTGTACTGTGAAGAACTGAACACAATGATGGAGTAGCTCGCACGTCTCCAACCATCTTTGGTCAATCGCTCGTCCCCGCTGCTCCTGCACGACAACGTGAGACCTCATACTGCACAACAGACAGTCTCCAAGTTACAAAAGCTGGGGTTGGAAGCTCTCCGTCATCCACCATACTTACCAGACCTTGCGCTTACAGACTTCAACATTTTCCAGAATATGGATAACTTTTTGATCGGAAAAAAATTCAATGCCCGAGAGGCAGTACAAAATGCCTTTGAAGAATTTGATGCTTCCCATCCAGCTGATTTCTTCAAGAACGGCATTAATAAACTGTCACTGCGTTGGCAAAGATGCATCGATTGCATGGATGAATACTTTGATTAATAGAAATAAAAAATGTACAAAAAATTACCTTAACTTATTTCATACAAAACGGCAATTTCGTTGGTAAATATTACTTACTTCCTGATTGGCATTATGACAATCACAGTAACAAACGTACTAAATCGTACGCTTTGATCCTGCTCCTCATCACCGGTCTGGTATTTTTAAACTGGTATATACGATATACAACACTAGCTTATAAGCTCTTGTTTAGTACTTTCGGATGCTAGAAAGTTATAATGCAATGCAATATAGATAAATGAATTGAATGTGAAAATTGAATTAATTATGTTTGAACCGTGTGGGAATATTCACTACCTCATATCATCCCATAGGTATAGTAACAGGTAGGCATGAAACAGGAGATAGACAGCAGCATATTTTTGATTTGACGTCGATTTGGCACAAGCCTCAGTGGTTTTTATTTTAATGTTTGATGTATAAATTTTGTAAAGTGGTAAAAAAATGACAAGAAATTTGTGATAACAACTCCAAATAATAAAGGGGTGCGAAATGGTGACCCGGTACATAGTGTTTACCCCCATCACTTTTCGTCACACAAAAAGGTTGCGGATCAGAATTTCAAAGCCAAAAGTTTCACTTCAAAAAAGTAATTAACTATATTTTAGATAAGTGGGAATAACAGAAAAAAATACCGTAAATTTTGAGAAATGTGTTTATCATTTCTGAGTTTTGGGTAACGAATGACATTTTTTTAATATCAATCAACGATGGTAGTGCAGTTAGGTGTGACCGCCCACAATAAAATAAAAAAGGATGTTCAGGGCTACCACGGTATACGGGGATGTAAGGATATTTGTTATGTACTTTGAATCCCATTAACTTTGTGAAAATTTATAGGACATGCAACGTAAAAACATAAATGTGAAGGTCCAATGTTTTTCGAATACCAATAATATTACAAGCACAATCTAAATAAAAAGTGAAATAAGCACAAATTAAACCAATCGAAGCAAATCTTTCTACAGTAATATTTAAGTATAAATATATAATTTTTATTGATCAATAAAAATTAACAGACACAAAAAAGGTACTATTTACTTTAATGGTATATATTAAGCACTCACTAATTATTGACACGAAATTCCTAGTGTTATTTATTTTCTTTATAAGGTTGACCGCGGCGCTTGGTTGGCAGGCAATATCCGGATGATCCATTATTCACCTCATTGCGGAATCAAGAGGCGACGTCTTTGATATGAAACTTTACCTAATTTCTACTAAATTTACTTTTAGTGTTTATTTTAGACTTGATAACTTCGAAGGTTACCATTTCGAATGTATTTTTACCAACATTATTTGCGACTTTTTTATTTCAATTTAATAAGATGAAGATACGATAAAATTCATGGGTTATGGAACATGTCCAACCTTAACAAAGACAGGAAGTTAATTATTTATATTTTTATATTTAAAATTCAAAATTAATTACTGTATTCAGTGACACTTTCATCTACAATTTCATTCCCGCTAGTGTTCATTTTTTGTGCGTTCCTCACGTTCTTTACTACTATTTGTTCCTCCTCGGTTTCATAAAAATTATACCCGTAACTCTTTTAGATTATTTTAGTTCTAATTTTCTTAAATAACATTTAAAATTGTTTATTATGCATTTATATTTATTAGAAAAAGGTATTATACATTTATTTACATAACACAAATATACAATACTCATTACCATAATAAAAAAAAAAACTAAAACTAATAACTTAAATTGTCATACAGTCCTATCCAAAATATATAGGTATAGTGCCAAGAACGTTGACTGCGTCTCTTCGCTGAATGGCTATACTTAGCCGTTAAGCAGGAAAATAACCAGCCCTCTTATCACCAGCCCATGTGAAATAGCAGCTTAATACTGCAGCGTATCGTATGACGAGTCTAGATAATTTTTTTTTGAAATTTTTTTTTTTTGAAATTTTACTGAAAATACATCTTAGTCCTCAGAGGTAACAAGGCATCTGCATTTTGATTCTAGTCTATGGAATGTCTGTGGAATATGTGCTCATTTGTTATCCTTATTCAATAAAATAAATAAAAATAAAATGTTTTACAAAACAAAACTTTTATATTTATACTTTTACTATCTTATTGGCATATTTGTAAAGGAATGCACCTAAATACCAGGGCGGCTGAAAAGTTCGCGGTCTAGGGTACTTAACGATGAGTAATTAGCTTGTTACTCATGTCACTAGTTGTAACACTCAGTAGTATTATAAAAGCAATCACTAATTAAGTTTGCACTCATAATACAATTATTTATTGAACAACAAACATCACCATGTCAGCCGAATCTGGAAATTCTCGGAATTTTGAACACCGCGTTGTGATAAAATTCCTCAAAAAGGAGGGAAATACACTGAACGACATTTTTAAAGAGATGTCATCGGTTCTTCAGGATTCTGCGCCTTCATATATGATGGTGAAAAAAAAAAAAAATATATATATATATATATATAGAAAGAACTTATAATAAGAATCCTTTTAAAAATGAATAGTTACTCTTATTTTTAATTTTGTTTGTTTTTCTACACTCAACATAGTGAGATTCACATTGCAATATAATTTGAAGTAAAATGTTTCGAACTTGATAAAGCACGTTGGTGGTCATTAGATTAAGGGTTTCTTATAGACTATCAGGGTTTCTTAACAATGTTTCCCTTCGCAGCTGAGTCCGTGATAAATTTCACACCTTATTCTGAACATTACTTTTAAGCTAGGGCGGCTGATAAGTCCACGGCCTAAGGTACTTTGTGGTTTCAATTTTTTATTTTTCAATATAATCTTCCTCAAGTGAAATAAATTTCTCACATCTCGCATACAACGCCTTTAACCCACCCAAAAAAATTCTGTATCTTTCTCTTCAAAATGACGATCAATCGCAGCTTTCATTTCGTTGTCATCTGCAAATCTCCGGCCCCGTGAGTCCTTTTTTAAATTGGAAAACAGGAAAAAATCGCTAGGTGCTAGGTCTGGGCTATACGAAGGGTGGTCAAGCTCTGAGAACCCCGTGTCTTTCAGGGCTTGCCTCGCAACATGTGCGGTATGAACGGATGCGTTTTCTAGCAGAAAGAGCACTCCGCGCGTCAGTTTCCCACATCGTTTCTGTACAATAGCCTCGCGAACCTGAGTCAATAAATTGGCGTAATATTGGCCATTTATCGTAGTTCCCCAGGGAAGGTAGTCCATAAGCAAAATTCTCTCGCTATCCCAGAAAATAGTCGCCAATAGCTTTGACGCCGACTTTTCCAGCTTGAATTTCCAGCCTTTCTCCTTTTTTTATCCATTACATGGACTCTTGTTTGGACTCCAGGTCATATTGGCGAATCCATGTTTTATCTACGGTGACTATCCGTTGCCAAATGTCTTCCTTGTTATCGCCGACTAGCTCCAAAAATCTTTGCAACTTGCGAGTCGATTTCGGTACCCAGCGCGCGGTCGGCCAGAACGATTTTTTCGACTTTTCGGACGTTTTCTTCGGTCAGTACCATGACAGGGCAGCCCGGGCGAGGGTCGTATTCACAGCTCTCTCGTTCTTGTTTAAATATGTGGGCCCATTTTTTCACCATCATATATGAAGGCGCAGAATCCTGAAGAACCGATGAAATCTCTTTAAAAATGTCGTTCAGTGTATTTCCCTCCTTTTTGAGGAATTTTATCACAACGCGGTGTTCAAAATTCCGAGAATTTCCAGATTCGGCTGACATGGTGATGTTTGTTGTTCAATAAATAATTGTATTATGAGTGCAAACTTAATTAGTGATTGCTTTTATAATACTACTGAGTGTTACAACTAGTGACATGAGTAACAAGCTAATTACTCATCGTTAAGTACCCTAGACCGCGAACTTTTCAGCCGCCCTGGTATTTAGGTGCATTCCTTTACAAATATGCCAATAAGATAGTAAAAGTATAAATATAAAAGTTTTGTTTTGTAAAACATTTTATTTTTATTTATTTTATTGAATAAGGATAACAAATGAGCACATATTCCACAGACATTCCATAGACTAGAATCAAAATGCAGATGCCTTGTTACCTCTGAGGACTAAGATGTATTTTCAGTAAAATTTCAAAAAAAAAAAATTTCAAAAAAAAATTATCTAGACTCGTCATACGATACGCTGCAGTATTAAGCTGCTATTTCACATGGGCTGGTGATAAGAGGGCTGGTTATTTTCCTGCTTAACGGCTAAGTATAGCCATTCAGCGAAGAGACGCAGTCAACGTTCTTGGCACTATACCTATATATTTTGGATAGGACTGTATGACAATTTAAGTTATTAGTTTTAGTTTTTTTTTTATTATGGTAATGAGTATTGTATATTTGTGTTATGTAAATAAATGTATAATACCTTTTTCTAATAAATATAAATGCATAATAAACAATTTTAAATGTTATTTAAGAAAATTAGAACTAAAATAATCTAAAAGAGTTACGGGTATAATTTTTATGAAACCGAGGAGGAACAAATAGTAGTAAAGAACGTGAGGAACGCACAAAAAATGAACACTAGCGGGAATGAAATTGTAGATGAAAGTGTCACTGAATACAGTAATTAATTTTGAATTTTGAGATGTGAGAAATTTATTTCACTTGAGAAAGATTATATTGAAAAATAAAAAATTGAAACCACAAAGTACCTTAGGCCGTGGACTTATCAGCCGCCCTAGCTTAAAAGTAATGTTCAGAATAAGGTGTGAAATTTATCACGGACTCAGCTGCGAAGGGAAACATTGTTAAGAAACCCTGATAGTCTATAAGAAACCCTTAATCTAATGACCACCAACGTGCTTTATCAAGCTCGAAACATTTTACTTCAAATTATATTGCAATGTGAATCTCACTATGTTGAGTGTAGAAAAACAAACAAAATTAAAAATAAGAGTAACTATTCATTTTAAAAGGATTCTTATTATAAGTTCTTTCTATATATATATATATATATATATATATATATATATATATATATATATATATAAATTAATTTTTATAATATTATTTTCTTAAGTGGCATTTGTATAAAATTCTGATATTCATATTATAACTGGTTTTATTATTCCTCCTGACTCCTATAATAAAAAAAAGAGAAAATATTTGATAGATAATAAATAATGTGTTTATGGCGCTGAATTAAAATTAATAAAAAAGCAAACGCAGGAAAAAAACTATCAAATAACTACTCGAAAATAACAACTAGAAAATAAAAACCATTGATTGCAAACCCACCTGCCAGGCGTGGGAGCTATGGCAAATATTTATTTATGAGGCAATCTTAGGAGAAGTTTATATCCAGATATATATATATACGAGGGTGGCACTGAAAGTTCTTAGAAAATAAAAACTGAACAAACTAGCAAGTTATGACTTTTATTATGTCTTTTCAAAATAGTGTCCATTTACATCAATACATCGCTGCATCCGATGGAACCACTGAGAAAAGCACTTTGCCCACTCGTCCTTAGGGGTCTCTTCGACGGCATTTTGAAACTTAGTCACTGCTTCCTCGGCGTCCATAAAACGTTTTCCCCGAAGTTTTTCTTTTATTTTCGGAAATAAATAAAAATCGCTAGGTTCGAGGTCGGGACTATAGGGCGGGTTACCCAGTAATTTCACGTCTGACGTCGCCAAGTAGTCGATTGTTTGCTTGGCGGTGTGCGACGAGGTGTTGTCGTGGTAAAGGAGGATCCTACTGCGAAGTCGTTTCTCCCGAACTTTTTCTTAGACAAGTGGCAAACAATTGTTAGTGTATCACTCATAACTGTTTCGATCCTCTAAAACAATTGTTGCGTAATAATATGTCCTTCCGAAGAACGAGGCCACCATCTTTTTTCCCACGCTTCGACCTCTCTTCACTTTAGTTGGCAACTCCTCGGAAGGAAACACCCAGACACAGATTGTCTCTTAGTTTCAGGATCATAACAATAAATCCAGTTTTCGTCACCCGTAAATATGTCGAACACAGAATTTGAGTCACCTCCGTTAAATCTTTGAACCATTTCACGACACCAATCAACACGACGGAGTTTTTGGGCCTCTGTCAAATTATGAGGTATCCTGACCGCTAAATGTTCATGGAGGATTTTGTGCACTTGACTCATACCGATGCCTAGCTTTGCTTATCCGAATCTGCTGATAAGTCATTATTTTGTCAGTCTCTATCATACGCCGCACAACACTGATGTTATCTTCAGTCGTCGCCGTAGAAGGCCGTTCCTTACGCAGATCATCGGTGAGATTAGTGCGACCACGTTTAAACTCATTAAACCAGTTGTAAACAGTGGTACGAGATGGGGCTTCATTATAAAAGGCCAATTGAAGTCTATCATAACTTTTTTGTTGACTTAAATGACATCGAAAGTCATAAAAAATCATTGTACGAAAATTTTCTCGCGTTAAATTCATGCTGACGTGACACAGACAATTTTCAATTTGCCGCCAAATCGTAAAAAAATGACAAATTAATAAAATACATACACAATAATATTGGCAAAGAGTTCCATTTTCAAAATTTGAACTTATTTTTTATTATATCGTTTACGAGTGGCCAGTTATAAAAACTTTCGATCTCGCCCTCGTATATATACAAAATATAAATATACGAAATTAGAGCCTAAGGGTGCTTAATTTGATTTGCGTCAAGTGACATTGCTAAAAATGGCATATGATACTATTATTGATTCTGCGCTTATGGATCAAGGTATCAAAACTATACTATAAAACTATACTATACCTCGTTTAGAGCCGGGGCGGCATCAGAGACAGCTGAACTGAGTAAGTGGCGCAAATATGAGTCTCTGAGAGATGACTACATATTTGTGCCATTTGCTGTAGAGACTATCGGTCCGTGGGGTCCACGTGCGGTGAAGTTCTTAAAGAAACTCCATTCGCGGCTGGTCGTTGCTGCTGGTGATAAGAGGGCTGGCTCTTTTCTCGCTCAAAGGCTAAGTATAGCCATTCAGCGGGGAAATGCAGCCAGCGTTCTTGGCACGATACCGTGTGGAGTAGGACTGTTTGATAATTAAATTACTAGTTTTAGTTTTTACTATAAAGTAATGTTTTACATATCGATAATTACAATCGAAAATCACCATATTTAAACGAACAGAATAATAAAATACTTTGTTACTTTATTTCTTGCTCTTGTTGAAAATCAACCACTGGACAATCATTAGTATTTATTTATAGGCAATAGAAACAAAAACAGAAACTTTTTTATTCAATATAGATTATAAATTAATAATACGTATTGAAATTTCACTCTTTTATTTAATTACCACTGCTTCGAAAAAAAAAACTCTGTCCTGGTAAGAACCAGCAAGAAACCCAGCGGGACTTTTTTTTAAATAACAGATTACAATCATGTATGTTACACAATTAACCACACAAAAAATTCAGATCCCATGGGTTATTATTATCCATAAATTCCTTAATATTATAATAACCCTTTTTATACAAACATTGTTTAATAAAGTTTTTGAACTTTGAGCAGGTCAAATTTTGAATATTTTCTGGGATTTTGTTGTAAAAGCGTATACATCGCCAATGAATGAATTACTGACTCGGTGGAGTCGAGTAACTGGTACTGCTACTTTTAACTACTTTTATTTTTGTGTACGTACATTACATTTTCATAATAGCTAGTTTATATCTATTATAGATGCAATAACTTTAAAGGGAATCCACCACAGATCTGCAGTTTTCTTAATATCAATAGTTTTAAAATATTTTAAAATATCTTTTGATGATATTTCATGAAATGTGAAATTCTTCTTTGTACACGCATTTACATTTTGTTTAAGTAATGATGCGGCGACAGCAGGAAAAAATTCAGTGACTTAGTGATTAAGATCGGAATATTAGTAAAATATTTTTCAAAAACCATTGCAAAATGCTGATCTGATTCAGTTAATTTGGTTGTTAAAACTTAACCGGTAGCTTGAATTGCGAGAGTTGACTTTACAAGTTTCACTATAAATTATACTCCACGTCATTTTAATTTTATTAGAAGCCGTCTTAATTTTGTTGCTCAATTGCAAAGGCTTGGCTGTGGAGCACACTCCTTTAAATATTTTTGAATATTTTTTACATATTCCCTAAATTCAACGCTAGGATTATATGACCTTTCATGGTAAAATTCATATAATCTTTGTCTGCTCTTATGGACTCCTACTGTCGCCCATTCATTGAATGCCTTTCGACTGTTCAAGGAGAATGTTTTAGAAGTAAAAATATTATCAAATTCACAGCAAATAAGCTTAAAAGATGTTCCATACAAAACATTTGGATTATATTGGTATGAAATTGATTCAAGTTTCTTCACTTATGGAATTGGAATTTAGTTAAAAAAGTTAATACTAAAGGTTTTGTTATTATTTAATATTTTTCGTAGGTATTATGAGACGTGTTATCTTTTAAACTTATAACTTAAAAGTTATAATAGTTATATAATATATGCTATTATTCGATTTATACTTGTGATTGACTGGCATGCAAATACGGCATAGACATTGGTCGTTGTTATTAGCGTAATAATCAAAACCAAAAAATATTTTGGATATTTAGCAATTATCACGAGTCCGCCACTAATGATAATTGCTAAATATTGTATCGTATTTACGAGTACGCGGACACGCCTTTTTTGTTGTTGTTGTTTTCTTAAGTTTTTAATTATTTAATGGTCTGATCTAAGCGGAATGAAATATCAGTATCTGAAAGACTGGCAGTGGTATTGGTTGCAATTGGAATTTAATTTTATGGACTATAGTATCCCTAGTATATGATTCCACTACGGTTCTTCTTTATTGAAATAGGGATGTTTTTTAATTTCAATGGGCTAACGAAACATGATTGATAGTAATCGATGTTCTTTTGTGAGGATTTGTGGTCTATCAAATCGGATTTTATGATGGCGGTAATCGGATGAGATCAGATTCGGAAGATAAAGCTGACTTTAAATTGCTGGTAATACACTAACAGACAACAGAGTACACTGCTGAACACATGTGTCTCCCAAGTAATGCCACAATCACGATTTATTTAGTGAGGAGCCGTCCTACACTATGCTTGACTGTACAAGGTTGCCACTCTCGAACCTTACTTCCAGATGTACTCGTACATTAATAGTTTATTATTATTATTGTGCATCTTTCAATTATGCTTTCGATTCTTCAGTTTTTGGCAGTAGTCGTTTTGTTTTTGGCTGCTTTTTTTTTTCTTTTTTAAACTATGAAAGTTTTTGTAATAGTGACTAGAAATAATTCATTTTAGCCGATGAATATTCCACTGCTACTCGTAATCGCCACGCTTAGTATGTGTTTTGTCTGCTTACAGACGCAAGTCTGGACATTAAATGTTAAAGACAAATCTTTTTGTCTTTTTTTCACTAAGACCTTATGCGACCCACGTGGGGGTATGAACGACTCAGTGCCGCATTAGCTAAGCTTTGGCTGCTACTGCAGGTCGTAGGTTCAATTCCCGTCCGCTGTAAGTATTTTAAGTGCCTTTTATTTACATTGGAAAAAGCCTACGCATACCCGCCTCGCGGGGGCATGGTCGGGTTATGTCGGACTCGCACCGACTAAAACCCCATGGTGTTCCACCTTCGCCGCATATTGGCAGGGCCACGGGAACGCTTTCGCACACATCCGCCACATCCACGAGCCCACCAGCGCTGCCCGCCCCTGGCAGCCCCTCCTCGGGGGAGGACTTCTCCTCCTAAATCTCCTTCTCAGGTAAGGTGCACCAGGAACACAAAGCACGCATTCCTCCACGGCCTCCAATTCCACCTGCGTCGTAACGGGTCCCCCGAGTCCGATACGTGGAGGCCATGGGGCCAGGAAAATCAAGCGCTCGGTAGCACCTGCTTTCTCGACCCCAGCGGCGGATCTGGTTTCTGGCTCCGCCGCCAACCAAGTTTCGGCCGTGGGTAGGTAGAGCGGCGCCTCGCAATACCGACACTCCTCTCCCCCGCGGCCCCACCTCCACCGCATCAACGGTGCGGCCCCGTGAGAGTCGCGGAGGATAGCGCGAGTGACGCATCGCTATACCAACACTTCTTTCCTCGCGACTCCACCTGGGCTACAGCGGTAGGGGGAGAGGACCACTCTCACCGCAGCCCACCGACACATCCGAAGTGGGCTCGCCAAGCCCACTCGGAGTGGCCACCGGGCCGGCCCTACACCACGGGCTAGCCAAGGGATTCCTCTTTGTTCACCGCCGGTGACAAAGCCACGGCTACTAAGCCCCCCACGCCAAGACAAGGCGGGAACCCGTTCAGGAAGGAGCTATGTTATAACTGCAGCACGAATAGGTCGGCTCGACCGGAGTATTTTAAGAGCCTATAGGGTAACACACACTTAGACCCAGAACAGTGTTTGTTCATGCAATTGACATGAAAAAACGTTTCCATATAGCAGAGGAAATTTCTTTATGTGGAAATAACTTATTTTTAAATAGAACTCTATAAATTCCGTTAGCAAACATATTGGATAATAAATGGGGTCAACCTTAACGAAAATAAAACGATCCTATCTGAGTACGTTGGGTTCGGTTTCAAGTCTGTATAAAACGACGAAAACTTAATTCATGTCATTTAATGATATTATATTATATATTATGTCATTATCATGTCGTTTACACCAGACGTAAAAACCCAGACCGGTGGCGGACAGTAGCGTCAGTTGCGAGGCCTCTGGTACTACGTTCGTCAGTAAATCCGCTTACCAAGCGTGATGATTATGGCCAGCATGTATGCACTTGTTCAGCAGTGGACATTTACGGGCTGATGACGAAGATGAAGATATACCATCAATACTATTCAATACTATTTTAGATATTTTTAAGGTAAATTAGGGTGACAATTGAGCGTATAGTTCACCTGATGATAAGTATCCACTTGCTGTGTCCCATAGACACCCACATGTATCCTCGATTAAAAAACATTGCTTATTGTTTGTTAGCAAATCTTAGTCTTAGCATCTTCTAAGACAAAAATCTCTAAGAAATCTTTAAGGTGATATGCGATGTCACATGTCACCTTAGAGGACTAAGATAGAATTTCTCGTTATACATGAAAAAGAGTCTTTGCACTCATTATGCGAAACAGCAGCATTATGCTGCTATTTTAGGTTAGTACTCTGTGAGGGTGTGATTCTTTCCCGGCCTAGTAGACTCGTTCGTGATGAAGCCATAATAGAGAACACAGTTTTTCAACATTCGCTACTGATGATTACTGTGTAGAAAGGTTCGACTTAGCAATGTTTGGTTCGAATGTGTGGTAAGTCGACAACGAAAGTGTGGAGACTGGGCGAGCATCTGGTTCTCTAAGGGTGGAAGAGAGGGAAAAATTAAGTTATGCAATTCCTACGTACACTCTCCGAAATTCATCTTGTAGAAAACAAAGGCTACTTTGCGCCTGTGTTAGAGACTGGTGATATTGGTTTTAAGCAGATTCGGGTCACCAATTTTTTATGTAATGTTAATATCAACATGTAAAAGTATTATTGTGATTAATACTTTTATCCGTTTCGATTATAATAATTCCATTTTTATTCCATACTTATTAGTAAATAGTTTTTAAAATAACGAATTTTATGTTTTTAGTTTAGTCGACTTATTAAAATAACTATATAGAACAGATTTTTTTAATAGGATAAAGTTGCAAACGAACACACAGTCTACCTGATGGTAAGTGGTTGCTGTGGCCCATACACATCTACATTTATCCTCGATTACGAATCAAAATGCAGATGCGTTGTCACCTGTGAGGACTAGGATTGAATGCCTCATTTCCGTGACCCATTCATTCTACAACCATAATATTGTAGCAGCGTAGCTCTACCACGTTTAAAACAGCAAAATTTGATAGCATACAGGCAATTGAACAGAAAGCTTTCCAAATGCACGCGGCGGTTACGCAACTTCAATACAGCTCATAACAGTCAATCTCATAATGCTCAAATCATCAATACAGTCAAAGCCAGAAACAGCCAACTGTCGAAGCAGAAGACTCGTTGTCGACTGGTAGCATCGATTTCGAGACACCTGAGATTTTGAGTGAGATTGAGAGGTTCAACGGGCAGCTGTACACGTCATCGTTGGAGCCACACGCAAGTGTGAGTAACGATCCAAGAACAAGTCTTATCCGACACTATTCCGATGATATCCCGGACGTCAGTCTGAGCGAAATTAGAATGGCTCTCCAGCGTTGGTAGAGTCATAATGCAGCTATATTATGGTTGTAGCACGAATGGGTCGGCTCGACCGGGGTGGGACCACGCTCTCACGGAATACCAGCGTAAAATGGCAGCTTAATGCTGCTGTGTTTCGTATGGTGAGTGTAGAGAACCGGAGACCCTTTTTACTGGAAACGAAGCATTCCATCTTAGTCCTCATGGGTGACAACGCATCTGCATTTAATCGAAGATAGATGTAACTGTCTATGGGCCACAACAACCAATTACATTAAGGTGGACTGTGTGCTTGTTTGTCACCCTTATTATAAAAAATAAAAATGGCAAGGCCCCAGGCGAGGATGGAATTACAGCGGAGCTTCTGAAAGCGGGTGGAAAACCGGTACTTGAAGCCCTTAAGAAGCTCTTTAATTCCGTTCTCCATGGTGGCATTACACCGGAGGCGTGGAGCAGAAGTGCAGTGGTCTTGTTTTTCAAGAAAGGCGATAACGCTCTCTTGAAGAACTACAGACCGATTTCCCTTCTGAGCCGCGTCTACGTGCTGTTTTCGAGAGTCATTACGAATCGTCTCGCATGGAGACTCGACGACTTCCAGCCTCCCGAACAAGCCGGTTTCCGAAAAGGCTTTAGCACCATAGACCACATACATACCCTTCGGCAAATTGTACAAAAGACCGAAGAGTACAATCTGCCACTTTGCCTTGCGTATGTGGACTATGAGAAAGCCTTTGATTCCGTCGAAATTTGAGCGGTGCTGCAGTCCCTTTAGCGGTGCCAAGTGGACTGTCGGTATATCGAGGTGCTGAAGTGTTTTTACAGTAGAGCAACGATGGCTATCCGAGTACAGAACCAGAGTACGAAACCTATCCAACTGCAGAGAGGTGTAAGACAGGGTGGCGTAATATCCCCGAAACTCTTCACCGCTGCATTGGAAGACGTTTTCAAGCTACTGGACTGGAAAGGATACGGTATTAACGTCAATGGCGAGTACATCACTCACCTTCGATTTGCCGACGATATAGTCCTTATGGCAGAATCGCTGGAGGACCTAAGCACTATGCTCAATGACCTCAATAGTGTCTCCCAACGGATAGGTCCCAAGATGAACATGGACAAAACAAAAATCATGTTTAATGTCTATGTCACACCTATGCCGGTAGTTGTTGGGAGCACTAAGCTCGAAGTTGTTGACGAATATGTTTACCTGGGACAAATAGTCCGACTAGGTTAGTCCAACTTCGACCGAGAGGTCAATCGACGGATTCAACTCGGCTGGGTAGCGTTCGGGAGATTACGACCCATCTTCTCGTCAGGGATACCTCAGAACCTCAAAACTAAATTGTACAACCAGTGCGTGTTGCCAGTGATGACATATGGAACTGAGACGTGTTCCTTCACTGCTGGCCGTATGAGGAAGCTCAAGGTCGCTCAGCAAGCTATGGAGAGGTCTATACTCGGGGTTTCTCTGCGTGATAAACTTAGAAATGAGGGTATCCGAAGTAGACCGTGCTCGGGACCGTGTTTTGTGGCATTCCGTGGGGGAGGCCTATGTTCAGCAGTGGACTTGTGAAGGGCTGTAATGATGATAATGATATTAGAAGTGAACTACAACGTAGGGATGAATTTAATCTTTGATTGAAGTCTATGACTACGTACGTTTTTAATTAATAAAAAAGTAGTGTAGATCATATCATACTATTTATATAATTTGTGTCTTCAATTTACTGAACCGTTTTACTTTTACTATGTTTTTTCTATAAAGTTTTAAGTTAAAATACAGTATATTGTTTTACCTTTACAAAGATAGAATTTTTGTGACCGTTGATTTATTTTCCGTCATACAAACTTCAATTTTACTCAAGCTTTTTATGGATTCGCTCATATTTTTTTTATAAAATTGAAACAATTTAATATTTTCAGTGCAGTGAATATAGAATAAAATATATCTTCAATTTTAAAAAGTAGTTTTCTTTATAAGCGATAAACGAACTTTTAGCCCACTTAATGGCAAAAGGCTACTGCAGTGAATGGACACGTGCAACTTCAAACGAAGAATGCTAAAGATGTGTTGTTACCTCTAGGGACTACGACAAAATGCCTTACATGTTCTCTATACCCTTTAGACCGGAACACAGCAGTGCATACATAGCAGCTTGTCGGTAGAAACTGTTAAGAGGGTGCTACCTACCTAGACGGACTCGTCGACTTCGACTTAGTAAATTAGCCCACCAAGCAGTTGTTTGCTTTTACATTGAAAAATTCAATCTTTTTAATCAACGTTAAAAGCGGACACAAACAACAACCCATAACCAGTGGTGTTTAATACAATAAACATATTTTTTTCCTGTAAAACGTTCTCTTGACAACAGACTTTATATATTACGTATGCGCGGACCCACAATATATCAAATCGTATTGAACAATAAATCGCTTAACGTCTTCTAAACAGTGGATTCCCTGTACAGTATATATTTGGTACAATTGGAAAATTTTATTGAAAATGAATGTTCACTAACTTCCATATTTATATATATATTTTGAAAACCTATTTTTATACCATGCTTTAGGCTTTTACAGTGACGAATAATCAAATCACCTGCAGATTAGAGACTACTGCAGTCAAAGGTCACAAACGTCCCTGAGGACTGAGACGAAAAGCCTCACAGACTCCCAATCTCCCTATTACCTTTAAATCGGAATACTACATTTGGTGCAATGCTGCTTGGCAGTAGAATAGGTAAGAGATTACACACTTAGTAAATTATTAAGATAATTATCTTAATAATTTTACAAATGTAAGTGTAAGTTAAATGTAGTGAATTAGCTTGGAAACTTTTCCTTTAAATTGTATCTTATTTTATTAAAGCTTAAAGTAGTCACCATGGAAGCTTTTCTACAATGTGGACTATAGAAAAGTTGCCTGACGCTTTGTACACATACATAGCGTCTTCCAGACTGAATTTTCAAATGCAGATGGCTTCTGGAGGATTATAGTGCACGCGTGTGTGCGCAAGAATAGTACTCTATTCCCTCACTCTCGGGTTGTCGTCCCGAGAGTGAGGGAATAGAGAGTGCGTCTTAAGTCGTCCCATCGGGACGACAACCCGGCATGACCTAAGAGAGATCAGGCGTAGGACCAACGGCTTTATGTGCTTTCCGAGAGACGGGTGTGTAACAACTTTCTGACACCGGGCTGCTACTGAGAATTTCCTGACAGAAAAACTTAATAACTAATCTTTTGGCCCGACTTGGGATTGAACCACGGGACCTTATGATCTACAGACGCCTACCAACGAGGCATTCGTACATGTGATTAGGTGGCAATACCGCCTAAGCATCCTAAACATCAAGCGGAGATCGAACTTTGGGAGATATAATAGCCCACCACTAAAATGCTCTTATGATGCCGTCTTTCTCGCAATGGATTTCTGCTATTTTCTTATATTCTTTGTTTTAAAGACTCCTTCTGCGATATTTCTTGTTTGCCAAGGACAACATGGTACACTATGACACTGCTCGCATCTCATTTCAAACTTAATAAAGGAGAAGTCGTCCCACGCATCAGCGATAATGTATGTACGCAATTTCGTTTACACCGGGAATTCCTCAGGCATGTGCTGTGCTGTTTCTAACTCGTTGCCACAATGATGACATTCAAATGTCGACTTCCTCTCCGCTTAGCGGCACAGGAATAAGGTAAACTTCTCGAACTATTCATGACCCTAAGATTTATATAAGAATGCATTTAATTTAAATTCATTCAATCATTACAGCCTATCGAAAGTCCACGGCTGAATATACGTCTCTCATAAATTTCCTCATAAAGGGGATTTTGTCATAGTTGTTATTCTAAACCTTAGTTTTTTTATAATTTTGAGTTTTTATCAGGATGATGATGCGGCCTATCTTCTGTTTCAGTTTCCCACTGTCGCGTCTTACATCCAAAAGAGCTTTAAGTATGTTATAATAAATTTGAAAATATTTAACTTTTAGGCAGGTTTAGAGTAAAATATTAATGAAACTGACGTATGATGGCAGCGTAAGAGAATCGATCATCCCATTTTATCCTATGGGAGCCGTAAGAGGCGACTATGGAGATGCCAGAAAAAATTACGGGAATCAGTGTCAAAAGAGTGAAACATCAAATATACTACCATCGTCAGTCCAGCTACTAAGCGTGGCGATTAATGCAAATCCTCCTTACAATGGGAGAGGTCCACGTCCAGTAGTGGACTTTACAAGCTGATGATGAGGAAGAACCAAACTTACACTAAATTAAATTTTAGCAACACCAATAGTAGTAAATTAATTTATTTCGTTCTTTTAATAATATAAGAACATTTTCCGCTCAAGTACTGCCTTCCATTTCGTAGCACCCTTACTCTATTTCATGGGGAAGACGGTACTCGACATGAAAATATACTTCTCTACAAGATTTATTGTGAGTATCTTAGTATAGTAATATAATGGTAACAAATTCCCGCGAAATAAACTCAGTTTAATGAGTTCATGTTTTAGTTCCTTGACAATCTTTCTTATATTATTTGATAACACACATGTTTATTTTAAAAAAGTTCTAAATAATAGGGATTCAATTATAAGGAAGACAAATCAATAACGACGTTAACATATACAATCAAGCGTTACTATGCGGCTATTCATAATGTAAAGGCTGTGTTTCTTTTCATTTAACATGTGCGGATTTTAGCTTATTAATTTACATATCTTTAATTTCAAAATTAGGCCTAAATTAAAGATGTAATATAGTACTTTCAAACAACGTAGGTATTATTAATTTTAATATCTATTACCCCCATTGTTTGCCTTGGGTGTCGAAATAGTCGACTGAGAGAAATGCCAAGAAGTTCCTGTGGAACTGAATAATATGTTTGACCACGGCTTTCATAATTGGTACAAATGTATTTTTTTTAGGTAAGTATGTAATTTTATAGATAATCTTTATTAATTAAATTACTAGATATGTTTCGTCTACCTAAATTTATTTTTTTATTTTTAATTACAAATTAAACTATATTTGCTTTTACAAATAACTGTGCGATAAAAACATGATATTAATTTCTGGATATTTTATTTCTGACATAGTGACCGAACTTAATTAGGCAGACCATTAACAAAAAATTCATCTCATTTTATTCCGAAGGAAGTGCTAGAAAGGTATCATGGTTACCGACACATATTAGCCATAATTGACGCTGTTGCCTATCTTCTGGTTCAGTTTTCCTCGGTCGTCTTTTACACACATGGGATGATGTGGGTTGGGGATATTCTTACACTGCCAAAACACGGCGAGCGTATAGTATATGACGTAAATGAAATCACATAAATGAGTTAGGATAATTTCCTGATGACAACTCAAAATAAATAAAAAATCTGCAAACCTGGCGATTATGGCCAATCTCGTCTACAATGGAACAGAAACAGAAACAGAAACAGAAACTTTTTAATTCAATATAGATTATAAATAATACTTACTGAAAGTCACTTTGTCTAATTACCACTGGTTCGAAAAAACCTCTGTCCTGGGAAGAACCAGCAAGAAACCCAGCGGGACTTTAAATAACAGCATACAATCATGTATGTTACACAATTAACCACACAAAACAAATTAGAAACAGCCTGAGCGAACACCTCATTCTAGGGTTATTATCATCCATAAATTCCTTAACATTATAATAACCCTTTTATAGTAACTATGTTTAATAAAGTTTTTGAATTTTGAGCAGGTCGAATTTTGTATATTTTCTGGGATTTTGTTGTAAAGCGTATACATCGCCCAAGAATGAATTACTGACTCGGTGGAGTCGAGTAACTGGTACTACTAGCTTGTGTTTGTTCCTAGTATTTACAGAATGAATATATAAACAATGAAGGTATTAGTACGGATGGGGACTTTAATGATCTGATAACGAAGGAGAAGAAGAATAGTATAATTATTACATCAGGCACGGAAATCATTACATGAAATAAGAAATGGATATGATACAGTAATATTTCAAGTTTATCCCTATAAACGATTGTTGTTTTGTAGTCGAAATCGGTCAGCGGGGTCATGTTTGAGGCGGAAAATATAGGCACAAACCTGATATAGGTATGATACTGACAAAGGCAAATATGTTTTATTGGATTTGCGAATGCTGACTTCCATGGAAATCCTTAAATGTAATTTATAAGGCTTAGTTTATTTACTCACGACGTTGATTCTGGCCACTAACTACACAAATAATTTTTAAATGTGTATTTGTAAGATTCATATTATGATAATGATGATGACAATGACGATGATATTTTTTGCGGCATATTTCGACTATAATTTAAAAAAATATTATCATCGGTAGTTATTACCTACTTTGAACATAATATTATAATGCCGCAAGCATACGTGTGGCAAATAGGACCACTCACTCGTGCTTTTTCTTCACCATCTTAAAACTTTCACTGCTGAACATGGGCTTCACTCGTTGTAACCTATGGCAGTTGTTAAACATTCAGACGAACACTAATAATTTGTAAGGTTTTTGTCCAAATTGGTTTTGGTTATGATTAAATTCCAGAAATTCCAACATCGTCTTTTTTATAAATTGGAAGTGATACACGAACTTACAGGGGCCACCTGATGGTAAGTGGCAATTGCAGTCCATGTACATCTGCAGCCAACTTCAAACAAAGAAAACTACATACGTGTTGTGTTTTAAGTGAGGTCTAATAAAATGGAATGCCTCACAGTCTATAATTATACTAGCTCTCTATACTCTTTATACTCTTCAGACGGAACACAGCAGTATACGCACTGCTATTTGGCTGCTGGAATAAGAATAGGTTAGAGGGTGGATGGTACCAGATGGACTCCTAGGCAGAAAAGGAGTCCTACCACCAGTAACAGCTTAGAGTCAAGTGGGTACCTCTGCGTTTGCTCTATCACTTGTAGTACAATAATTTTAATTCAATCATGTGAGCGAATTCAGAGAAAATAAATAAAATTTAATTTTGTTTTATAATTTAATTTTTTTTAATATTTTTATGTGTTGATGAATATACACAATTACGTATCGAATATCAATGAAATTTTATGAAGCAATTAATTATTGTCTGTTCAATTTTTACATCGAGAACGTAGAAGAGGTCAAAGTAATGGCCGTGAAGGTGGTCTGTAATTAAAATTTCAATGTCAAGTATGCGAGATAAAGTTACAAAGATTTTTTAGTTCCGTGAGTTCTTGCTGTTTTTTTTATTTAAGTTTTCTTCACAACCATCTACCGTTTGTAAAGTAGGCCTAGAAGGTAATGCGGCATGACACGCTTCACGTGCTCTCGTTTGATTGTATTGAATGATGTAAATGACATACAAACTACGTGCTGTCGGTTGGTTGACAATTCATTTAATTTTCCATGTACAAATATTGTCCTGGATTGTGGAACACGAAAAGAAAAACATGCATGGACAAAAAAAAAGAGAAATATATTTTTTTTAAAGGAAATAGAAGTATAGTACAGTTTTCTTTTGCTTTTTACGGAACGAGAAATTAAAAATCTGTCCAAAATTTTCAGAAACAATAATACCACTACATATCTGAGGCCTCTACACTGTTATGCAGACCGCCCTAAAGTGCGATAAATTGATTGGTGGCATTGAATGAGAGTACATTATGCAGCATGATCATTTACGTTAGGCATGCCATGCTGCATATGGTATACATACCGTCTCGGGCCGCTTAACGGATGGACAGGTATGTCAAACGCAGGACCCATTTTTTGAAGAATACTATCAGTGTCATTCACACTACTAATACAGGGAGTTATTGGTTTTATTGTTATAAGTTCCTAGGGAGTATTATTAACTACGTTAACCAAACTTCAATCGCTTGTGCTAGGAGTGGTTTACGAAAAAATTTCCAATGGCGGATTCGAACCTACGAGGGCGACACTGAACGTTTTTAGAACTGGCTACTTGTAAACGATATAATAAAAAAATAAGTTCAAATTTTGAAAATGGAACTCTTTGCCAATATTATTGTGTATGTATTTTATTGATTTGTCATTTGTTTACGATTTGGCGGCAAATTGAAAATTTTCTGTGTCACGTCAGCATAAATTTAACGCGAGAAAATTTTTATACAATGATTTTTATGAATTTCGATGTCATTTAAGTCAACAAGAAAGTTATGATAGACTTCGATTGGCCCTTCACGATGAAGCTCCATCTCGTGCCACTGTTTACAGCTGGTTTAATGAGTTTCAACGTGGTCGCACTAGCCTCACCGATGATCTGCGTGAGAGACGGCCTTCTACGGCGACGACTGAAGATAACATCAGTGTTGTGCGGCGTATAATAGAGACGGACAAAAGAATGACTTATCAGCAGAATCGGACAAGCTTAAGCATCGGTATGAGTCAAGTGCACAAAATCCTCCATGAACATTTAGCAGTCAGGAAGCTTTGTGCCCGGTGATATTTTTTGTACCTCATAATTTGACAGAGGCCCAAAAACTCCGTCGTGTTGATTGGTGTCGTGAAATGGTTCAAAGATTTAACGGAGGTGACAAATCTGAATCAAGTGCTGTGTTCGACATACTTACGGGTGACGAAAGTTGAATTTATTGTTATAATCCTGAAACTAAGAGACAGTCTGCTGTCTGGGTGTTTCCTTCCGAGGAGCTGCCAACTAAAGTGAAGAGAGGTCGAAGCGTGGAAAAAAAGATGGTTGCCTCGTTCTTCGGAAGGCAGGTCATTACGCAACAATTGTTTTAGAGGATCGAAAAACAGTTAATGCAGAGTGGTACACTAACAATTGTTTGCCACTTGTCTTGGAAAGAGTTCGGGAGAAATGACCTCGCAGTAGGATCCTACTTCACCACGACAACGCCTCTTTGCACAACAATCGAGTACTTGGCAACGTCAGTCGTGGAATTACTGGGTCACACGCCCTACAGCCCCGACCTCGCGATCCTGCCCACCTTGCGATTTTTATTTATTTCCGAAAATAACACAGAAAAATAATTTTGGATATATTGTTTTAAAGGAAGAGTTATAAAGTTTAATTCGTAATGATAATACATTCATTGAAGTTGAATGATATACTTTAAATGAATTTGTTGGTACGATACTCGCGCCAACTACTGTAAGTTAATTGTACTATGCCTATAACCTCCGTGCAAGCAATAAAATCACAAAGTTTAAACGCATTCTGATCAACAGTATGGCAGCGAATAAAATACGAAGAAACAAACATTACATTTTATATATTAGATTACGCTGAAATAGCAATTGTTTTTTTAGTCAAATCTTAATATACTATGCCTACAGAGAGGCTTTGTGCTAAGAGTTCTTGCTGCACTTTATCACTGATTAACAAGTTCGAAAAAAAACTTTCTTGACACCATTAATGTTTCTTTAGAAGCTTTACAATCGATGGCTTGATCGTTCTATCGAAACAATTGATGTATGGATGACTTTAAAGGTATGAATGTATTTAGTAGTCTCTTTACAGATAAAGGCAAAGGCAAAAATACATATTTATTTTACACTTAGAAACTATATTCGCACATAAATATACTAAATGGCAGATTTAATAACATAATGTATTCTCTACCTACATGAATCAGTAGAGCAGTGGTGGTATGTTCAGTCACGCATGTTTGTATGGCCTATAAGTCATTGTTTCGAGTCTGGATGTTTGTCGGTGTAAGATTTATATTTGTAAAATGCCCCATGATACAAGAGAAATTCCTAGAGTGTTAAGAGTATCAACTTGATAGATTGTGTAGCAATGTGTGTATATGAGTAACAAACAATGGGGCGTTAGAGCTATATTAAGTACATTATTTGTTTTATGTATGTGTTTGAACAGAAATTCTAATTATATTAAAATTAATTATGTAATAAAATAAAAAATTTAAAATATTAATTATGTATTTAATTCCCGCAGTAGTGTTGTAGAAAGGAGGTGTTCGGGAGTCCATGGCCCCGGTTGACTGTGAAAGGGGGCGGGATTTTGGAAATTTGCCGTTATTGCATACTTTTGATTAAAACATTACGAAAACGAAAGTTCTGAAAATAGAGATAATCTGCATACACGCACTTGCCAAAGATAAGGATAAGCAGAAAATACATTATAGGTATTGTTTTACTTCATTTTAAATATATACCACGTGAATAAAAATAAATAATATGCAAACACTATATACTTATATATTTATATAGGTATATAGAGTCATCAGACTTTTAGCAGTTTTACTATTTTGTAAGATAACTGGGGAAAATTGGGACGGTATTTTTAATTCTAGTGTCGTCTTGCGGCAGCATCCTAAGCTACGCCACGGTCCTGCAATTCAAAAAGATATAACTGTATTACAGCAATCTTAATCAACAACAAGTAATTCACTTGTCGGTGACAATAAATAAGCACTTATCGAACAAATGTCGAAATATTTTTTATTTTTTTACGAGTGATTACACAACGTTATTAGGATCAAATAGACTTGTGTAAGGCATGTAAGTGATTGATAGTTACGTATTTAGCACATTATGTGACAATACGAAGTGATCAAATGGGGTATGGCCTGTATGTCAAAAAAAAAAACCAGAGGTGCTCACAAGCATTATACTTGATCTGGTTTATTAGCAAACAATAAAAAATTACAGTTCACACTTATCGTAAATGAAATGACATCTTTATACAATCTATATATATCCATCAAGGCCATCTACACTAGAAAAGTCATACTAATTTATACAGTTAACACGAAGATTTTTTAAATATTATGTTTAACCTGACTATATAATATAAAATTCATTGACGATGGTTTGGCTAAGTGGTCAAAGTGTCTCTGAGAGTCGTGGGTCCTCGTTTCGATTCCAGTCGGAGCTTGAATTTGTGTAATGTGCCTTGCAAACATTTAGTTACCTCACATTATAGACTGCCCAGAACTACAAAGCGATTTAAAAATATTCTTCTTCTTCTTATTTATTCTGTAAAAAGTAAGTCTGTAAAAAGCACTGCTGGATATGGGCCTCCCGTTGTAGGAAAGATTTGTCTTAATCGTCACGCTCGACGTAACGATCGCAGTACCAGCCGTCTCACCTTTGACGCTACTTCCTATTGCCAGTCTGGTTTTTATGCCCAACATAAACAAAATGGTTATACCGTCATCGCACGATGGATTTTCTTACTCTGCCACCACCATACAGCAAATAAAATGCGATGTTTTATTTAAAAAAATATAGTAACGTTAAGGATGGATGACTGCAATTTTAAAACGAAAGTCTCTTCAGAGGTTTTTTACTAAAATACTGAAGTAGCAGAGAATAGTAACCATAATTGAAAGAAACGTAATTAAGAAAGAAGAGACAACTTTAAGTTAATTCAAGTATGAATTGCTTTTCAATAGCTTTTGCAATTACGTGACGAGTTTTACAAAGACTACCTAGTCAATTTGATTCATTTTTTATCGTTTTAAATAAGCTACTAATGTGTTTTGTACAACTGTGGCTTTTGACTACTTATGTGACATCATGTACTCATAAGCCTATTTGTACCCTAAAAATTTTTATGGCTTTACTAGGAGGAGTGTTCAAAGGATTTGTCCGTATCTGTTCCGGCCGCTTGTTGTTTCAACTGTAGGCAATGCAAAGCTGCGTTTCTCCACGAATTTAGAGCCACCTTAAGGAATTTATTATCGTCATCGGTTTTTCGGACCGATATGACTTAGCGATCTTAAAAAAAGTGTCTACTAATCCCTGAAAGTCTGGCTTGCACCTGAAATGCCCCTGATATGCGAATGTTTTTGGATGGTGGTGGTAACTTACCATCCGGTGAGCCATGTGCCCGCTTTTACCTACTGCTTAATCTGATATTGCATCCAAGTCAAACTTTAAACTTATCATGTTTGCGATATATAAATTTAGGATGTCTAAAAATAAAAATCACTTTGAAATGTTATCAAAAGCACAATATGTAAGAAATTTAGATTAAAAACATTAGCTTAGATCTTACCTTTGGATTTTTTTTTTAACCAAACATACCTTGTACTTATGAAGTGATTATAAACTAAAATAATAAAATAAGCCTTTATTGCTGTTGATTTAAACTTATTGACAAAATAATTATTTAAGAGTTGAAAATAGAGGCATTCGGTTGGTTTCCCCTCATAACAGCTTTTCTTTTGACAAAGGCCTCCTCTAAGGCTTTCCACTTGTTTCTATCTTTTGCTGTACGTAACCATTCTGGGCCTGCTACCTTCTGAAAATCATCTTCCCACCGCTTTGGCTGTCTTCCTCTACTTCTTCTGTTTTCTCTAGGGTACCATTCAGTTATTATTCTACTCTATTTCTCTTTCTTTTTTCTCAACATATGCCCCGTCCAGTGCCATTTCAACGTTCTGCATACTGATTGGACTTTTCCGAACTTTGTCTTTCATTTTATCCTTTTTAACTGTATTTTATCTCTTTTCTTTACTCCCAATACGCTTCTCTCTATTCCGTTTTGACATAAATTGATTTTATTTTGTTGTTGTTCGGTTAAGGCCCAAGTTTGGCATGCGTATGTCAGACATGGCAGGATACAAGCATTGAAAACTTTTCTTTTCTCCGACATTGACATCTCTTTACTCTTTATTATTTCGCTTATCGACCAGAATTTCTTTCAAGTGGTAGCTATTGTTTCAATTTCATTTTGCATGTTCTCTGTTGGTGATATTAATTAATTGTCCTAAATAAATATACTCATTTATGAATTCTAATTGCTGATTGTTAATTCTAATAGCCTCTTTTTGTGGAGAATTGGTCATTATTTTTGTTTTTGTTAAATTTATTGTGAGACCTGCATTTGCACTTTCGTCTGATAATTGCTGTAACATTATTTCCAAGGTATTCGGAGAAGAGTATTCAATCGTCAGCGAATCTCAAATGGCTCAGTTTCTCTCCATTCACGTTAAATCCGAAATTATTCCAACCTAGTCTCATAAAAATCATCTCCAACACAGCTGAGAATATCTTTGGCGAAATAGGGTCACCTTGACGGACACCTCTTCCAATTGGGAACTCCTCGTCTGTCATTTTATATTTTATTTGTGATGTTCTTTTCCCATAAATGTTCTGTAGTATTCGTACGTAATTTCTGTGGACGCCCTGTCGCTCAAATGATTCCCATATATAGTGGAGTTCCAAGAAATCAAACGATTTGATGAAGTCTAAGAAACCCAGATAGTAGTCGCAGGATGTGACAATACGAAGTGATCAAATGGGGTATGGCCTGTATGTCAAAAAAAAAAACCAGAGGTGCTCACAAGCATTATACTTGATCTGGTTTATTAGCAAACAATAAAAAATTACAGTTCACACTTATCGTAAATGAAATGACATCTTTATACCGCAATCTATATATCCATCAACGCCATCTACACTAGAAAAATCATACTAATTTATACAAGTTAACACGAAGATTTTTTTTAAATATTATGTTTAACCTGACTATATAATATAAAATTCATTGACGATGGTTTGGCTAAGTGGTCAAAGTGTCTCTGAGAGTCGTGGGTCCTCGTTTCGAATTCCAGTCGGAGCTTGAATTTGTGTAATGTGCCTTGCAAACATTTAGTTACCTCACATTATAGACTGCCCAGAACTACAAAGCGATTTAAAAAATATTCTTCTTCTTCTTATTTATTCTGTAAAAGAAGTAAGTCTGTAAAAGAGCACTGCTGGATATGGGCCTCTCCCGTTGTAGGAAAGATTTGTCTTAATCATCACGCTCGACGTAACGATCGCAGTACCAGCCGTCTCGCACCTTTGACGCTACTTCCTATTGCCAGTCTGGTTTTTTATGCCCAACATAAACAAAATGGTTATACCGTCATCGCACGATGGATTTTCTTACTCTGCCACCACCATACAGCAAATAAAATGCGATGTTTTATTTAAAAAAATATAGTAACGTTAAGGATGGATGACTGCAATTTTAAAACGAAAGTCTCTTCAGAGGTTTTTTACTAAAATACTGAAGTAGCAGAGAATAGTAACCATAATTGAAAGAACGTAATTAAGAAAGAAGAGACAACTTTAAGTTAATTCAAGTATGAATTGCTTTTCAATAGCTTTTCGCAATTACGTGACGAGTTTTACAAAGACTACCTAGTCAATTTGATTCATTTTTTATCGTTTTAAATAAGCTACTAATGTGTTTTGTACAACTGTGGCTTTTGACTACTTATGTGACATCATGTACTCATAAGCCTATTTGTACCCTAAAAAATTTTATGGCTTTACTAGGAGGAGTGTTCAAAGGATTTGTCCGTATCTGTTCCGGCCGCTTGTTGTTTCAACTGTAGGCAATGCAAAGCTGCGTTTCTCCACGAATTTTGAGCCACCTTAAGGAATTTATTATCGTCATCGGTTTTTCGGACCGATATGACTTAGCGATCTTAAAAAAAGTGTCTACTAATCCCTGAAAGTCTGGCTTGCACCTGAAATGCCCTGATATGCGAATGTTTTGGATGGTGGTGGTAACTTACCATCCGGTGAGCCATGTGCCCGCTTTTACCTACGGCTTAATCTGATATTGCATCCAAGTCAAACTTTAAACTTATCATGTTTGCGATATATAAATTTAGGATGTCTAAAAATAAAAATCACTTTGAAATGTTATCAAAAGCACAATATGTAAGAAATTTAGATTAAAACATTAGCTTAGATCTTACCTTTGGATTTTTTTTAACCAAACATACCTTGTATCTTGTAGTATATATAATATGATATTGAAAAGTGCTTGACCTTTTTTGCTTTCTGTCTTTTGTTATTTGTTCGTTAATCTTTTTACTTATTTCTGCAATTTCTTTACTTTCCCCTTTATTTTTCGTGCCTTGTAGAAGCTAGTTTTTTTCCTTAAGTAGTTGAGTCGTTTTGGTAGATAGTATTACTTTGTTATTTGTAAATACTTTTATGGCCTCAGTTTTGAGGCTATTTACAAAATCGCAATATTTCTCCTGAATTGATTTGATGAAATACTAGCATATCCACACACAAACAAACAAACAAACACACAAACACACACACACACACACACACACACACACAGGCAGACAAACACGCACACACACAGTCAAAGTTGTTAAAAGAGGGAATAAAGGCTTTTTTTATTTTTTTATTTATTTATCAACAGTTATTTGTAATTTTTGAGTTGGTGAGTATGACTGAATAATTGACCAATATTCATCTTTTCTATTTTGTATGGGAATTTTAATAATGAGAATTGCTATTCTGTCGGACATTCCTTTAAATTCTTCTATTCGGTTAGTGTATTTCCGTTTTATCAAAAAACCAACACCAAATTGCCCTGGTTTTTCTCCTTTGTAATGTAGTATATACTTTCCGTGGTCTTCTATTCCTTCTGCTAATCTCCTCATTTCGCTTATTCCAATAATATTCCATTTAACTTCGTTGATTACTGTTTCTCATTCAATAAGTTTCTCTGGGGTTCTTGGTGATCCAGAGTTAAGCGACGCTATGTGTATGTCACAATTATTTTTCCTTTTTTGTTTATAAAATCATAGAGAGTGTTGGTCGTTTTACCCCACGATGACCAGTCGGCTTGGGGCAGGGTGTTGTTTTCTTGTTGTAAGTATTTTTGTTTCTTTGTATTGTTGTATGTTCCGTTTGCCGAGAGTATGTTGCTATTGTTGCTTGTTTGTAGGGATGTTAGTAAGAAAGTTGGATCTGTTTCTCATCACATCGAACGCGTTGGTTCTGATGGCCTTAAAGGATATGAAAGTTTGCTGTTTTTTTAGGTTGCATGTCCGAAGAATGTGGTGAAGAAGAAGTTTCCCGTTTCCTTTTTGTTTAAATTCCCTTCACTACAAGATTTATCCCTTTTTCCTTTCTTCTTGTTTCTCATTATCTCCCTCTTTTTCCATCCGTTTACGAAAGAACAGAGGACCGGCCTCAGTTTATTACCTTCTCTATTTTTATTCCCTATTCGGTTAATATTGTTTATTCCATTTTCTTCGATTTCAACGTTTATGTCGCTTTTGAAGGTTTTCTTTATATTATTTATCAATTCCAATGTTGATTTTCCAACGGTTTTTTTTGATCATCACTGTAAATCAGCGTTGTGGTGTGGCCACAACTCAAGCTACGAAATGACATATTTTGGCACGCCAGACAGAGCCAAATTTAATTACGTTTTTTGTCATAAATTATCATACTGTTGTAATACGTCAATTTGTATGTGCCAAAACAAAGTGTTTCTTTCATTCTTTCTATATATAGTTTACGGGTTGGTGTTGATTGACTGCTTCGTTGGTCTATTAAGCTAGATTGCTGATCATGTGGTCCCTTGTTCCAAGCCTGGGTTGAACCACAATCATTTAGTTATTGGGTTTTCCTATCGAGAAATTCTCAGTAGCAACCCGGAGTCGGGAAGTTGGCGGTATTTCAATCTCGTGCTACGTAAGGCATGTAAAACCGTTGGTTCTTCTTCCTCTTATCTCTCTGGGGTTGTGCTGGATTGCCGTCCCTCTGGAATATGAGAGTGAGGGAATAGAGAGTGCATCTGTATGTATGCACACACTCGTGCACTATAATCCAGTCCTGTGCAAATTTCTCTGTTGAGACTGACCGCTGTGACTGAAATACGGTCTGAAAGCTTTATTATTTGGTTACGGCAAATGAGTGCATGTATATCCGTAGATGATCTTGTGACCTTATATTTTATATAATGATTGTAATCGCAAGTGGTTTCTATGTCTAAACAGTAAATACACACGTAAACGTGTGTGACTCAAAAAGTAACAGATGTGTGTGACTCAAAAAGTAACAGCCTAATACATCCGACTGCTGGAAATAAGATTTCGCTCATTTGCGAGGATTTTAGGCAAAACGAGTCCGCCGCTCTACGCAATGCCTGTTGGCGGACTTCAAAATATGTCCTGTAAATTTTTATACATTTTTAAAAACATACAGATTTTACAATATAATACAATATTTTACAATATTTGTAGTTGTTTTCTTTCTTTAAAAATGAGAATGATGCTGCTTTGTTCCGTTTGTTGAGTAACAAGTCAGAACCTCTCTATAAAGGCCACATGATCCATTACTATCAGGTAGGTTTGTGCCCGTTCGTCATAATTACTTCCAAAAAAAATTGTGAGCAACACTTTGAAATTTATATTTGTAAACGAACCTAGTTGGATTAGAATATTGTATTAGTCTAGAATCTCTTAATACGTTAGAATCGATATTTTTAGGTTTTGCCAATTGGCTTCGTTTAACAAAATTTTAATAATATTAATAAACAGAATACTGCCTAAATTACTTAAAGCATGTCTTTTTTATATCTGAGACTAATTTGACACATGCAAATGTCAAATATACAAATAATGTTGCCAGTGCTTTTGTGAATTGTTGTATCTACGATACCGGTTAAATCGTATCTTTATTAGACGATTAGCTTCAAAGTTTTTTATTCCAAAGCATATCACTAAAATTTACGTACGTAGACACGGCCACACGACGCGCTGTACACTGGCAGTGAAAGCTGACCACGCGACGCTTTGCGTGATCCGACCAATGGGAGACCAGTTTATACCGGAAGCGTGTCGTGCAGCCGTATATTCTCACATGTTTCAGTGCCTTTAAATTAAACAAAAAAAAATTGACAGACGCCATCAGTGTTGTTCCCGTACAAGGTAAAACGGCAATCTAAACCCTTTCCGCGTACAAAACGGCAGAACTTTTAAAAAATACGGTAATTACTGAAACTTGACACCATACAAACAAGTACAACTTTAAAAATAATTATGATAATATGGCAGTTATTGTGTTTTACTG
This sequence comes from Parnassius orleans, assembly GCA_029286625.1. Lineage (NCBI taxonomy): Eukaryota > Metazoa > Arthropoda > Insecta > Lepidoptera > Papilionidae > Parnassius > Parnassius orleans. The sequence continues at coordinate 93,955 of JAGSMP010000357.1, forward strand.
AAAAATGCGAAAATTTTAGAGTTTGAATACGGCAACCCTAAATACAGGAATAACACCGGACGCCACTTTGTATACCTTATTCATCCTTCAACCTCGGAATTGTTCGAATGCGTCCGTTGTCTATCTTGATACAATATCAAGTATTAACTTTGTTATTTTTGTGTTAAGCTTTATGTTTTTGTTATGTTTTTGTTTTTACTGAACAATTTATGATGGGCGTATTCGTCACGTAGGCATGATGAAGAGAGTGTATCGCTAAGAAAAAAACGTAAGCTCATATCATTCAGCCAAACGGAAAAAGATATGATCATGAACACTTACGAATATGTACATACTGAAAAGAAAACCAAATCTTCAACCGAGACGCCGAAAAAAATGAATGTGTTTAAAAAACTGCCGAAATGCTAAACATATCCAGAGCTTCAATCTACAGGCTGAGGGAGCTTGAAGGAGCACAAAGAGAACGAAAATTTTAGCTCTCCGAAAATACCTGGACCTAAATCAAATTTAAAGATAAATTGTACGGTCTCACATTTTTGACTATACGTCGAAAAGTACATCAATTCTTCTATAGAAACGAATCACCATGCTTGAACAAGGTAATGCTAATTTTGTTTATTTAATATTTTTAATTTTAAATATCATTGACAAGTATTATAATGATGCTTGCAAACTGTTGTTATAATCTAAGGTCATAGTTACCTACACCATTTATTAATTTTTAGGTTCTTCAAGTCGTAAATGATGACCCAGAACTTCACTCATTTTCAAGAAGTACGTTATATAAAATATAAAAACACCTTCATTTTAAGTATATGACCAGAAAACGCCACAGTACATTAATTGACCAAGATGACATAATACAAAAAATAAAGCAAACAGTATCGTAGGGAAGATCGCTTTATATATTATTAAGATGAAACGTGGATTAATGAAGGTTGATACTAAAATTATCATCTAATAGTAGCTATGTTTGTATTACAGTGACCTATCCAGGTAGTTTGGAGGCCTGGAGACCTGTAACACAGGTAATCCTAGTACAAGCTCCAGTCTCCACAACATCAATGTATTTTTGTAAACACTATTATGTATCTGTAGGAAGGTCGTTTGGAATATAGAGAACTTAAATGGAAAGCTTTATTCTCATTTCTTATGAAGGATGTTATTATGATGTATAGAGTCACATGAAAAGGATTTTAGAATAGAATAGAATCACTTTTATTCAATTTAGTACTACTACCACCGGTTCGGATAAAACCTCTGTCCTGGGAAGAACCAGCAAGAAACCCAGCGGGACTTTTGTTTTAAATAAGGTTAATTTACAATAGATTACTTAATACAACTATAAATTGTAGAGAGACTAATTTTGTAGTTAAGAATAATAATTAATTAGTTTGCACGAATTAATTATCCAACGAGTCAAGGATAAGCTAGTAACGGAATACGACAAGAGCACCGTTCCACGCCAGAGCCAAGACTGCTCTAACGGCGGCCGCTCCGTCCGTTTTATACAACCAGAACGGGCGCCACCGCAGGTGCATTGGCGCAGGTGTGCGGTGCACGTGTTGTTTACAAGAATTCTGTCTAGCTACACCGAAGCCGCCGCACGTGCAATGGTGCTGATGCCGTCACGGCCATGCTGACAAGCGTGCGTCCTCGCACGCGTTCCATCACAATCTAAGTTATCTGTAGAGAGAAAACATCGTTCGATTATCCTGACAAAATCATAAACGGTTACACATTCAGCAACATATTCTGGTCCGGTCTATAATGACCCTGCAGATATTCGGTTAATATTGTTTATTCCATTTTCTTCGATTTCAACGTTTATGTCGCTTTTGAAGGTTTTCTTTATATTATTTATCAATTCCAATGTTGATTTTCCAACGGTTTTTTTTGATCATCACTGTAAATCAGCGTTGTGGTGTGGCCACAACTCAAGCTACGAAATGACATATTTTGGCACGCCAGACAGAGCCAAATTTAATTACGTTTTTTGTCATAAATTATCATACTGTTGTAATACGTCAATTTGTATGTGCCAAAACAAAGTGTTTCTTTCATTCTTTCTATATATAGTTTACGGGTTGGTGTTGATTGACTGCTTCGTTGGTCTATTAAGCTAGATTGCTGATCATGTGGTCCCTTGTTCCAAGCCTGGGTTGAACCACAATCATTTAGTTATTGGGTTTTCCTATCGAGAAATTCTCAGTAGCAACCCGGAGTCGGGAAGTTGGCGGTATTTCAATCTCGTGCTACGTAAGGCATGTAAAACCGTTGGTTCTTCTTCCTCTTATCTCTCTGGGGTTGTGCTGGATTGCCGTCCCTCTGGAATATGAGAGTGAGGGAATAGAGAGTGCATTTGTATGTATGCACACACTCGTGCACTATAATCCAGTCCTGTGCAATTTTCTCTGTTGAGACTGACCGCTGTGACTGAAATACGGTCTGGAAAGCTTTATTATTTGGTTACGGCAAATGAGTGCATGTATATCCGTAGATGATCTTGTGACCTTATATTTTATATAATGATTGTAATCGCAAGTGGTTTCTATGTCTAAACAGTAAATACACACGTAAACGTGTGTGACTCAAAAAGTAACAGATGTGTGTGACTCAAAAAGTAACAGCCTAATACATCCGACTGCTGGAAATAAGATTTCGCTCATTTGTGAGAGGATTTTAGGGCAAAACGAGTCCGCCGCTCTACGCAATGCCTGTTGGCGGACTTCAAAATATGTCCTGTAAATTTTTATACATTTTTAAAAACATACAGATTTTACAATATAATACAATATTTTACAATATTTGTAGTTGTTTTCTTTCTTCAAAAAATGAGAATGATGCTGCTTTGTTCCGTTTGTTGAGTAACAAGTCAGAACCTCTCTATAAAGGCCACATGATCCATTACTATCAGGTAGGTTTGTGCCCGTTCGTCATAATTACTTCCAAAAAAAATTGTGAGCAACACTTTGAAATTTATATTTGTAAACGAACCTAGTTGGATTAGAATATTGTATTAGTCTAGAATCCTCTTAATACGTTAGAATCGATATTTTTTAGGTTTTGCCAATTGGCTTCGTTTAACAAAATTTTAATAATATTAATAAACAGAATACTGCCTAAATTACTTAAAGCATGTCTTTTTTATATCTGAGACTAAATTGACACATGCAAATGTCAAATATACAAATAATGTTGCCAGCGCTTTTGTGAAGTGTTGTATCTACGATACCGGTTTGTTAATTCGTAACTTGAATCGTAATCGTATCTTTATTAGTTGATTAGCTTCAAAGTTTTCTATTCCAAAGCGTATCATTAAAATTTACGTACGTACATACGGTCGCACGACGCGCTGTACACTGGCAGTGAAAGCTGACCACGCGACGCTCTGCGTAATCCGACCAATGGGAGACCCATTTATACCGAAAGCGCGTCTTGCGACCGTAGATACTCACATGTTTTGATGCCTTTAAATTAAACAAAAAAAAATTGAACGACGCTATCAGTGTTGTTCCCGTACACGGTAAAACGGCAATCTAAACCCTTTTCTCTTACAAAACGGCAGAACTTTTTAAAAATACGGTAATTACTGGAACTTGACACCATACAAACAACTACAACTGTAAAAATAATTATGATAATATGGCAGTTATTGTGTTTTACTGAAAAATGCGAAAATTTTAGAGTTTGAATACGGCAACCCTAAATACAGGAACAACACTGGACGCCACTTTGTATACCTTATTCATCCTTCAACCTCGGAAGTGTTCGAATGCGTCCGTTGTCTATCTTGATACAATATCAAGTATTATTTGTTATATTTTCCTTGAATTTGTTTCTGTTACTTTGTTATTTTTTGTGTTAAGCTTTATGTTTTTGTTATGTTTTTGTTTTTACTGAACAATTTATGATGGGCGTATTCGTCACGTAGGCATGATGAAGAGAGTGTATCGCTAAGAAAAAAACGTAAGCTCATATCATTCAGCCAAACGGAAAAAGATATGATCATGAACACTTACGAATATGTACATACTGAAAAGAAAACCAAATCTTCAACCAAGACGCCGAAAAAAATGAATGTGTTTAAAAAACTGCCGAAATACTAAACATATCCAGAGCTTCAATCTACAGGCTGAGGGAGCTTGAAGGAGCACAAAGAGAACGAAAATTTTAGCTCTCCGAAAATACCTGGACCTAAATCAAATTTAAAGATAAATTGGACGGTTTCACATTTTTGACTATACGTCGAAAAGTACATCAATTCTTCTATAGAAACGAATCACCATGCTTGAACAAGGTAATGCTAATTTTGTTTATCTAATATTTTTAATTTTAAATATCATTGACAAGTATTATAATGATGCTTGCAAACTGTTGTTATAATCTAAGGTCATAGTTACCTACACCATTTATTAATTTTTAGGTTCTTCAAGTCGTAAATGATGACCCAGAACTTCACTCATTTTCAAGAAGTACGTTATATAAAATATAAAAACACCTTCATTTTAAGTATATGACCAGAAAACGCCACAGTACATTAATTGACCAAGATGACATAATACAAAAAATAAAGCAAACAGTATCGTAGGGAAGATCGCTTTATATATTATTAAGATGAAACGTGGATTAATGAAGGTTGATACTAAAATTATCATCTAATAGTAGCTATGTTTGTATTACAGTGACCTATCCAGGTAGTTTGGAGGCCTGGAGACCTGTAACACAGGTAATCCTAGTACAAGCTCCAGTCTCCACAACATCAATGTATTTTTGTAAACACTATTATGTATCTGTAGGAAGGTCGTTTGGAATATAGAGAACTTAAATGGAAAGCTTTATTCTCATTTCTTATGAAGGATGTTATTATGATGTATAGAGTCACATGAAAAGGCTTTTAGAATAGAAAAGAATCACTTTTATTCAATTTAGTACTACTACCACCGGTTCGGATAAAACCTCTGTCCTGGGAAGAACCAGCAAGAAACCCAGCGGGACTTTTGTTTTAAATAAGGTTAATTTACAATAGATTACTTAATACAACTATAAATTGTAGAGAGACTAATTTTGTAGTTAAGAATAATAATTAATTAGTTTGCACGAATTAATTATCCAACGAGTCAAGGATAAGCTAGTAACGGAATACGACAAGAGCACCGTTCCACGCCAGAGCCAAGACTGCTCTAACGGCGGCCGCTACGTCCGTTTTATACAACCAGAACGGGCGCCACCGCAGGTGCATTGGCGCAGGTGTGCGGTGCACGTGTTGTTTACAAGAATTCTGTCTAGCTACACCGACGCCGCCGCACGTGCAATGGTGCTGGTGCCGTCATATCTATTGTACTAATTTTGCATTATGTGGTGGAGAAAATAAACATTTTTTTATTATATTAGCATTTACTTGTTTCTCGAGATTATCGTCGTTATAATATTATTATTTATGTTTACTATTATTTTGTTCACATAATATTATTAACCATTCTAGGCCATATTGAGAATAAGCACTGGGTGGACACCAGTGTGCAATCGTCACGTCAGGCTTTCTTATAAGGCCTAACCATTGGATTAAAAGGGTCTTGAGGCAAGGGGAGACGACTAGTAGTGTCCCATGTTGGAAGCAAAGAGGGTTTCGTGAATGATGGTCTACTAGTATTCGAAGCGAAAAAGGGCTAGATGATTACCACAAGGATTACAATGATTACAATATGAAGACTGGTTAAAAAATATTTATTTATTTATTTAAGCTTTCATGCACACAGTTGTACCTATGGCGGACTTAATGCCTTAGGGCATTCTCTCCCAGTCAACCATAAAATATCAAAATATTCTCCCGAAATTAAAAGACAACGCAGTTCTTGTAATAGATAATGCTACATAACACACCAGGAAACTGCAATCGTTACCTACTTCTAGTTGGCGATAGGGCAAATTCAGGACTGGCTAAAATTAAAAAAAATATTCCTTATGAAGCGATAATGTTAAAATCCGAATCAATTGAAATTGCCCGAATGCACAAAAAACCTATGAAAGGTATGTCGTCGACGAGATGGCTGCTAAACAGGGTGTTACTATTATGCTACTGCCTATCGTTCCATATTAATTATACCACCATGTATAGACGTGTATATTAAAAATGTAGCAGTAGTCTCCAGTAAAGGGGCATGTCGCTAAAAATAATAAAACATTGAAATTGAATGAAGTCTTTTTAAAGAAGGGCTTCGTCAAGTGACCCCGCAGCGATGGAAAGACTGTGTAGATCATATAATTAAAATTGAAGATAAAATGTGTCATATGGGCCATATAGTCGACGACCTTACTGACAGATTTATTATAGAAGTATGTGGCGAGTCTAATGATTCAGAATATTCTTCAGACATGGAGTCATTATCTGAATCTGATAAATGTCATCATCATCATCATCATTACAGCCCTTCACAAGTCCACTGTTGAACATAGGCCTCTCCCAAGGAATACCACAAAGCACGGTCCTGAGCCACCTGCATCCATTGACTTCCTGCATGTCTTACCAGGTAGTCACTCACATCTAGTGGGAGGACGCCCTACACTTCGTCCGCCGGTAAGAGGCCGCCATTCGAGAACCTTTCTTCCTCATCGGTTGTCGGTTCTTCGAGCTATATGGCCGGTCCATTGCCACTTCAGCTTACTAACCCGTTGGGCTATGTCGGTGACTCTGGTTCTATTGCGGATATCCTCATTTCTAAGTTTATCACGCAGAGAAACCCTGAGATAGTGCTCAGAAGAATTTTCCGGACTAACTCAAGTCTCCAAATTTCACCATCGCACATAGTGGCAAAATTTGCGATACCATTTATACCATCTGAATGATTGCCGGTCCAATTTTTCCGCACCGGTACGACTTAAGAAGGGCCCATTCTTTTTATAAGGCCGTTAACGCACCTGCAATTCCCCTGATGTTGCAATTGTTCATGGGCGATGATAGTCACCAACCATTAGGTGAGCCGCATGCTTGTTTGCTGCCGCTTCTATAAAAAACAAGTAAATGCCTATCCTAAAATTGTTAATTTGTAGGTATAACTCATAAAATTTTTTTTACGATTTCAAACTTACTTTTGCAGTTGTAGCATTGACCATTGAACATTTTTTCCACTGCAAAATTAACTTTTTCTTTCAATCCGAACTTCATCATTATACTAACGAATAAGTATTTCGATAAAATAATGTTCGGTGCTTACCTTATCTATAATTCCTGGGATGGACGAAATGTTTACATTCATAATTAAGTTTATACGGACTCTTCAGGGCGCGAGTCCTACCCACACGTGTCCGGTTTTACGTAGCCATGTTTGCGTTCAGAAATTGATGAAGAAATAAAATGTATGGAGCAAACGAAACTTCGAACGATTTGCTCCTAATGAAACCTTTTTTTGATTTCACTCATTCATTTGCTCCTTTCAGACTTTTTGGCAAACCATAATAATTATGATTTCTTATATTTACGCGAACACTACACATTTAAATAAAACTAGTTTTACGGATTTTATCGCGTATATTAACTTATTTTATATTCCCGACGTTTCGAATACTTTACAGCACCCATGGTCACGGGGGGTATTTGACGTCCCAATGTCATAGTTAACCACGGTTATCTCCAGATTAAAAATTATTAATTTTTGTTCCGATCTACGCAGTATGAACTTACAGTATCTTGAAGTCTTGCAGTTGTATGCTTGGGTTGGGATTTAATTTTATTAATTATAGGATCCCAAGCAGATGGTAGCACCCAGCCATCTTCTCTATTGAAATTAGGATGTTTTTTGATTTCAATAGCCTCGCGAATCATTCTTGGAAGGAATCGGTGTTCTTTTCTCTACTACTTCAAGGGAAGTCTGCAGTCTGTGAACATGTACAGGATCGCCCCCGTTACTACATTAGATTTGATAGACCACAAATCCTCGCTAAAGAACACCGATTCCTTCCAATATATTGATAGTTTGTTATATCTCTTAAATTTAAGATGAAAATATAATCAACGCAGAGAAGTCAAATTTTAAATTCATGAATTCAACCAATCGTAAAAATAAAATACTTAAAAGGAACATATTATACCCTATTTTAAAAGTTGGAAATGGACTCTAAAAAATATTGCAACTACTTCCGCATGAACGAGGAGACATTTCATCATTTCGTAAGTAAATTTCGAGTCTCATTCTCAACGCGTCCCTTCTACTTCGGCCCGCGAACACGCACACACGCACACGACAGCAATACGAACGCAATACACATGCAGTTTTGCCGGACGGCACCGAGTGGGAAGTTTGATGTCCCGGCACGGGCGACGGCACCGGTAGGAGTCATCGCCGTGCCGGCGCCGGCGCCGGTGAATGGAAAACCGCGCAATACTAATTATTATTACGTAACTAATATAAATGACACAATTGACGTTTAAAAAAATGTAATAATTTGGATTTTGATTGAAATTGAATAATTTTATTTAACAACAAAATATGTATTCCTGTTCACTTCAAAGAGTTCTATGGTAACTCCTTTACAGTTCAGGCTATACGTCTTTGGAGCTCCTTGCCTGATGACATCGAAAAGCTTCCAATAATAAAAAAGTTGGTACGTAATTACCTATTAAAGACAACGCTTCTTACATGATTCATCCATGACATATATATTGCTAACCAGATGTATATATTCATAGTTATTTGTATGTACCAATTATATATGTATATAAATATGTGTTCATTTTTATTTTGTTTTTTATTCGATATTGCTACACCTACGTCAAATTCTCAACACTCCATGGGTTGACTGGTAGAGAAAGCCTCAAGGCACCTCCGCCCGCCCTTTGTATTGTTTTGTTTTAAGAAATGTAATAATGAATTTTAAAAAAAAAATTACGACTGCTTGGATATATAGGTGCAATAAAAAACGTATTGATTTAAATTAATTTTTTTACAAACGAAACGAACGAAACGCATTATAAATAAGTAACTAACCAACTTTTATGTAATCGAAACTTAGGGAACTTTTGTTAAGGAACCCAAAAATGATTAGAATATAATAGAATCATTTTTATTCAATACAGATTACAAGAATACTATTTGGAATAACCACGCAAGCAAGAAACCCAGCAAAACTTTTTATTAAATAAATTAATTTTAAATATATTTATTTATACAATTAGTATGCAAACATTTAAAAACAGCATGGTAGCGATACCCTCATTTCCAGGGGTTATTATCAACCATGTACTCTTTAGTAGTATAAAACAATTTCTGCTTAATATAAAATTTTAAACTTTTTGATAGATAAGGCCTGCATACTTTCTGGGACTTTGTTGTAAAAGCGTATACCCTATGGAGTCGAGTAACTGGTATGATTAACTTGTGCTAGTTCCTAGTATTTACAGAATGTAAATACCAAGAACAAGCACAAGCGCAACATAATGGACTATGACCAAAAATATATCTAAGCACCTTCTCAGAAGCTATATCAGAATATCTATTGCAAAAACCGCTTTATAATTGATCCAAAAGTTTTTCAGAAAAATCGTAACAAAAAAGTACACAAAAAACCTCTTAGGGCAAACACAATAACGTATCAGTTCCGACGAGTAAAATCTACTACCTTTGATAATTAACCCTTAATTAGGCGCATTAAGAAAATCACAACTAGTCGCATGGGGTTTTTAGTGACCCCAAATAAATAGTTGAAAATAGAGTGTTAGAAATAAATAAAACAAAGTAGCTACTATCAAAAATATAAAAATTCTTTATTGTAATTAATTTTAAGAAACTAAAACATAACTATGTCTTTAAACCATTAAAAAATAACAAAACTTCTAATCTCTCTTTAAACTACAAATTTTTAGTTTAGCTGAGATCCACGTTAAAAAAAAAAATCCCATTCAGCAGCAGATTCTTCTTTTCTGCATCCGATGTAGTTAGTATACTCTAAAGTTTTGTTGACAAATAAATTTACCACACTTATTGCATTTGCCGATTTTTTTGTTGAAGTACTGCACGTTATTGAATGCTACGTTACTGGTGATCTTCTATAAGTACTACCGCAAATTTTTTCAAAAATAATCTGCCTTACAAGTGTGTTACTCTTATCAGTGTTCAGCATTACTGATAGCATTATCAGAACCAGCAACATTTTGCTCATCGTCGGACACATCTGCCAGCCATTGCAGTATCTCTCTTTCGCGAGTCATCTCAAAACTGCAAACTGAAAAAAAGAAAATCAATAAAAATAAAGACAAAAATAGGTAAAGTGAATATGCACTATAACAATACACAAATACTAATAAAAATAAATAACAATATATGCATAGAAACTAAGTAAAAACACAAAAATCAAAACTTACCTCCGCCAAAAAAATGTAACGTAAGTGGTCGCATGGGGTCAGCACCCAAGAGAGTAGAGACTTGTGCGTACGAGTTGATGTTCTGGCAGCGACTAATAGGCATACCCCGCGGGGAGTTAGAAAGTTAGAAATAGTACGATTGCGCTCCAAACATTCTAACACGTTTTTTTTTTAATTTGAAATTGTCTAGACCCCATGCGCCTAATTAAGGGTTAAAGTACTTTTCCGCAAGAGCCTGTTCATTTACATAAACTCAAGTGAGCTATGAAACCATATATTTCACAAAAATCTTAATTTGTCTGAAAATATGAAAGCTATCTTAAATGACCAACAGATTTATAAGTCTTATTAAAGATAAAAAAGTAAAGTAGTAGCTTACATATGTCTCACTACTGTGCACAAGGCTCCTCATTACCTATAGTGTTTTGTGGGCAGAAAAGAGAAGGTACGCTGCAATGCTTCAATGCGTATTAACGGTTTTCACATTTCTACGACTTTTTAAATACTCAGACATCTAGGTTTCCTCACGAAGTTATTCTTCACCACTTCATCGGATATGTGATAAGTCAGCACGTAAAATTTCCCATAACAGATTAATTTGTCCTCAAATTAAAAATCTCACGGCAAGCTACACGGCTCTCTTATTTGTTTAAATAAAATTCATAAAAACTGAAACAAAGCTTCTGCACGATTGTTGACCACATCTACCTAGTAATTAGACATCCAACGATGCCGCGAACTATTCTATCAAATATAGTTTAAGAATTCTAACTTGATAACAAATGAAGTTGGTGAAATAAACACCCAATATATTCAACTAAAGAGCTTCTTTCTTAATTTTAGTTTTGTGTACACAGTACTGGATACTGTGCACACAAAACACATGTTTTTTACAGTATCCAGTGTAACAGTGTCGTTAGGTAGTCATTTTGCCAAACGTGGTAATTGCGGTAAGTCCTCCCGATAATACCCACTGTTCTGTATATTTTAAGTGAGACAATTTTAATGCTGCACGAATAAGTATTCAGTAGCATTCTAAAATTAAATTTTATCGGTTACTTATCATTAGTTTATTTAGCAGAAAGGCTTTATTATTACATTAAAACTGAAAACCAAAACTATACTATCTAGTAATGTCAGCGATAGAATGTTGAGGTCCGACTGGCTCAAGAGCCACCCCAAGCCTCAAACATTTATTTATTATATAAAGAAGGCATAAAGTGATTGTCAATTCGGTTAAACATTTTGTTTGTGTTAAAAATGCGCTATTAGCGCCGCTAGCGGTGAAAGAATATTTGACGATATGACCATATCATGAAATAGCAATGTTGTGTTTAGTTATTAATAGCGTCAAATGATCTCTATTCATTGGTTTGGTTAAGCTATATCAAGACATGGCCAACAAACAGTATTAAATAAGTTGAAATGACACCATTTCACGAAATGATAGACTACTTTACGATATAATTCTACGATCAGGCCATGACATAATATATAAAAATCTCTTTGATCAAATTATAAGGAGAATGAAAATTTTGCAATAATTGCAGACAGACCAGTTTTAATCAGTTTACATATAGATTATTAAATGAACTAATAACCATATAAATTTTCATACGTTTGATAAACGTCACTTTTATCTATTTAAATTATTACAGTTTTAAAATGAAATAAAGAAAAACTAAAAAAAATAAACGTTAGTATTTTTAAATAATATTATAAATGTAATTATTTAAACATATAAATGTAAATTATTTTTTTATTTATTTTATTAGTAACTGAAGGAAAAACATATTACTTTTTCCATTTGATGATTGATGGCGCTGTTTTGGTAATTAAAACGTAGATAGTCGGCCTAGTTTCAAATTATTTTGCAAAGGTTAAAACTAATTTTAAACTTTATATATAATTTTTTTTTATAGAATATGGTGACAAATGAGCACACAGCCCACCTGATGGTAAGTGGTTGCTGTGGCCCATAGACATCTACATCTATCTTCGTTTGCGAATTAAAATGTAGATGCGTTGTCAGCCGTGAGGACTAAGATGGAATGCCTCTTTTCCAGTAAAAAGGGTCTCCGGTTCTCCACACTCACTATACGAAACACAGCAGCATTAAGCTGCTATTTTACGCTGGTATTCTGTGAGAGCGTGGTCCTTCCCCGGTCGAGCCGACCCATTCGTGCTACAACTATACTATTAATATAGCTGCAGCATGGCTCTACCACGTATAGCCATGCTGCAGCTATATTAATAGTATAGTTGTATAATATGGTATTTATTTGAAAAAACACCCGCCATCCCGCCTATTTTTAATTTAAGATGTTAATTTTCTATATATAATAGAAAATTAACATTTTAAGGAAGGAAAATACTTAAGCTTCTTTTTTGAAGTTACTAACTACCTACATACAAAATTTCATGGAAATCGGTCCAGTAGTTTTTGCTCAAACAAACTGTATGTTCTTTTTTATATGAATGTAACACGTTATTTTCGTCAATTGTGAACCAATTTTAATGATTATTTTTTTATTAAATAGGTTGCACCTCAAGGCTAGACCACTTAAATTTGAACATAAAAATTCTGCCACTAACGCCTTATTGTGGGTAGATATTTATGACTGTTTATCTTTCATATTTTTGATAATACACAGACAGACAGACAGACAAACATTCTAAAAAGCCCTAATTTGGCTTCAGTACCATTTATTTAGTCCCCTGGGCTTGTTTTTTCAAGAATATATTAGAATTACAAACACGACTTTTCTACATATTTATTTTATGAATAGATTTGTTTGAAAAAGAAAATAAATAGTTGTTTTAGCAAAAAAGGCGAATAAAAATTAAACGTTTCGTTACAAATCCTTGATTTATAAACATACGCCATTTTAACTATTATTTAAATATGCTTTTGTCATCCAGGTAAAACATTCATTAACCATGACGGAGACAGCTGATTGTTCGACACTAAATAGGAACTACAAGTACTTGTAAATGCGATACAAGACAGTCTGTTATACGTCGTTGCTTAATGCGGAGGTTAAATTGTTAAAATTGCGCAGGTGATGCGCAAGTTAGTTTACATGATATTAATGTTGATCAAATAGTGATTATATGCATGTGTGATAATTGTGAAAATAAATAAAAAAAATACTGAACTAAATTATTGTGTTATTGTTATCGTTTTCAAGTTATCATTTTATTTTGAGAAACTGAACCGGTACAATGAGCAGAAATTTTATATAATTTTTGTATTAATATTAGTTTTATAAAACAACTTACGGTATTTTATGGTAGTCTCTTATTTTATGTATACAAAAATAATTAAGTGATATACTTTGATATGATAATAATAATCTTTAATGGTAATTCAACTGTAATTAAGTAAAATTAAATATTGAGTGAGAGCTAGCTAGTAGTTCAGATGCTAAGACAACCCGGATTCAATTCCCTTTGGCACCAATGAAATTGTTAATTACAATTTTAACAGCAGATTTATCACGTTCCTGGCGGTGAAGGAAAACATCATCATCATCTAAGGAGCAAAATATATCGAGGGCATGTGAAGTCTCCAACACTTATTGGCAGCGTGGCAAAAACCGTAAGAAATATTGTTTCTCTTGATAACACTCTTAAATGTTTGTTTTTATAAATGAGAAGTGATCTATTTATAGATTTAATGTATACTCTATTCATGATACTATCATGAACAATCCGATTACGTTGATAAAGTTTCTCGAAATGTATTATTTCGGGAAACTTCAACCATTGAAATATTAGTAGTACTACTATACTTTCCCCTTATTCTTCTTCTTCTTTGAAAAACGTTACCCTCACACTAGGATTTTCTATATCGTGGAGGCAGTTTACAAAGATAAATTGCACGAGGATAAATATCCAGACCCGGAACAATTATTTATAGGCCATACAAATACTTTTTCCGTGCGGGATTCGAACCCGCGGCCCCCAGTGCAACAACTCATTGCTAAACCACTGCACCACGGAGCCGTCAATTATAGAACAATCATATTTTTACCGAATTAATTATACAGGGTATTTTTGAAACGCTCCCGAAAACGAAGACAGATGATAGTACTAAGGATACCTATGATGATGGGTCACAAAGAAATTCGATCCCGAGGAAAAAAAATCATCTATTCACAACGTTTTATTAACTTTATTCACGCTCCATCATGTTTGTACAGTTAAATGAAACGATATTTCATAAAACAAATCATGAAAATACTTAAACATAAAACCAACAGTGGAATTATTGAATTACAATCAGCTGACTAGGGGTCAATGTACAACTAGCGATGGTACCACAATACCTAATAATTTACAACACTTGTCTTAATACCTAACTTATCTTTTTAACCTACTATTTTGCCACTGTGCTTGTCTCCACGTAGCCACTTTAATTCGAATTCACAGGTTAAATAAACCAAATAACTGGTTCGATTCCCCGCTAATGAAAAAAATACTTCAATAAAATGTTAACAAGATTAGAGTCATGCTTTTTTATCCATTGTGTAGGTATGTTTATTATTCTGATGTATTCAGTTATGTACCTATTCAGATCAGTTCAGTACTAAGTTATTTAAAACAAATTAGGTATAAAACAGCTTACCGATCCTCCGTGGCCTTATGAGATTCTCCAAGGCACATTAACATGTTGCCGTATTCACAAGCACTATAAACGTACCTACGCGTTAGGCATTATTAAAACAAAACAAAAAACACAAAACGTAACAACAAGAAAAATATCATTAAGTAATAAATAACAAGTAATAACGACAATAATTTAATAAACAAAACAATTGAACTGTCGCTCGTGATAGTCAACACGGAACTGTCTCAAAAACTAAAATTATTAATCAATCCCACCAAAACAAATGTGCACGAGGTAACGTCCTTGAAGCATGTGTAAATTCCACAGCGCGAGGCGACACGAGGCAGCGTTTGTGTGAAAGGGAAGGGTAGAGTGAGTAGTATACCTAATGCATTGTTTCGTACCGATCTAGATAAGAGTTCGGCGCCCGCGAGGATATTGACCCTATTGTCAGCTGATTTTCTTTTTTAAGTTTCACTGCTGGTTTTATGTTTAAGTATTTTCATTTTTTTTATGAAATATCGTTTCATTTAATTGTACTAACATGATGGAGCGTGAATAAAGTTAATAAAACGTTGTGAAAAGATGATTTTTTTTTCCTCGGGTTCGAATTTCTTTGTGACCCAAAAATATTTTTTAGTTTTGAGAAGCACCCGCATTTGTGCAATTGCTGTTGGTGCTATTGTTACTATTGGATCATTTCAGTTAGTCCTTTTGTAAATCCCGATTGTGTATCAGTCAGTAAATTCGACGGCTAGCTATTTAGCGAAACGCCGACATTCAGTGGAATTCCTAAAGAAAGCTTAACCAAATCACTTACCGTTTGTCATTATTTAAGAAAATGACTAGGATATTACGAGTATTACAGTCTACGAAGGTAATCATGAGTTTCGTTTCCAAGAACGTTGAAAATTTAACTCCGTTGGATCAATCGTAGGCAAAACCATGATTTACTTTAACGAGTTCTTATATTTAGGTGAATACTACACATTGTATTAATTAAATTTTTTACAGATTTTATCACCTTTAGTTAGGTTTAAATTTTAAATTCTCGACTTTTGTGTCACTCAGAAACGACAACCGATGGGGAAGAAAGGTTGTCGAGTGGCAGCCTCGTACCGGCAGGCGAAGTTCGGGCGTCCCCCCACTAGATGGAGAGACGACCTGGTAAGACATGCAGGAAGTCTATGGATACAGGTGGCTTTGAGACCGTGCTTTGTGACGTTAATTGGGGGAGGCCTATGTTCAGCAGTGGACTTGTGAAGGGCTGTAATGAATGAAAATGAATGAATGTAATACCCAAGGTCACAGAGACTGGGCATTTGACGTCCTGATTTCATAGTTGTTCTGGGCCTACTTTAATTTTTTCAGCTAAATTAAACACATTAAAATCGGTACCAACTAGTGTTATTCAACATGTAATTTTGTCAAAATTTTGCAAAGCATTAATTGCATCGGTAATCCTATTGGAATCAGCTGTTACTTACTTTTGAAATCTGAACAAAATTTTAACGCCTTGTCGAGTTTTTAGTCTGCCGATCCAAACTCAATTAACCAGCTAACTGATCTATTGGGTTGCGAGATATATACTGAGTCTATAACCACATTTATGTTAAACTAATTTTTTGCTAGCAAAACTAAGAGTCAGGTAGATGCCACTACGATATTAAATTAGCTAGAGAATGCGGTTTTTATACAGTTTACCACTTATAATTTTATCTGCTCTTTGTTATTCATTAATAAGTAAAGCAATAGGATAATACATTGATTATTTTCCCGATCGTTATTGTTGTAAGTTAAAGGAATTATAATAATCATCGATAAATTTATTATTCATTCCATCTGCTATCGTGCAAATTGTAATATATAAATAACTTTACAGACGAGACAATGTTGAATCTTATAAGTCCATTGCGACTAGCTAGTCGGGTGTTCCCGATAGTGCGATGGTCCAGGAGTTACGACTTTCGAACGGGTATCGGGGACCTTATAGCCGGGATAACTGTGGCGCTTACGTTGATACCACAATCTATAGCGTACGCTTCGTTGGCTGGCTTTGAACCACAGGTACGTATTTTATTGAAACAGTTGTTACCAATTACATTAAAAATAATAAAATATTCCTACTACTAATTTTAGGAACAAATACATTTTCTGGCTCCAAAAAACTATGTTTTAGCTGTCTTTAAAAAAAGGGGGAGGTTCTCAAACGACTGTATGTTTTTTTGTATATATGTAACACGTTATTTTCGTCAATTGTGAACCAATTTTAATGATGCTTTTTTATTAAATAGGTTACACCTCAAGGCTAGACCCATCTAAATTTGAACATAAAAATTCTGCCACTAACGCCTTATTGTGGGTAAATATTAATGACTGTTTATGTTTCATAGTTTTTGATAATTAAATAAAATTATTAAAAAACTAAATATAACAATTATTAAAAAACTAAACAGAAACAAAGGAAGAGTTTTTTCATTAAACTAAACTTATTTGTTAATTGCAAGTGCAACCTTCTATTTGTGTGCCGTGCGTTTGGCTTGTCAAGTGCAACGAAACTTAAAAGATAATCTTCTAATATAATATAAATGCACTACTTGAGTTGCGTTTCGCTTGAGTTGGAATATAGGTTGTTATTTTATATTATTTATTCCTATTTAATGATTTTCGAGCCATGCTTTTTAAAATCTATATATTATGGCTCCGTGTGTGTTCCCGTAAAAAGGTAGTCGGTCATATTTAGCATAGTATGCATTAAGGCTTTTGCATTTTTTTCAGGAATGGACGTTTCTCGCTTCTATAGTACGTAAAAGCACGTAAATTATATCCTTATTAATTATATCCTAAAAGCTAATTGAGTGATGATTATCTTGTTTTTGGCTCTGACCTTAAGTATGAACCTTACGCTACAGATGCCTAAAATAAATTTTCATACCCCAATTCATACAGGTTTTTTTTCTCAGCTTAGGTAGTCGCTCAGGCAAACAGTGAGCTGACAACAACAAAACGTCAACTTAATCGATTTAATGCTTGGTTAATATCGTTTCTATTTGCGTTCCCATTAATAGAATCAAATAATTTTTCTAAATAATCGGACATGACCAATGAAACTCTTGCGCCGAAGTAATAAAGCAGAGTGCAGTCAGATATTTTAATGATGACGCAAATTTTACAAATATCCACAAAAATACTTACAACAAATGACATCAAGCACCCCACGCTTTTATACAATAAAACGATTTTTTTTTTAATGTTAATCACTATTTTCTTATTTTAAACTTATTGAAAATTACTTTCTACTTTTTTTTAAACTATTATTTATTGTCTATTTTTTAGTGCCGTTAACTACAAAAGCGTGTTTTTTTGGAACGAAGTTCTTTTACGCGGCTATTTATTTAGATTGAACTGGCAGAAATCGTAGTTGTTTTATGAATTATTCGCAAATCCTCGCAAATCCTGAGGATTCTGGTAAGGATAATGCGACAAACTATTTTAATTATTGCATTGTCATCGGTCCTTGATAAGTGTGCGAAGTTTCAAATCAATCCAACGTTTTAAATGGGATGAAAATCACATTCAAAAATTACGTTACATAGACACATACCAAGGTAATAAAAGTGTGTTAAAAATCGAAGAAATTGTTAAGGTAGATCGACGTGTGACCATCCGTTATTTAGCTGAGATTCTATAACTTTCGTTTAGGACAATTCAGTTATCTTCTGGGATGTGGAAGGTTTAATAATAATCAACTATTTAGTTAAAGGAAAGACAATAACCGGAGATTATTACGCATAATTAATCAAAAAAATACGCGAATAACTAAAGAATAAACGTCGAAGAAAATTGCGTGTCGGAGTGCTTTTTCATCATGATAATTTCGCCCATCGATCTTATGTCGCAAGCTTTGCCATCCGAACTGTTGGGTTTCAGTTGATGCAGCACGCACCATATTCTCCGTACTCAGCTCCGAGTGATTATCACATTTTACTCACCTGAAAACGCACTTGCGTGGTATAAAATTTGACGGCGACAATGAGGTCATGATGTGTGCGATAGAGGCCTTTTTTGAGTCCCAGGATCAAGTCTTTTTTTTTTCCAAGAGAATTAACCAACTTGCAAAACGCTATTCAAGGTGTATTAGCTTAAAAAGCGATTACGTTGAAATATAAATACAATTTTCATTTACGTATTCGAGAGTTTCATTGCGTTTCCAAAAACTTATTGATCAACCTAGTACAAAACCTTCAAGAAGTAGAAATTACCAAATTTCTTGAAATAACAATGGATAATAAGTTAACTTGGATATATCAGGCTGAACAAATATGTAAAATATTGTGTAAATTAGCTTATGCATTTTAAATGCAAATGAAAATGCAAATTAGAGATAATTTTGGTAGCCTATAATGTATATTATTATGTAATCAAATGTAAATAAATGTGATACTGCTGTCTCCGCCCATTTATATGTCAAGTAAATTGAAAGATCACCTGCTGAGAGAGCCCGAAATTAGCTGTTTTGGCGTAATAAACTGGGGGTCCTCTAGGAACCTCATTAGCTGGCACTTTATAATGGAATTCATTATTTTGGAGAACAAAGAGCGTCTCATTAGGGATCTGGCACTAAAGCTGAGGTATTAAGGGTACCAGAAAAGATGCCTAAGAACCATAAGGCCCACCTCTTCACCAGGCATAAACCCTTATGCCTGGTGAAGAGGTGGGCCTACGGTTCTCGTCACACACCATATGAAAGACAAGAGCATTATGCTCTAATTTCTCACTGGTATTTTACGTGAGCGAGATATTTCTCCGAAAAAGCACACCCACTCCTGATGTATCCGCCGACGCTCAAGAATTATTATAGTACTTTTAAAGGTATCATTTTACATATTAAGGAGCATTCATAATAATAAAGTAAATATCATTTTATTTTAATAACAAATCATTTACTGTTGTTTGAGTATTTTTTAAGAATTCATTTAAAATAATAAAAGTCCTATTGTTTAAATGTAACAATAACTAAATCGTGTTTACCTTCAGTGCCGTAACGTCCTAACGTCACACCTGCTTAGTAGTACAATTACCGATGTCGTTTGAACTGTCGATGTCACCACTATGAAACATCTAATACGCGATGTTTATTTATCTATTTACACTTTATTGCACAAATTAGTAGAAATTAATGGTAGACTTTAGGTCAATGGATATGATTTTCTCCAAGTCAATCATAAGGCCATACAGAGATAAACATATTATAAAAGACGATGCAGCAAAAAATCTAAATGGAAAAAATAAGAATATTTTCTTTAATAATTTTAAATTAAATTATTCAAACTAAAAAAAATATTTAACCTTTTCGAGGAATATCACAAGTTCAAAAAAAACTTTTTCTTAAAACTTATATGAGACCACCACCGATGTATAACCTATTTAATAAAAGAACGGTCATTAAAATCGGTTCAGCCGTTTCTGAGAAATCGATGAAAATACATAAAAAAACATACGCGTCAATTATAGTAACTTCACGTTTTTGGAATTCAGTTAATAAGTGAAAGAAAATAACGATAAGATATTATGGCCATCAATTCACTGCTGAACATAGGCCTTCCCTATAGATTGCTTTATAGGAGGGATATTTGCAATAGTTTCCACGCTTATCAGGCGGGTTGACAACCACGGTTTTTTAATTTAGTTGTCATTAGGGAGACGCTGCTGCCCATTTCCTGGTTTGTTTCCCTCTGTCGCCTCTTATGACACTCACGGGACGATATAGAACAGTGGATATGCTAACACCACCACTACACAGTTTCTCATAAATAAACTAAAAACATAAAAATCTTAATTGTAAATGATAAATAGAGATACAGCTAAATATAAAAATTTTGATTTACATATATGATACAGTAATGAAATAGTTTTGTAATCATTATACTCGAAATACAGAGCTGCTTTTTGTTTTGTAACTATTTTTTGTTTCTTTTTTATTTTATTGTTGTTTTTTGTTTCTTTTTGGAACTAAGGCATAATATTAAATAATCATATAATACATTCTGTAGATGTTGAACTGATAATGCCTTAATCAAAAATAGCATGACAACTCATGCTGTTATCGGATACGTGGCATGTTGTTGTTGAAAAATTTATTACTTGAGAAATTATAAATAGGAATACGATTCGGCATTATTTTAACGTAATATTCTGAAGGTATATAAAACCATCGGCCGAAGTTACAGTATGTACATTTTTTCGTTCCTCTAACGCTTCGTATTGTACATAATGGTTTATTTGTTATTTTTAGATAAAAATAAACTAGTTTCATGAAATAGCGTTTGGTGTATAATCGTTTCCTGACGTGCATACATTATTTAGCCAGCGTTTTTTTTTTTCTAAGAATTTAATTATCAAAATAAGCAACAATCATTATTTTAAGAAAACCCTTTTTTGCTACAGCTCACTTTTAGTCAACTGATAAGTTAGATTTTAATAGAGTAAGTAGAATATTTACAAAACAGAGTTCGCAAGTTACCAGTGATTATCAGTTTTAGTTCACGATTATGTAAAGAAATTTTTTCTTTAATTTGATTAGTTGATGCTGAAGAATTTCAATATTCATAAATCGATTTATTCATTTGAATAGTCGATTTAATCATTTAAATAGTTTGTTTCTGTAAATGAAAAAATAATCTGAGTATTATTTTACTAAGTCTTGTGAGAAGGACTTAAACATATAAAATAACTTTGTACGTTGTCGACTTATAAACAAAATAATAGTCATTTTATTTTACAGTACGGATTATACGCATCATTTGCGGGTGCTTTTGTGTACGCAATAATGGGTACATGTCCTCAAATAAACATCGGGCCTACTGCGTTGCTGTCGCTCCTCACTTTTACATACACCAGCGGAACTAATCCCGACTTTGCAGTACTTTTGTGTTTTATAAGCGGCATTGTCACTTTGGTGACTGGAATTGCGCAACTTGGTATGTTGTATTCAACACTTTTCTATTTCCATATTTTTTATTGTTTGTAATTACTTAATGAGATGTTTGATAGTGTAATTTAATGCACTGAGGTGATCTAAGTGTTACTTAAAACGCAAAAGAAGTCAACATTTGTTCAAAAACACAAATGATTGATTTTCTGGTTCAGTGTCAAGGTTATGGGCATCGACGCCTTTTTATGCCACCAGGGCGGAGCCACTTTGAAATAAGGTGAAATATTTGACAGATTTCATAGCGAGGAAGATAATTTCTTAGCAAAATGTAAGGGTGAATGTTTCTTTGCGTATTATTAGTTATATTTTATATTAATTAGATTAATAATGAATAAACCAAACTATGAATATAACTAAAAAGTAGAAAAATTTACAAGAGTTAAAAAGTGCAAAAAATTAAAGATCAAATCACTGATGGATTGTTTTGTGTATAAATATAATACTCTAGAAACTTGTAAATTACTATTTAAAACTAATTTCTCAATGAACTGACATTGTGTAACAAAAAACTTTACCTCAGTCACAACTAGCGACATATAGTGAGTGGAAGATTATTAGCCCTCATTGGCTTGATCGCTTGGACTTGTCCGATCTTGAAACTATCTCTGATCTGTTTCCAATAGGCAAGCATCATAAAAATATTTGGACATAACGTATGTCCTAACAACTTAAAAGATTTGCTCATATCCATTACGATGGACAGGCGGGCTAGTAAGCTCAGAGCCGGTATAATGCTGTTCTGCATCACCAGTCTGTAAAATTTTCCGATCCTCAAATCGTAAAATTTACCTCCAATCGGTCGCCAGTAACTTAACCGTCAATAGCGATAGTGTAAAGAATCATCTTTTAAATAATTTTCGCTAATTAGTGTATTCTTGGAAAAGCCTACGTTCGACAGGGGACTTTTAAAGGTGGTTGCTGTGGTAATGGACACATAAGACAAATTTGATCACTCACATATAAAATCCATGTGCAAACAAAACGGATTTTTGCATAATAATTTTGATTCTCATCTTTTTTTGATTGATTCCCCCAAAGTCAAAGTTGATTCTATAAACTGTTTTTAACAGTTTTATGCGATGGCTGTTTCAAACATTGAAATTGTATATTCCCGTTGATAAACCCTCATATTAATATAATCATACTTTATTACATTCGTCCCTTCTAAATCTACGATCGCATACGCTAGCTAACAATTCTTTCATGAAAAGATTTTCTCTACTATATTAGGGTTAGTGAGCACATTATCTTATAACTAATACTGTTTTATACATATTTAGAATATAGATAATAGGTAATATTCTAAATATGTGTTTTAAATATTTCTAGACTTATATCGAAATTATATAGACATTTATTAATTTTTATATTTTAATACTTATTTCAGGATTTCTTATTGAATTTGTTTCACTGCCTGTTGTTTCTGGTTTTACATCAGCGGCAGCTATAACCATTGCATCGTCCCAGATTAAAAGCCTCCTCGGCTTACGATTCAAAGCGGAAACATTTAAATCAACTTGGGAAGGGGGTATTTCATCATATAGCTGATACTCGAATGCAAGACACCTTACTTGGTTTAGCGTGTTGTGTTATGCTTTTGGGAATGAAGGTACCTATTTTATATTGTCGCTTTACTACCTTTAATTTTTTTATTAATTCCTTCTCAATCCGTAAACACTCCGCTGCTGGGTATGAGTCACGCTCATATTAGCCTTGTGCGCATAGGTATGCTGTTATCGCAATGTTTGCCAGGTGGATTAGCAACTGTAGTATATATATCATAAAAAAACTGCGGTTGCCAACCCGCTCGCCAAGCGTAGGAACTATGGCAAATATCCCCCCTATGATGCAATCTACGGGGAAGGCCCATGTTCAGCAGTGGACTGTAATAGGCTGTAACGATAACTATTGCAGGCCTCATGACCTTCTGGCCTTTCCCTATGTTGTCTCTTGCGATACCTATCGGATAAGGGAAAGATAACACCAATTTCGTATTTTAATCGCAAACACAAGGCATTTATAGTAACGTTTTAATTTTTAATTTTTCATTCAAATAAACAAAAATAATATGTAATTACAAACAAAAATGAAAATTTACGTAACCTTTGAAGTAGTAGTAAGATTAAATTACAACTATTGCAATGCGGACAAAATGACTACGAATCTATAGCCTTTCAAAGTAAAAAAAAATATCTCAAGAACGCATCGAATTCTGAACATTTTAATGATTGTCGAGACGGATATGAGAGCAATTACTATTGTTTTAACAACTATTAACACTTGTATTTCTATTATTTTGCAATTATATTGCCTCGAGTATGGAAGGCGTTCTATTAGTTTTAGCCACAAAGTACAAAGAAAACGCCTGGTTTGAAATATCTGGACCATTTATAGGGAACTAGTTACTGAAATTTGAAACGCAATAGGTAATCATAGCAATCACGGTACACACTTATGCCTTGCGTGATCTATCATGTAAAAACTATTCATGAGTATACATAAACTAATAGCTTGTTAACCTTCGACGATACAGGAGGAATTTTTTATTTTGGATTAAAAAATGGGATTTGGAGTAATAGTATCGTCAAAATAAAGACATTATACTTAAAGGAAAATTTTATATTATTTTATTTTAAAGATGGCTAATTTTATTTTGAAGCAGACTGCATTACAATTTTAAAAGTCACTTTTCTAAATTGCGAATCAAACCAACTCAAACTCAAAAAAATCTTTTAAGGGGTCAATTAATAAGGCTAATAATTTACACTGCAGAGTACTAATATGGAGGGTAGTGAGAGTCAATATAATTACAGACTGTGAGATTTCTATTGTGGTCAACGCATCTGTAGCTTTTTTCAGATCTGCAGTTAGTTTCAGGGCTTTGTAGCCATTTATTATAAAGTGGACTGTTACCTTGTTGGTCATTTCAATGTTTTCTACATTCATTTTATCATTTTATATCATTTTAATATATTACATTAAATGAAAGACCATAAGAATTTATGAAATATACAAGCAGTTCTTATTATAATGAACAGCCCGATAACGCACTGGCCAAGTTCGTTATCGGGCTGTTCATTATAATTGCGAGTTCGAATCCCGCGCGAAACATGCGTTTGCATGGTCTAGATATAATAATTATTCCAGGTATAGATATTTGTGCATGTGCACTATATGCATAAAAACGCCTCCACGATACAAAAATGTTAGAGCGGGAGCGGGGCGGGGATAATGTTTGCAAAACGGAAATAAAATAAAATGGAAGATTTTTAAGTATCATATAAATAACTAAATTATAACTCAATTAAATTGTTTCATGCAACACAAGAAAATGTTTTATACAATTTTCATCCACAGGCTATGAAAGATGTTCGTCTTAAAGATCCACAAGATGATAAAGGCCGCCGCAGTGCGGTTATAATTCAAAGGATTTTATGGTTTGTAGGCGTCTCAAGAAATGCCGTCGTTGTTGTAATAGCATCTATATTGGCTTTCCTCTTTCATCGGGACAAAGGTGATCCTTTGATACTTACTGGTAAGTTGGTATTTAAATTGTTACATAAAAACAAAAAAAAAAACAATTAGTGGCAAAAGTAGGTGTTGAAGTCATTGTAACATTAACTTCTTTGCATGTTGTGCAACACATAAAATAATAAAAGCCTAAACTTTCCCATTGCAGGCCTCACTTATATGGAATTTAAGCGGATCGTATGCCGCTCTTAGCTACTTATTACTATCTATGATGATTTTGTTTATAGTGTCGTAACTCGGTGTCGAAAAGAGTGGACATAGAATCAAAAGAATAATTAGTTGCCAATGACTTGACTTACCGACGAAATTTGTAGTGGCGGTCTTAAAATATCACTACCCCATATCATCCCTTGGGTGTCGTAAGAGGCGACAGAGGGAAGCAAACCAGGAGATGGGCAACAGCGTCTTCTAATTACAACTAAAAATAAAAATAAAACTATTTTTTTAAATATTTTTATTTATTCGAAGTGCTTCTAACTATTCATACTATTCTCTATACATTTTTGTGTTCAAAGGAAAGTCATTTTTGCCTTTGCGATGGAACACTGGGGATCTATACTCTACAAAGTCTATGAAGGCATTTTTATGAAAACATTTTTCCCATTCTGGAAATTGTCCAAATTGCGGAAAAAATGGTAAGCGGTTGTGGCTAGGTCTAGCAAGTAGGAGGATGACGTATGGTTTCTAACTGCAGGTTTTGTAATATAAAAATCGTTTGTCACGCTGTGTGAGGTCTTGCGTTATCATGGAGCAATAATGGCTAAAAACGATTGATGAGACTGAATTGTTTCTTTGAGAGTTTCACTATCATTGTCCGAAGTTTTTTTTATATAGAATAACGATGACAAACCATAACACAGTCGACCTGATGGTACGTAAATACTGCGGCCCATATACATCTACCCTCAGTTAAGAATCAAAATGTAGATGTGTTGTCACCCCTGAGGACTAAGATGGAATGCCTCATTTCCAGTAAAAAGTGTCTCGGTTCACCATACGAAACACAGCAGCATTAAGCTGCTATTTTACGTTGGTATTCTGTTAGAGCGTGGTCCTTCCCCGGTTTAGCCGACCTATACGTGCTACAACCACAATATAGATGAAGCGTGGCTCTACATACAAATTCTTCAAAATAGACATCTTCTGTTATTGATACATCGGATCTCAATTTTTTTTTAAATTACACCATAAAGTGGCTACCAAACAGTTAGCATTTGGTTTTCTATGGGTGAGCTTCGCTTTTGGCATTGTTTTGTTTTTTGATCCGCGTTTAGCCATTGCACTTCTGATTATCGTAGAGATTCCACTTTTTATCACAAGTCACAATTCTGTCCAAAATCCCTTCATTTCAGTACCCTATCACCAAAGCGCACGCCAAGCTTCAATACGTGCTCTTATATTTATTATTATTATTTTAATTTATTTAACATAATTATTTAAATTTATATTAAATAAATAATAATATTAAAGTTTTATAGTCTGCCAAACTGCTCAGCAGTTTGCTGGCAGAAGAAAAATGCTCTCTTACTTCCTAACATGCAAAAAAAAAGCTTAATACAAATATACACTCGCAAATATAACAAATCAATAGTATCAATATATACATACACAGGTACACATCCATACATAATAACTACGGCATAAATTTTTGTATACTGGATCATCACGATATTTTCATAAATCTAATTTGAAATTCCTTTAATTTATCTATATATGTTTTAAAATTCCTTCCATATGCTACTAATCCATATTGCAACGTTGACTCAACTAGTGCGTAATAAACAATATACAGTACGGCTTTAAATGTTAATTTCTTCAAAAAATGGAATTTACTTAATATGTTTCTTAATTTATTACACACCTGTTCTATATGGCTACCCAGTTCATATTTCTATCTATTGTTACTTATTATTGTTGTGTGAAATGTTTTACAAATTCTATAATTTCACATTTACAATTAAGCATATTTTCGTGTATACATTGGTATGAGTGACCCACTATCTTATATTCTTTTGCATTTTTAATATTATGAGGTGATGATATATGCATTCCTTTAGTTTTTGCTGTGTTAATAATAATTCCATTATCATGAGACCACTCAGTTATGTTGTTAAAATCACTTTGTATCTTTTTCTCTATTTCATCTTGCTTTTTGTCAGCATAAAGGATGCACATGTCATCCGCATACATAAAAACAGCACAGTGTTCAATTTTTTTTTATAGAATAAGGGTGACAAACGAGCACACAGTCCATCTGATGGTAAGTGGTTGCTGTGGCCCATAGACATCTACATCTATCTTCGTTTGCCAATTAAAATGCAGATGCATTTTCAGCCGTGAGGACTAAGATAGAATGCCTCTTTTCCAGTAAAATGGGTCTCCGGTTCTCTACACTTACCATACGAAACACAGCAGCATTAAGCTGCTATTTTATGCTGGTATTCTATGAGAGCGTAGTCCTTCCCCGGTCAAGCCGACCCATTCGTGCTACAACTATACTATTAATATAGCTGCAGCATGGCTCTACCACGTTACATATACTGTTGACGTGCATTATATAGCCCACTGGTCCATATACGGATCCAGTAGGTACACCTGACTTAACATTTTCCTCTTTTCCAGATATATTTTTAATACCTGTCACTATTTTCCTATTTTGTAAATAATTTCCTAGCCAATTGTTTATAGGACCTCGTATACCACATTCATCCATGGCTTTCAACAAGAGATTATGTTCTAAATTGTCAAAAGCCTTTTTAAAATCAATAAATATGCCTAATACATGTTTCCTTTCATTTAATCTTTCATTTATATAGTCTGTAAAGTTAGTTATGGATGTAGCTGTACTCCTATTTCTTCGAAATACATGCTGATGATCTCCTAATATAAAATTATCCTCTAAAAAATTTGTTATTTATTAACAATTACTTTTTCGACTATCTTGTTTATGACAGTAAGTATAGTAATATGCCTG
Organism: Parnassius orleans; assembly: GCA_029286625.1. Classification (NCBI taxonomy): domain Eukaryota; kingdom Metazoa; phylum Arthropoda; class Insecta; order Lepidoptera; family Papilionidae; genus Parnassius; species Parnassius orleans. Next base: position 122,423 of record JAGSMP010000357.1, read on the forward strand.
TAATTTTCAAATTTTTGTGGCATCTTGGCATCTTTGTGTTTTAAATTGGTCGAATTTTTGCCTTTTTAAGCCTGTCTGGATAAATACCTTTTTCTACACATAAATTGATAAAATTAGCGATTACAGGACTAATTTGATCTTTGACATATTTTAAATCTTGGACTCTTATTCCGTCAACACCAGGAGCTTTTTCACACGAAAATTCATTAATTATTTTTTCAATTTGGCGTGGAGTCGTTTTTCTGTATCTTATACTTAACAAGCTTTCATTAACATATTTACTTCTATCCAAAAATTTCATATTACATTTATGCTTAATTTTATCTACTTCTTGTGTAAATGTTTTAGAAAAGCCTGTACAAATCGAACTTATATCACTATTACTACCAAAATGTTGAAATACAAAATCATCCACATTTACTTTTTTTTTTACCTATCCATTGATTAATATATAATCATTTTTTTCTCAGATCATTCCCGCACTTAATAATTAACTCTTTTTTAAAGTTATTCTTAGCTAGGTTAATACGTTTATTTAACTTATTTCTATATAACACATGTAGAGCAGATTTCGATCTTTTAAAAAGTTCATCCCTTTTGTTAGTCATTAAAATTAGTTCGTATGTATTCCATGGTTTATGTCTTTTATTTTTAATCACGTTTTATATTTTATTGCGCATTTATATATCTCATCGAAAATTTCATATAAATTATTATAGAGTTTTAATGTACAGTTAATATATAATAGGTTCGACCAAATAACTGCACTCAACTTTTCTTTGACTATTTTGTTATCAATAATTGTACTTACATGTTCAGACAGTTCGCTCTCTCCATAATTACGTGTACGCAAAGTAAGTCCCGTTAAATAATGATCCGTTATCTTCTGAGCTGTATAAACAAACGATGCAGGCGGCATCCTCCGTCCCTTACTCACATATGATCCATGCAAGACACGACCAAACGCCCATCAATTATCTCTTCTCTCGTGACTTCATCATAGGCACACTGCAACCCATTACGTAACATGTCTTTATATCTCGATGTTGACGAATTTACTGTACCGTGTAAAATGTTAATGTTGACATCACCCGCCAGGATAATATCAGTCGTCGCTGGGACACCCCGCAATAATTCATCCAATTCTTCCACAAATCTATTTTTATTAGTATGTGGGGGCCTGTACACGGCGAAAACGTATATAGGTCGTTCATCCTTTATTGTCATAAGGCCATGCAACACCTCACAAGAAATACCGCTATATTCAGTAGGTGTACAAGTTATTATATCTTTGACGAACATTAAAACTCCTCCCCCTCTTCGATTATTTCTTGTATATGCATATGTATTGTAGCCCGGTATATGGTACAATGGTATTTCATATTCTTTTAAATTTATTTCAGTTAATACTATAATTTCTAGCTTATCTAAATATCCATCCAACAACACCAATATTTCATTAAAATTTTTACGCATATATCTTATATTTAAATGTATAATATTCATTAAAGCATTTAGTTCATTCATGAATTGTTGTAGACAGTCTTTGTTATGAATTCGTTCATAGTAAATGCCATTGTTATCATTTTTCACAATTGTGCCCTTTTTTTGCACCATTAAAGACGCAAATTACTATCACCTTGAAGGTGGTTTTCGATGTCCTTGTCACTTTTAATTTGGTAAATTTTATTTTCTGTTTCACTTTTCTTAATAAGTACTTTAGAGTTTTGTATCCATATGAACCTATATGAACTTTTTAATTTGTTGTTAGCGAGATATAATAATTATTATAATAAATATTTTCATTTATGTAAATTGGGCCTTTGATGTTATCTCCATAAAGCTGATTATTATTTACACATCGTTTCCTTGCTTTTAGCCACTTATCGCGAGCCGTAAGACTTCTCAATCGCACAACCACCGGGCGCGGCTTTCCGTTATTTTTTTCTCTTCCCACCCACCAAGCACTTTCTATTTTATCTTCTGTTTCCATCAAATGTGAAATTTTTCGCACAATTTCGACTATATTCTCTTTTTCTTTGTATTGGACACCAATCAACTCGACGTTTTTTTCTCTTTCTCGATTTTTTAACACACATATACGTTCTTCCATCATTTTATTGCACTTCTCTAGATGAATATTTCGTTGTTGTAAATCCTTAATTTAATTTTCATGCTTCGTGAATTTTTCAATTGCTTCCATCTTAAAATTTAACATTTCTTTGTACTTCTCTGCATAGTATTTAAGTTGTAAGTTAATTTCTTCCAATTTTTTGCTCATTCCCTCTACTATAGCCATTCGTTCATTAATTTGTTCAAGTACAACTTCATTGTCCTTAGCCATCGGTGAACGTGGCGTTCCTGCCCCTGCTTTTACTTCTTCACACGAATCAAAATGCCTTTAGTACTAAAACAAATTATATCTTTTACTCATTTCCTATGAAAGGCATGTTTATACTTTTTACACTCCACCTTGTCTTCTTTGGTATTTGGTAAAAATTTTTTGCACGTTTTACATTGCAATTTCGGCATTTTACTGTTAATTAGCCGAGCCAAACGTAAAAAAGTATTAGGCTTATCAATCATATTACGCAACAGACATGTACATAAGTTAAATCTTGGGACACCCATATGCTTATTACTTGGTTGCTTGACAAGGATCGGCTTCCACCATTGCTTTTATTTCGTCGCTTTTTACCTTAGTATCTGCTTTTCTTCGGGGCGCATTCCTCAATTCGGAATTTCCACTACAAAAACTTTTAAACCAAAAATGCACAGTGCTTTTGTCAGTCGTATCCTCTTCACGAGCAGTACCGATTTTTCGAGCTGTCTAAACTGTGATAGAACTTCGCACGTATAAAAAAATTACTCATATTTTTACAGTCTTTATGCTTAAATCGAATACTGAATGTACAAAGTCAATTGAAAGTTAAACAATAGAATGTCATAATTTTTCTAAGTGATAATTTTTGCGCAAAACCTTAATCACGAATCTTTAACCATGCAGCTTTAATTTTAATCCAAAGTGACCACTCCATTAAAACGGCAACTTCATACATTAAAACTGTAGAAATATTGATTTTTTAAATACTAAAATATATTACATAAATTAAATCTACCTAATATGTTACACACAATATTAAAAAAACTATAATAAAGAAAAACTAAATCAATTTTAATAAACATACAGTCCTGCTATCGTGCCAAGAGCGCTGGCTACGTCTCCTCGCTGAATGGCTATACTTAGCCTTTGAGCGAGAGAAGAACCAGCCCTCTTATCACCAGCAGCGACGACCAGTCGCGGACACAGTTCCTTTAGGAACTTCACCGCACGTGGACCCCACGGGCCGATAGTCTCTACAGCAAATTGCACAAATATGTAGTCATCTCTCAGATACTCATATTTGCGCCACTTACTTAATTCAGCTGCCTCTTATGACGCCGCGGCTCTAAATGTGGTACCCTTGAGATGAGAGGCCGTGAAAGTGTTTACGCATGTAGCATAAAACACACTTTACCTCTCTCCCAAGGGACCAAAGTCATACCGTCGGGTCTCTTGCCATCGTCTCTAAATATTTCACAAGGCTCTAAAGCCTAGGGAACTTTTATAGAGACATGAGCTCTTCGGATGACATCGTTCAAAGATCCGTGACAGGAAAACCTACTTGCACTTTTCTTACAAGAAAGTCCGTGGAGCCCAAGCTCGTTGACGCCATCAGTGCCCCTGTGGTAGCAACAGGGCACTGATGAGGTTGACAAATTGCCGCTCCTAGACGGATTTCTACGGCGATGCGCAAGCTTTCCCCATCAAGCAATGTACCGAAATTACTTGATGGTAAGGCGTTTAACCAGTAACTAGATTCCTTAGATGAAACAGCTAGAAAACGGTCTTGGTTACTATAGAATATATGAAAAATAAAAATAAAAATATTGATTTCATATCCTTTTTAGGGAAGATAGATGATACCGAAAATATTATTATTTTATTATTTCAAATAGACATCGTTTTCAATACAAATGCATACAAACGCTTTGAGGTAGCAGGAATTGATCACCCTATTTCGTCCCGTGGGTATCTTAAAAGTCGACTGAGGGTTATTTCATGAAATTTAATGGAATACGATAGATAAAGAAATATCGATCTCATATCGTTGTTAAAGAAAGTTTGATGATAGAAATAATGTGAATTTTAAAATAAAATATATTTTAAGCAGTGACAAAGAAATTCTAAAAAAAATGACTTAATGTATACATATATTTAAAATAAGTATGCAAAATTGTTGACAATTGTTTATCTGTGAATTACCAATTTATAAATTGTTTTCTGGATTTAAAGACTACGAGGAAAAATGTCTTATTTTTGTAGGTATAATTTATTAAAGGCAGTAAAAATGTACTTTTTTATGATTTCCTTACTTGGCTAACATTTAAGAGGCAAAATCTTAGGATGAATTCGTTAAATTGTCATAAAATCTAAGTTGCAAAAAGGTAGAATCCCTGGAGGATCTTGCCACTATGCTCAACCACCCCATTAGTATTTTCCAACAGGTAGGTCTTAGGTTGAACATGAACAAAAATGATGTCTAACGTCCAATACGCCCGAAATTTTTGAAGACTATGTGTACCTGAGACTAAATTTCCTATCCGGTAAGTACAACCGGTGTGTTTTACCACTGATGTACTTACGGAATCAGATCGGGACATGGGCCTTGGAAAAAAAATAATTGTAACGAGGATATCTGCAGAAGAATAAGAGTAACTGACATAGCTTCGCGGATGAGTAAGCGTAAGTGGCCATAGGTCGACCATATAGTTCGAAGAACCGATCGGCGCTATGGATACAGGTGGCTGAAGACCGTACTTTGTGGAAATCTATTGTGGAGGCCTATTTTCAGCAGTGGACTTGTGATGCGCTGTAGTGAAGTGAATATTACAGAATACGAATGATAATGTCATTTTTACGCTCACATATATTAAAGTCAAGCGTGGACCATAAGTTCATTGACTAAAGAATATAACAATTGGTGAATAAGAATTATTTTGCATAATATTTGTGGTGTCGTGCTCTATCTAATTAAATAAAATATATAAGTATCGAAAAAGTCTGTTGTATAAGTTGCCTTTATAATATATTAGTGTAGTAGATATGTGTATTAGCTGTTTATATCACAGTTTCGTTAACTTTTTTTTTTAAATACAACCTTTATCAAATGTTTCAGGTACTATAACGCCGGGGTTGCCTACACCACAATTGCCACCGTTCCACAGTATTATTGGAAATACTACTGTGACAGCAGGGGAAATGCTAGTACATCTCGGATCTGGATCAATTGTAGTTCCCTTAGTCGGAATCATATCTAATGTTGCTATTGTCAAGGCGTTTTGTAAGTTGAAATCTTATTAATATATTTTTCAAATAAATAATTATTACTTTAGCGTGACGGAAAAAAAGAGTCGTAATCATATTATTTAAGCTACTTAGCTTAAGAGTTGAATGACCGAAAGTAAATTAAAATGTATAGAAGGTACTTAAATAGAAAAATCAGTCTATGATAACACAACGAAAAGCCATCATCGGCCTCAAGGGCGCTCCTAGAGGTGTATGTCCAGCAGTGGACTGTAAAAGAACGATTAAGATGTAATTTTAAAGTATATCAATCACGGTTCTATATTATTAAATTTTTTTTTGCGAGGAATTTAATTAACTTCGATAGATGTTCTAATTTTATTCCATCACTCATCCTACTTTATATTATATTATAATATTATAAATGTGAAAGTTTGTGAGGATGTATGGATGTTTGTTACTTTTTCACGCAAAAACTACTAAATGGATTTTAATGAAACTTTACAAATATAGCTTATACATCAGAATAACACATAAGCTATAATTCATAAAAGTGTTGTGTAAATTGTCCAAAATATAACGATAAATGTTATGTAAGTCTAAAAAAATCTGTCATCTGCGAGCTATTTTGGCGTGAACACGCATCACGCAAAAACCTGTGAACCGATTTGGATGGGACAGCTGATGTTATAAGGAGTATTTAAGACCACTTTTATTTTAGGGTTCCGCGCAAAAAAAAATCCACGCGGGTGAAGTCGCGGGGAACAGCTAGTATTATCATATATTTTGAAAGTATTACTAATTTAAAAAAAAAATGCTATGAAATTTCAGATGTCAATGTAAAGTATAAAAGTGAAGTAATAGTCTACTAGTCCTATATATTAGTCCTACTTCTGGGCACAGGCTTTCTCTCATTTCTAAGAGGGTTTTAGGATATCAATGTAATGTAATTAAATGATTTGACGGTTTCTCATACCCCAGTTACCAGTGGGAAATTGTGTAATTGTGTGGCGTCGGACTTATTTAGCTAGTGATAAATAACTTAAGCATTGTAGTCCTAATTAAATAAGATATAAGCACATTATTGAAAAATAATGAATTAGAATCTCTTTACTATTAAGTGACGTAAAGAACAAAATGAGTTTTTTAAACTTAGAAATATATGACATTATTTTAGTTAATATTTTTATGTATCATATAATTAATATTAAAAAAAAAATTGTTCCATGCTTGTTGTCTTGGTTGGCCGTGTGAGGTTGGCTTCAGGGAATCCATCACCCCATTTCATTCCACGCATGATATAAGATGCGATTGTGTGAAATGTCATAATAAGTTCAAACATTTCCGATAGATGTCGGTAGAATCATTTCTTTTACGCCACACGGTTAAATAGACCGGCGGCGGAAATCAGCATCAAAGGCGTGAGACCTTTTGTTACGTGGTCTCTAATCCGTCACCTAAGCGTGGCGATGATTGCAGATCTTCTCCATCACAGGATAGGTATATGTCCAGTAATGAACTTTTACAAGCTGTTTAAGAAGAGAAACAAGTTTCGTAAAATGACAACACGATTGACAGTCCGGTACCTATATATTTCAGCCAGAGGCAAAACGTTGGACGCAACTCAAGAAATTGTTGCTTTGGGAGCTTGCAATATAATAGGCGCTTTCTTTCGATCATACCCAGTAAACGGTTCGTTCACACGTAGCGCCGTAAGCGACACATCAGGTGTAAAAACTCCGGCAGCGGGATTGTATACTGGTATTTCTGGATTCTTTGTTTTAATTTACTTATTTGTAACATCTTTTTTGAATTTTCTTGTGACAATTGTTCCAACAACTGCTGTGCCACTTTGTCAATTTCGAAGAGGACATTTAGAATTAATAATAATAATAATAATGCGTTTATTTCGGTAATCTTGTTAACAACATATTACTGAGACTTCCTAGTCAGTAATCAGAGGATACCTGTGTTGGGAATGACCCGCTACTGCCCTTAAGGATTACAAAAATTAAGATTACAAAAAGTTTAACCTCTAGAGAATTTGTAATTAGTATGTGTATATTAATGAGTATGTGAATGTGAGTGTAGGAGTGTTGTTGTATGTATGCTGTGGGGTGTGTGTATGTGTTGTTGGATGAAGAAAGCATAAGTAAGAAGTTGTCTTGCAAAATAAAATTTTACTGATTAAATATGAAAGACGGCATACTGTTAGACTGTTACCTGTAAATGTATAACATGTTGGTGAGATAGATTTCAGACAATTCTATTTAAAAGATTTTCAACCTCGTCATAAGTCATTGTATACAACCAATGCATTAAAGTTTTTTTGCATATATTTAATTGCATAGGATATATTTTAAGTATTTTATTTAATTTTATATAAAAGCAGACTGACAAAGGTACTGTCTAATAGCAAAGACAGTACGTACAATAGGTATAGGAGCCACAATATCAGTTCTTCTATTTTTTTTTGAAGGGATTCATTAAACGGTAGGGATTTATAATATTTTAGAATGAGGTTAAGAACATAAAGCTTTCTAACTGAGAGAATTTTACTAATCTGATATAGGGTGTTAGTAGAGAATCTATTAGGTTTGAAATACATGACCTTTATAAGAGACCTCTGTGCTCTTTCCAGATCTAAAAAGTTGGTCTTGTTGGCTCCTCCCCAGATTGGGATGCAGTAGGAAATTATCGATTGTGCTAAGGCTATGTAAATTTTATTTAATAGAGTACTAGACATTGCTGACCTTAATGATTTAAATACCCAGATTAACTTTCTGAACCTATTTATAACAGCTTCCAACTGCGAGTGCCAACTAAGCCTTTGATCAACGATGATTACGAGGTGTTTAGTTTCGTTAACCTTATTTATAAGCAGACACTCACACGAGGTATTTTCAAGATTTGGGCAGCTGTGGATTTTGATACATACATTATGTCCTGGTTGCGATGATGTGTAGGGAGCAAAACAGATGTATTTCGTTTTTTGGATATTTAAAGTTAAAAGATTATCCCTCAGCCATTTTGACACACGAGCTAAGCCCTTTTCAGCCAGATGGTGTATGGAATCCCAAATCTTGCCAGTAAAGACAATAGCGGTATCATCCGCATAAGAGAAAATCCTTCCCCCGACGTCCTCTAAGATACATAATTCATTGATATAAATTAAAAAGAGAGTCGGGCCAAGGACACTCCCCTGTGGGACACCAATTTTAACGGTGTCTTCGTCACTAATGAAGCTATCTACTTTTACGGCTTGGCTTCTGTCACGAAGGCAACTACTAAAAAGAGAGAGCACAATCCCCCTGATGCCAATGCTCTCTAACCTGTCTACAAGAATGGAGATAGAAACGGTGTCAAATGCCTTTTTGAGGTCTAGAAAGACCGTAAGGCATTTGTATCCCTTGTTGACTACCTTAGCTATAATAGAGATCAAATATAGAATTCTTCAAATATACGAGTAGAAGCCTTCTCAGCGTCGTCGGTAAATTGTATGCGAAAGTGTTGATTGAAAGGGTTGTGAATGAAACAGACGAAAAAGTATGGGATGCACAAGCGGGACTTAGAAAGGGAATGGGATGTATGGATCAGGTCTTTTCCTTGCGGTGCATAGCCGAAAAGTGCTTGGCTAAAAACAAGACGGTCTATTGCGCATTCGTGGATCTAGAAAAGGCCTATGATAGAGTAATGAGGAATGAATTGTGGTCAGCACTGTCCGTGTACCGTGTGAGCAGTATCCTCATACAAGCACTGCAATCTCTTTATAGGAATTCTAGTGCTTGTGTAAGGATAAACGGGGCATACACTGAATGGTTTAATATCGAAAAAGGTGTTAGATGGGGATGTGTAGCGTCACCGTGGCTGTTTAATCTGTTCATGGACAATTGCTTGACAGATTTAAAAGAGAATGAAAGTGGGTTGAGAATGAATGAGTTACTCGTCAAATGTTTTCTCTATGCTGATGACCAAGTACTACTTGCGTCTTCGGCCGAGGAGTTGCAGGAGATGGTAACTGCTATGAGTGGAGCTTTTGTTAGAAAGGGAATGAAGATGAATGTAAAGAAGACGAAAGTGATGGTGTTTGAAAGAGATGAGGCAGTGACAGACTGCAATATCGTGATTGGAGATGAACAAATTGAACAGGTGAAGGAGTTTGTGTATCTGGGTTCAAAGTTTACAAGAGATGGAAAGTGTGAGAGTGATATCGAAAGAAGAGTGAATGCAGGAAACATGGTGAATGGAGCTTTGCACTCCTTTATGAGCAGTCGGAAGTTGTCTAACAAAGCTTGTTTGGCTGTGCATGAGGGGGTGTTGGTTCCGACACTCATGTACGGAAGTGAAAGTTGGGTATGGCAGAAGAAACATGAAAGCAGAATAAATGCAGTTGAGATGAGAGCGTTAAGAAGTATGATAGGAGTTAAATTGAGTGACAGGATAAGAAATAGTGATAGATAAGGAAACGTTGTGGTTTGAAAGAAGATGTAGTGACAAAAATTGAGAAAGGTATGCTGAGATGGTTTGGCCATGTTGAGAGAATGAATGAAGAACGATTGACGAGAAAAGTGTATAAGGCGAGTGTGAATGAAAGTGTTGGAAGGGGTAGACCTAGGAGGGCGTTTCTCGACCAAATCAGGGACGTCTTGAAAAAAGGCCCTAAACCGAAGAGCATGTATGAAGGGAATAATGAAAGTGGACGAAGCGAAACAAGTATGTAAGGATCGTAGCAAGTGGAAAGAAGTGGTCTCTGCCTACCCCTACGGGAAAGAGGCGTGATTATATGTATGTATGTATGTAAATATAGAATTGTGTTTTGAGTTGATATTCCTTTACGAAACCCGTATTGAAATTCTGATAAAATATTGTATTTGTTAAGATAATTAATCAGCCTTTTATTAAGAAGCTTCTCAATTATTTTTGAAATTGAGGTTAAAACAGCGATTGGCCTATAATTATTGACGTCTAATTTATCTCCACTCTTGTAAACAGGGGTTACTATAGATCGCTTTAGAGCACTAGGAAAGACTCCTATACTAAAACAAAGATTTGCCAACTTACAGATATATGGGACCATAAAGTCTCTGGCACGTTTTAAAAATGCAGTGCTTATACCATCCCAGCCAAGTGCACTGCTGGATTCCAGGTTCATGAGTATGCTGTTAACTTCATTAGGGTCTGTCTTCAGCAGGAAAAACGAGGAGGGATTGGAATAGCTGGTCGAGTGGACGTTTGAAATGTGACCATCGGGTCCAGACTGATTTATTATAAGGTTTGCTAAATTAGACCCAATGTTGATAAAGTAATTATTAACGTGATTTACTGAGATTTGAGAATGCGATTTTGAATTAAGTAGGTCAGCATTGGTGGTTTATACTGCGTAATCTCATTTATCGTGAACCATAATTTTTTAGGTTGATTAATTGAATTATTAATTTTTGCCTATTATAATTTCTTCTAAGTTTTTTTTTAAGGTAAGAGCAAAAATTGCGATAAAGTTTATAGGTTATTTTCAAAATTGTGTTATGGGGTTCCTTACTAAGCTTTATTTGCATGCTATTTCTAAGTTTAGTGCATTTTAGAGCCCCAAGGGTTATCCAGAATTGCGGACAGTTAAACATTTATTCAAATGTTGGCAGAGCAGCTGTACCGTGGAATATTTTGCACGAAATGGTTATTCATGCTGAATGCTTATGTACCTATCCCGGTTCAATTTATGAGCTTTTGAATTTATTTTTTCGTTATGAATCAGTTTTTAGTATACACATACATACTAGATGTAATCGGTCTTGATACTATGGGTTTTCAAAAAGTCATTATATAACAGAAATCCAACGAAATACTGTAGAATAAGCACCTCAAAAATAATTATTGAAAATAGACTCTATGGTGTGAGGTTCTGTTGCTGTAATCAACCACAGGTAACAAGTGCGACTAGACTTGGCCCTGGCCATTAAGTCAATTTATAGTAAAAGAGTCTACTGCTAGTCATGGGCCTCAACCGTTTTGAGGATTTGTCCTAATCTTTACGCTTAGCAAGATTGGAAGCCATGAAACTAAATATGTCTCAGTTAAATAAATCAAATGATAATCTTTTTATAAATCATGAAACCCAATTATTGTAGTAACGTCTGTTTCATTGTGTATTTTTCTACAGGTGTAATAGTTTTATTGACCCTTGCGTTTCTAACGCCTTACTTCTATTTTATACCCCGGGCGGCGCTTTCTGCGGTCATTATGTGTGCCGTTCTACATATGGTGGATGTAGCTATAATAAAGAAATTGTGGACTACAAGCAGTAAGTAAATTATTTGGAGAAAAGGTTAAGTTCTGCAAATATTACAATTTCTGTATACATGGATGAAAGGATGAATGGATGTATGTTTGTATGTAAAAATCATCATGGGTGTCAGTTTTAAGGTTTTTGGGTTGTAAATAACGTAAATGATATTGATAAGTATTTTAAACTTAATTTATTAGAATAGAATAGAATATACTTTTATTGCACAAAAACATAAAAAAATAGACAAGAAGATTTGTACAAAAAATTTGCACAAAATTACACCTGAACAAAAAAATACTAATTTAAATATCAAAAAACAATGAAAATAAACTTTGGTAGTTTATTTTCATAACCAAATATATTTTTTTACAAATTAATAAAATGGCAGAACCAAAAGAAATACTTAGGTACCTACCTATTTTGTATTGATCTTGAAGTTCCAATCCCTACCAATAGATGGCGTTGGTATCGCTTTAGAACGCGGTAACGTTGTGTTTTTTTCGAACTTATATAAAGTGAATGGTGAATGAGCGCTTCAACCTGTACCACATACTAACATATCGTCGATTAAATGGAAAAGTGTCATTTCTCAAAATTTGTTGAAAATGAGATTGTTATCTAAAACGATTTTAAATTTCCGCTTTTTATATGGAAAATGACAGTTCATTAATCTATACTTCAAAGTCGCTATTGTCAAAAGTGTCATTTATGTAATCTATGGTTATCCGCTATTTTGTTTGTTGATTAATGTCACTCTGCCATTTGCAACCCGGACACGAAAGTGAATCCACGTACGTTTGTTAAGAAAAGTGACATTTCTCAAAAGTGGTTTGGAAGCGATTACAAAAGGTAAATTATTTTTATGGAATAATGTTATATTTCGAGAAATGACGTTTATTTATTAAAATCCTAAACTTTCTTCGTGGTCATAATTTTGTAGAGAAGCGTATTTTTTTGACATGTGACAGGTTTTTGAAAAATTAAGCATAACCATTATGAATGTTTCAGACATATGACATTTTTCTACATATTTTTGTACACATATTAGCATAATGCTTATTCTAAAAATGTTACAATTTTAAATATGACTGTAAATGTTCAGATATTTGATTTATTGTGTTAATTATCTAAAAATGACTTTTTTCTATGGATTAATCTATTTTTTTTTGTCAGTGAATAATCTTCAAAATACCTACTAAGCCGATTTCAATAATACTTTCGCGAGTTTGTCACGTGTTTTGGACTGGATTGGACTTACTCAATTATTATTTTTTAGGATGAATCGAGGCGCAAAAATTTTGAAAATGGTTATATCTAACGAAATTAATGAAGAAAATCCAAGACCACCGTATAAAACGACTCCACCTGAAACATCTTCTGGATTGATAGAACTTACTTCACATTTAGAGCCAATTCAAGCGCATTCTTCTGCAATAGAAAATAAAGATCCAGCAATCCAAGCTTCTTCATCTAAAATATGTGACTTAATCGACATGGAGCAAGAACCGTTAAAATTAAAACGCATACGAAGTCCTTTAATTAGTTTAAATAGCAATATTGAGATTCCTCTTTCTAATAATGATTTTTCGAACTCAGAGATTATGCTCGATATGCGGAATAATCAACCTGGACCGAGCAGAATCGATGTGGAATATGTTGAAAGCGATCCAGTCAATAGAAAGTGCTAACATCCTACTATCTTACCATCCACTATCATCTTTTAACAAAATAATACCAGAATCAAATGATGATGATAGTTCTTCTAACTCTGAATACCCCGATAGTCAAAAAGATTTTTCGTCTGACGACATACATAATGACCCTGATTTCTTGTACGAGGATCTGGCACTTTCCTCAACATCTTCGGAAGACGAAACAGTTGCAACAAATGAAAAGCAACCAGAAATAGTTGAAGTTGAACAAGAAAAACCAAAAAAAGGAAGAAAAAGAAAAGCTATACCTGAAGAATGGAGAAAAAATAAAGCTAAACTATTGAGAAACGCTGGAAAAGCTATGTATCTACATCTAAGTCAAAAAACAATGAAAGAAAAAGAAATGAAGCAAGCATGTTCTGATAGGTGTAAGCTCAAGTGTTCTGACAAAATTAGTGAGGAAAAGCGTCGATTGATTTTCGTAAGTTACTGGATGTTGGAAGATTTAGAAAACAGCGTCAATTTATTAATAAACATGTAACTGCGATAAAACCCAAGTATCGTTATATTCGCGAGGGAAGTACAAGAAAAGACTATAACCATGCATTTTATTTTGAAATAGACAGAGAACAAATACGAGTTTGTAAGACATTTTTTAAAAATACATTAGGTATATCTGACAGACCAATAAGAACGGTAATATCTATGCAAAACTCTGAAATTGGAGGGTTTTTGAAAGATGAAAAAAGAGGGAAGCATGGGAACCACAAAAAGCTTGATACTGCTATTATAAATGGAATAAGAGCGCATATTAATTCTATTCCTAGAATAGATAGTCACTACTGTCGAGCTAGTAGCAGTCGAGAGTACATTGAAGGAGGTTTGTCTATTGCGCAATTACATAGAGATTATGTTGCAAAATGTCAAGTAGAAAAGGTTCCTCACGCTGACTATCAAATATATTACAATATATTTACCAAAGAGTACAATATTTCATTTTGGTCTCCCAAGAAGGACCAATGTGAGGATTGTGCAGCGTACAACAACGCGGAAGATAAAGAGCCTTTAAAAGCCAACTATGACTCTCATCTTGAAGAAAAAGAACTAGTGAGAAGAGAAAAAGAGTTAGATAAAGAAAATTCTAATGAAAAATTTATTACAGCTGTCTATGATTTACAGTCCGTAATGCCATGCCCGAGAGGTGACGTTTCTAATTTTTATTATATTTCAAAACTTAATGTTCTGAACTTTACCATTTACGAACTTGGATCAAAAGACGTAAATTGCTATGTCTGGCATGAAGGAGAAGGTTCAAGAGGCGTAAATGAAATAGGGTCTTGCGTCTTTGGTTATCTAAAAAGCCTGCAGGATAAAATCAATGAAGATTTTGAAGTTGTATTTTACAGCGATAATTGTTGTGGACAGCAAAAAAATAAGTATATGATTGCCATGTATATTTATGCTGTGAACAATTTAGAAAATTTAAAGTCGATCACGCACAAATTCTAATAAAAGGACACTCACAAAATGAGGAGATTCGGTGCATGCTACAATTGAACGTAATATTTCAAGATCTTTAAAATCAGCACCCATTTATGTGCCGGAGCAATATATTACTTTGATCAGGACAGCTAAAAAAGGAAACCCACAGTGTCCATGAACTAAACCACGAGGACTTCTTTGACATTAAGAAAATTGCTGACAGTATTGGACCAAATTATACAATGAACGAAGATAAAGAAAAGATAAAGATGGGAGATATTAAAGTTATAAGAGTAGAAAAGCAGTTTAATGACAGATTTTTTTACAAGTCTTCATATAAGGAAAATTGTTTTAAGACTGTCGTGATCAAAACTCGGTCAAGCAAGAAAAATACAAACTTGTCTCCACAATTACAACCACTATACTCAGAAAACTGACTGTGTCTAATAATAAAAAAGCAGGTATACTTACATTAGTAAATAAAAATATCATTCCCAGGTTTTATAAAAGCTTTTATGAAAATCTGTAGAAATGACAAACGTTTTGAATGTTTTATTTTCTATTTTGATTTATTTTATCCCTATAAATTTTATTAAGAGAGTTTAAAATTGCATAGAATTTGTGTTTTTGTGTTCGGATAAATTTTACTAAAGATTGAGAAGTTTACAAAATGCTTTGTTTGGTTTTAATACTTTTGTTATGACTGATACTTTGAGTTAGCCATTGTAAGTGGTTTTTCTATAAAAATACCTGTCATAAAAATTATATTATTTAGATTTTTATAAAGTACTTAAAAATTGAATTTATATCTTAAGTATATTATTACCTTTTCTATGTTATTATAAGTAGACTTAAGTTCGAACTGATTGATCTCAATATTATTACCATTCCTAATCTAAGAAGTACGTCTCTTGGAACAAAAGTTTTCTATTGATTGTTATTTTATAATATTTCTCAGTAAAATTATTATTTTATAGTACCTCATTTAATGAAAACTAGATTTTCACTTAAATAAAACTTCTTTACTGCTACAGTGGTGTTTAATTTTATAAAGTACAACCTACATATTTTTTATTTATGTAGAAAATGACACTTCTAATTGTAAATGGCATGTTTTGGTATATTATTAAAATTAAGTAGACACTCTTAATGAGCATTTAAATACCTTTCGAATGATACATAAAACTTTTATGTTAAAATTCAACATAAGATCGGAGAATAAATTAAAGAAATAAATAAACTTAAAATGTTTGTAGTGTATAATTTGCTCTTTTCTAATAATGTCACTTTTCCGTTTAATCGACGATATGGTACAGGTTGAAGCGCTCA
Source organism: Parnassius orleans (assembly GCA_029286625.1). Lineage (NCBI taxonomy): Eukaryota > Metazoa > Arthropoda > Insecta > Lepidoptera > Papilionidae > Parnassius > Parnassius orleans. Next base: position 138,516 of record JAGSMP010000357.1, read on the forward strand.
CCTGCCAGCGCCTATTCACTGTTAACGGATATTTGACTAGACTTCGACTTTGTTTGCTTGCTTACGGTTTATTTACTTCGTGGTTTGGATTAGTTGCTTGATTTTGTCTTTCTTACAACCACTGTTCAAACTTGGAATTTGTTTTGCTTTGTGATTAGGTATTGTTGATAGAAGTATTTTCTCTCACTGAAAAAATGACTACAGAAACTCTTAATATTAAAGGAAAAATTGACGAATACACTGTCGTCCCCATTATAGGTGACGGCGCTTGTTTGTTTCGTGCTCTTTCATTTTTAATGGACGGAATCCAAGAAAATGCGATGGTGGTGCGTTCACAAATTGTTAGATTTGTGGTAAATGATTGGCCTAGTTTTTCAGTTATGACCGACGACAGAAATGGTGATAATTATTCAACAGCAAATGAATATTCAGCCGATATGTAAAAAATGAAACTTACGGTGGAATTTGTGAATTGGTAGCTGCAGGATTAATATTTCCGTTTCGGTTTGAAGTATATCGAAACGGTCTGCTAGACACAGAGTCCGGAACAGATATCTGTCCAGTAAGGCGATTACGATTTAGCCATGATTTATCTAATGGACATTTTGACACCTATCTGCCTATTGTAGCGAAGAAAATTACACAGCGTCGCATGGATGTACCTGTCGAAGAGCGTGATCCTTTTTCAGAGCTTGACCATTTAACTGTTACATCTTTTGTAAACAATAAAATATCATCTCCAACCAGCACAATAGATCAATCTGTACCGTCGGCATTAAAATATGAAAAAAAAGATAAATAAACGAAGGTCGAGATTTACTAATTACACAGGAAAAAGTCAATTAAAAAGTGCACAAGAAAGATATAGACAGAACAAGCCAGATTCAAATCTTAAAGCTGTGTCCGCTTATCAGAAAAGAAATCTCGATGCACACAGGCAAGCTGTTGCAAATTACCAAACTGCGAATTCACAAGTGCATAGAGCAATTCAGTCACGGTATGAGTAAAAAATTACACTGCGTTTATTGAAAAACAAGGTTCATTCCGCTATGGAGTATGACCCTGATATTGCTTATAGAACTGACAGCAGTGTAGCTTTGGGTTCTATGACATACAAGTGTCAGTGGTGCAATGCGCTGAAATGGAAGGATGAGACACCCGGTATGTGTTGCAGCGCTGGAAAAGTGCAATTTGATCGGTTGAAACAACTGCTTGAACCACTCTTTAGTTTCATTAATAATCTACACCCAGATCATGATCATTTTATGGGTAATATTCGTAAATATAATGCCTGTTTCCAGATGACTTCCTTTGGTGGTAAACAGGTAACAGCAGATGGTTTTTCATTGAATTTTAAAGAACAAGGCCAGGTCTACAATTTAATTGGAAGTATTTTACCAGAAGCCGAACATGACGCTCAGTACCTTCAAATATATTTTGTAGGTGAAGATGATCGAGAAGCAAAGATTCGATGTTATAAATTTTCTAACTTAAAGCCAAATTTAATCAAACAATTGCAGAATATGCTGCATCAAGTGAACCCGTATATAAAAGATCTGAAAAGTGCCATTGATAAAGCCCCTCCTTCAGAGTCATACATAGTTGTCATACATACTGATAAAAAAACACCAGAAGAACATAACGGTAGGTACAATGCACCAACTACAAACGAAGTGGCTTTAGTGTTAGTGGATCAACAATTTAATCGAAGGGACATCATCCTCGAGAGCCGAAATAATTCACTTCAGCGTATTAGCGAGATACATCGAGCATATGATGCGCTACAGTATCCATTGATGTTTTGCTGGGGGGATGATGGTTATTCAATCAGTATACCACAACGCGATCCCACAACTAAGTTGCCGCTCAATAAAACTGTCTCTTCTGCAAGTTTCTATTCGTATGGAATAATGATTAAAGAATGAGAAGATAACTATTTAGTCCGCCCTTTATATCCCTTAGTATAAGGTAGATGTAAAAAAGAATAAATAAATAAAATAAATAAATAACTATTTAGTCAACTATCGTGCCCTTTTTAGTCAATATTTGGTGCATAAATACGCCAAAATAGAAACAGAGAGATTAAATTATATCAAAAATAATCAAGCCAAATTACGTGCTGATAGTTACATCCATTTAAAAGATGCTATTGGAAGACAAGACGCAGAAGGCAACGAACTAGGACAAATGGTTGTCCTTCCATCATATTTTACGGGGGGACCTAGGTATATGCACGAAAGAACACAGGACGCAATGACCTATGTTAGGAATTACCCAGTAGTCTGACAATTTTGGCACACAGTAATAGATTAGCAAAAAATGTGGTGTATAAAGAAGTTTTGTAGTTTACTATCTTTTGCCCGCGACATCCAGTTATAATTGTGGGTTGTACCAGCAGACTCTTTTTCACACATGGGCGCGATATAACCGAACTCCACGCGGACGAAGTCGCGGGAAAAAGCTAGTTAGTTTATAAATCGTAACCTCAAAAACAAAACGCAAGACGTATATTACTGGCGTGTGATGCTGTTGCTACAGTAGAAACATAATAATCGATATCAATCAATGAAATTGATTTACAGCAGAGTGCAATATTACGTGATTAAAAGTAATTGGAATTACAGATATACGTTTAATGGTATTCCGGTTCCGCTTATGCCATTCTCACGCCTAAATTAACTAGGTAATAAATAATATAATTACTATATAGATACATTTTAAAATCCTTTTATTGTTATTATTGCGTTACCTCCAGATTAATTTTATATTTTAATTTGATATTGCAGTAGGTATGAAATAATTGATTTCCGTAACGTCATGTTGCTTTATGTCCGTGCTATATATCAAATTATAATATCCGCTATATCTTTCTTCGTCTTTAGCAGTACACTGCTGGACATAAGCCTTTAGAAGGAAGATTGTCCGTAATCACTACGCTTACTACGCTACGCTACTTACATTTCAATAAAGTAAGAAAACTCTTTCCTTATAGGGCTTTCTGAATCCATAATTGCATATAGATCTTTTCAAGAATACACTCCAATGCACAACTTTAAATAACTGGTCATCATCGTTTTGTGCGTATGTGGGATGATGAGCGCATAGTCGATGCATTTGCACAGATAATTCTGATTGTCATAACTAGTTTGTGTTCAAGAGTAAATAGACTTTTGCTAGCTAAACATTTAGTGTTTGGCCAAATCATCGCTAGCAATTGATCCCCATGTGGTTTCGTATTGGTGGCTTAAAATAAGGTTACGAATTACGTACAAAATGTTAAACTTATTGAATAACGGATTTTATCGCGTTTAATAACTTATTTTTATTAATTCTCAACGTTTCGGGTGCTTTACATGGGAGGGACTGAGGTGATTGACGTCCCGATGTCAGAATTAACTCGGAGTACCTTCAGATTTTTTAATTATTAATTTTGGTCCGATCTACGCAGATTGAACTTACTGTGTCTTGAAGTCTTGCAGTGGTATGCTTGGGTTTAGTTTTAATTTTATTAATTACAGGATCCCAAGCAGGTGGTAGTACCCAGCCTCCCTCTCTATTGAAATTAGGATGTTTTTTAATTTCAATAGCCTCACGTATCATCCTTGGCAGGAATCGATGTTCTTTCGCGAGAATTTGTGGTTTATCAAATCTAATGTAATGGCGGGGGCCGTCTAGGATATGTTCACAAACTGCAGACTTCCCGGAACGTTGGTGCTTCACGTCAGCTATGTGTTCTTTTACGCGGGTTTTTATTGATCGTTTTATTTGCCCTATATATGAGAGACCACATTCATAATCAAGCTTGTACACTCCTGCATCTTGTAGAGGAATATTGCCCTTGACGGATGGTAAGAACTGACTAATCTTCTTCGGCGGCTTGAAGAATGTTATAATAGAAGCTCGCTTCAAGATGTAGCCAATCTTGTCTGTGACACCTCTGAAATATGGTAGTACAGCAGGCACACGCTCGACTGTGGCCGGCTTCACTCGGTCACTGTGACGTAGGCGCGGGACCCGAAGCTTGTTGTCGTGCAGAACCTGTTTGACGTGCTGAAGCTCGGCGGCTAGGTGTTTCCTGTAACAGATCCCTCGTGCTCTCTGTAACAAAGATTTGCCCACGGTAGCTATAGATTGCAAATGATGCAATCTATAGGGGAAGCCAATGATTACTAGTGCACTTTTAATAGGCTGGTATGAATTGACTACACCATTTAATTTGTGCATTGAATTAATCGTTCCGTTTTTGTTACAATCAAGTTCTTTTAAAATCCAGTGTGTTTAAATAATAATGAGGTGAATTTTATTTGCTTAGATATACTGGCTTAGATATATGGCTTACATTAAACGTCAAAATATTTTGCTAAAATAAATCTTGGCTGGAATATTTTCACAGATATTCAATCTTAGATATCTATGAATTGTACTGTACTTCTAGGATTGGACCTGATACCTCTTGCGGGAACTTTTATTTGCTGTCTAGCTTTCGGCATCGAACTTGGATTGGCTTGCGGCGTTGCTATCGATATATTATTACTTCTCTACTATCATTCGCGACCGCCTCTCGAAGTACAGTTTGTTGACGTAAGTTATATTATTTCAAATGGGTTTTGAATAGCTTTTTTAAATATCTAACTGTAATGTAGGTTACATTACTTTTTTTTATATTCATATAAAAAATATAGAAGACAACAATTTTAGCATCATTCTAAACAGTTTTTAGTTAAGTGATAAAATTAGTGTGTAATAAGTTTACAGTATGGGATATAACAGAAGACAGGATAAACTTCAATTATCGCGTTAATATTGTTCACAGGATGGAACAATAACACCTCATTATGCCGTACGTCTAACTGGCGGGTTACATTTTGCTGGCGCGGAAAAGTTGAGGCAAGATTAATTGACCTAAAAATTCTAAGAATATATCTGTTCGCTCAAACTTTTACGCTATGGAAACAACTATAGTTAGTGATATTAATCTTCGAATCGATGTACCCAATGGAAACATAAATACGTTAGTTAGACAGACATCGAACGTTATAGTGATACATTGCGACGCTTTGTGTAGAATGGATTATACTTTCTTACAGGTCGGTATTTATCAATCTATTTTTCATATTTTTTGTATAAATACATAAAAAAAAGAAAAAGTGCTCCTTTTATTACCAAGACCAATTAGTCCGCCACGCTCCTCGGGTCCATGTTGACAGACTTTATAATAGTCTTCGGAATATTTTATATCACAGATATGCAGGTTTCCTCACGTTGTTTTCTTTACTTTCTTTGTAAATCAGCACTAAAAATATAAAAAATAGAGTATTCTTATAAAGAAATAAAATACTGAACACTATCTCGTAGTATTTTTTCAAGTTTGTAAGGTATTTTTTCTGTAACGAGACTGTTACTTTATCGCATTTAGTTTCCGAAATGATTTATGTATTCTAAACAAATATAGCAATATATGGATCTGAGACGCGGTTCTTCACTGCTGGCCGTATGAGGAAGTTCAAAGTCGCTCAGTGAGCTATGGAGAGGGCTATGCTCGGGGCTTCTTTGCGGAATAAACTTAGAAATAAGGATATCCGCAGTAGAACTAAAGTAACCGACATAGCCCAACGGATTAGTAAGCTGAAGTGGCAATGGCCCGGCCATATAGTTTGAAGAACTGACAACCGATGGGAAGAAAGGTTCTCGAGTGGCAGCCTCGTACCGGCAGGCGAAGTGTAGGGCATCCCCTCACTAGATGGAGTGACGACCTGGTAAGAAATGCAGAAAGTCAATGGATGCAGGTGGCTCGGCACTGTGCTTTGTGGCGTTCCTTGGGGGAGGCCTATGTTCAGCAGTGGCCCTTTTATACTGTATGTAAATATGCAGTGGAAAGTGAAATACAGTTTGTTTAATATGCAAAGCTAAAAGTTTAATGAATTACGGTCGAATTTTGAACACTAAGTGACCACTAGTTAAATATAAATAAATTATGTTTTTGATTTGATACTATCCACAGAGTATGAAGATGTTTGTGTCAGAGTGGTCACGCGATGGCTGTGTAGTTTGGTGCGACGTTAATCCCAGAATTAAAAAACAACTGAATAGCGTCGTGCATGATCCTATATACTGTGATTATGGCCAATTATTATCGTTGCTTTCAAGTAAGTGTATGTCTTAATAAATTTACTTTCAATTCTATATTTAAATTAAAAACACAGACACGAACGAATATAGTGAATAGTTAAGTTTGTAAGATTATTTTTTACATAACAATAAATAATTTACAGGTATTACCACGACAACAACCTCTCAAGCAAGTAATAATTCTGGCGACACAATAATGACAGTTATTTGATGCTTTCCTAGATTAATATAGAAAAAGTTTTAAATATGTATGTTCCCTTCGACAGTACAGTGTTATATCGTTTTCTAAGTGTACAAGTTTCAGTGTGTATTTTCTTTAAAATAATAATGTACATAAATTGGCAATAATAGTTAAAAATTTTGTTATAAAAATTGTTTTTTTTTTCTTGCTTTTTAATTGACATAATTTTTTACGTGGGTCGGCTCGACCGGGGAAGGACCATGCTCTCACAGAATACTAGCGTAAAATAATAGCTTAATGCTGCTGTGTTTTGTATGGTGAGTGTAGAGAACCGGATAACTTTTTTACTGGAAAAGAGGCATTCCATCTTAATCCTCACGGCTGACACCCCTCCCCCCCTCTATCTGCATTTAAATTCGCAAACAAAGATAGATGTAGATGTCTATGGGCCACAGCAACCACTTGCCATCAGGTGGACTGTGTGCTCGTTTGTCACCCTTATTCTATAAAAAAAATATCTTTATGGTCTTTCCGTCGAATGTGTGAATAGATAAGAGGTGAGAGTATTAAAATTCATCATCTATGCAATACTCATAATATTATGATTTGTTGCTACACTACTTCTATCTCGCTTAATTATATTTTTTAAATTAATATTTAATAACCCCTGATGCATCTATAAATAACATTAGCTATAATATATCATTCATTTAAATTAATCTGAAATTGGTTAGTTTTCGTTTGGCATGGGTACGGGTAAAACAAGTGGGAATGGGTTAGATGTATTTGCAAGTACATTTGGAGCACTACTGCAGGAAGATATCTTCGATCTTCAGAACCAGATGATATCATTTCCAGTAGTCATTAAGTATTCTTTTATTTCATTACCTATTAACTAGCATATCGATAAAAATATACTAATTATAATATTACGATTAACTTAAGACAGTCCGAGATGGCAACTGGTCGATGAGACGCTGTCACTCTGAGTTAGGTGTCGTCATATGAGATGGCGGATAGAGAGACAGTTCTCCGGTCCACGTTGTCATATGAGATGATGACTGGTCGAAGGAGCGCTGTCACACTTTTAGTTGGGTGTCGTTATATGAGATGACGGGTAGAGAGCCAGTTGTCCGGTTCACGTTGTCATGTGAGATGATGACTGATCGAAGGGATGCCTTAGCCAGTGTTAGTTTGCATGAGGTCAAACGTAATCGCCTTGCGTATGTGTGTGGGTCCCTAAATGTCCAAAGATAGAGTTAGTTTGCATTAGGTCAAACGTAATCGCTTTGCGTGTGTGTGTGTGTCCCCAAATATCCAAAGACAGGGACAGTGTACGTATTCATGTCAGGATAGAGGAGCAGAAAAATTGGCGATTAATAAATAGTATTTAGAATAGAATAGAATAGAATGATTTTTTATTCAATATTGATTATTACATAATACTTATTGAAAGTCATTTTTTATTTACCACTAGTTCGGAAAATACCTCTGTCCTGGGAAGAAACAGCAAGAAACCCAGCGGGACTTTTTTTTAAACATATTTAACTTAACAATAATTTTGTTTATACAATTTTTAATGAATTTTCATAGAACCAGCATGGTGGCGATCACCTTATTCCCAGAGGTTACATTCATTCTTGTATTCCTTGATATTATAATAACCCTTTTTGTACAGTTTTTCTTTAATAAAACTTTTAAACTTGTTTATTGCCCAAATTTGAGCCTGGTCTGGGATTTTGTTGTAAAAGCGTATACATTGCACCATAAATTAATTACTGATTCTATGGAAGACTCCAGTAACTGGCATCACAAGCTTATGTTTGTTCCTAGTGCTTAAAGTATGAACATCCTTATTCTTATTAAAGCTTTGAAAAAAACATTACGCTATGAAAGTAACTAAAATAAACTAATCTAGCTGTCTCAACATCTGTGAGACTTCTAATCTTTCTTACAGCATATACTGCAGAACTAAGTCTGCTTGCTAATTTGGTATACGGGACCCCATTGAAGTCTCACGTCAAAAGTAATTCCAAGAAAAACAGTGGTATCCACAAGACTCAACTCCTCCCCATTTAAGAGCACATTGGTATTCGAATGTTTTACATTAGGTATTGTAAATTTAATACATTTTGTCTTATTGCCGTTTAAGTGCAAATTGTTGGCGTTAAACCAATGTACTAATTTCGATAGAGCATTACTTACATCGTCATTTCAAACTCAAACGGCAGTCAATTATGACTGCCGTTTGAGTTTGAAAATTAAAGAGTTATCATCAGCAAATAATACTATATTGTGATTGTCCCCTACAAAATAAGGTGAGTCATTAATATAGATTAAGAACAGGAATGGGCCAAGAATCGAGCCCTGAGGAACACCCATTAATACTACCGATCCGGAGGAACCTTTACCATTGATCACGACTTCTTGAGTTCTGTTACTTACATATGAAGTAATAAGTCTAAGCGTCAAAGATTTTACACCGTAATGTTGTAGTTTCCTGATTAATGTATCATGATGAACACAATCGAAAGCCTACAAAAGATCACAAAGAATACCAAAGGCATCTTGTAAATTCTCCCAGGCATTAAAAATATATTTCATAAGCTACACGGGGTTTGACGTCGGGCGACCCCTTTTAAAACCAAATTGGTTTTTATAAATTAATTTATTTGTATTTAAAAAAATTAACAATTGATCCAAAGTTATTTTTTCAAAATTTTAAAGAGAGTTGGTAGTACAGAAATAGGTCTAAAATTAGCAGGGTACAATATACTACCAGATTTAAATAAAGGTATTACTTTACTATATTTCATTAAATCAGGAAACACAATAGAATCGATACAAGTATTAAAAATAATAGCAAGATGAGGTGTAATTAAATCTATTATGGACGCAATAACTGTAACGAAAATCCCCCTCAAATCTGCGGTTTTCTTTACATCAATGGTTTTGAAGTATTTTACAATATCTTGCGGTAATACTTTTTCAAATCAAAATTCTTTTAAACAGGTATTAAAATTCTGTTTGAGTAATGACTCGGCGACAGTTGGAGAAGTATTCAATGACTGATAGTTTGAGTTACGAGGTTTGTCTTTACCGATTTCGCTGTTAATTATACTCCACGTCATTTTAATTTTATTCTTAGCCTCTTAATTTTATTGCTAATACGTAAAGATTTGGCTGTGGAGCAAACTCATTTAAACATTTTAGAATAATTTTTGACATATTCTTTAAAAGCATCGGAAATATTATATGATCTTTCATGGTAAAATTCATTATAATCTTCGTCTGCTTTTATAAATTCCTACTGTCGCCCACTCATTAAATGCCTTGCGACTGTTTCTGGAGAATGTTTTAGATGTAAATGTTTATTAAATTCATTGCTTATAATAGTAAATAATTCTCTTATTCATTGCTTATAATAATAAATAGTTCTTATAAGAAAGCGATGGAAGGTTTTTTACCAAATTACTTCTAAATCTCTCCAGGCGTTTTGCATTAATAGGAACAAACACAATTTTCTCAATTACTTGTTTTTTTGTGCATATAAGGTAATGGAACCAGTTGTCCACAGTGATCTGAACTAAGTTTTAAAATTATTGATTTGTTGATTGGTACAACACCTGTAAAAATATTATCAATACAAATTGCAATACACCATGCAATAGGTGTAGCTTCGAAGAATAAATTATCAAGATTATAGGATTTGAACAAAGAGCAAAATTTAATACTGATGAAAGAAGTGTCCAGGAGATTAATATTAAAGTCTCCACAGTATATAGTAATAAGAGATTTATTGTTAATTAAGCTTAACTAAAACTTCTTCCAAAATTTTTTCAAAGGTATCAATACTTGAACATAGGGCTCTGTAAACAATGACAACCATAAGGTGCTCAAGCTCAACACATACCATTTCTACAGAACGCTCAACAGAAAGGCTCACAAAGTCTTTACGTTATTTACATGATAAGGATTTATTAGCTAACATTGAGCCACCACGTAATTTAGTATCTCTATTGAACGAACTGACCACCTGGTGATTACTGGAATTAAACATGGAATTGTAATCGTTCAACCAATGTTCAGTAATACATAAAATATGTATATTATAACTATTTAAAAAAAAACAATTTCTAATTCTTTGCCTAACATACCTTGTATATTTTGATGCACCAGGTTGATACAGTTTTTATTATTGCTGTTTTGTGAAATTACACAGTTAAGTATTGTTGAGTTGTATTCTAAGGTATTTAAATTATCTTTGCTAAAAATTACCTCTTTTGTCTTATTATCTAATTTAAATGACGTGGAACTGGTTCCAAATCAACTGTAAAATTATTTTGTTGCTCAATAGAAGCAGGTGTAGCCAAATCATTGGCTGAGTTAAAATATGAATAATAAGATGGCGTATTTGTTACCAGTCTTAAACTATACTTTGATAGTCAAAACTTCTTAATTAAATTATTTCATCATCATCATCATCATTACAGCCCTTCACATGTCCACTGCTGAACATAGGCCTCCCCCAAAAAATGCCACAAAGCACGGTCCTGAGCCACCTGCATCCATTGACTTCCTGCATGTCTTACCAGGTCGTCACTCCATCTAGTGGGGACGCCCTACACTACGCTTGCCGGTACGAGGCTGCCACTCGAGAACCTTTTTTCCCCATCGGTTGTCGGTTCTTTGAGCTATATGGCCGGCCCATTGCCACTTCAGCTTACTAATCCGTTGGGTTATGTCGGTCACGCTGGTTCTACTGCGGATATCCTCATTTCTAAGTTTATCACGCAGTGAGACTCCGAGCATAGCCCTCTCCATAGCTCGCTGAGCGACCTTGAGCTTCCTCATCCGGCCAGCAGTGAAGGACCACGTCTCAGTTCCGAATGTCATCACTGGCAACACGCACTGGTTTTACAGCCTCGTTTTCAAGTTTTGAGGTATACCTGACGAGAAGATGTGCCGTAATTTCCCGAACGCTGCCCAGCCGAGTTGAATCCGTCGATTGACCTCTCGTTCGAAGTTGGACTTACCTAGTCGGACTATTTGTCCCAGGTAAACATACTCGTCAACAACTTCGAGCTTAGTGCTCCCAACAACTACCGGCATAGGTGTGACATGGACATTAAACATGATCTTTGTTTTGTCCATGTTCATCTTAAGACCTATCCGTTGGGAGGCACTATTGAGGTCATTGAGCATAGTGTTTAGGTCCTCCAGCGATTCTGCCATAAGGACTATATCGTCGGCAAATCGAAGGTGAGTGATGTACCCGCCATTGATGTTAATACCATATCCTTTCCAGTCCAGAAGCTTGAAAACGTCCTCCAATGCAGCGGTGAAGAGTTTCGGGGATATAACGTCACCCTGTCTTACGTCTCTGCAGTTGGATAGGTTTCGTACTCCTGTTCTGTACTAGGATAGCCATCGTAGCCCTACTGTACAAGCACTTCAGCACTTCGATATACAACAGTCAACTTGGCACCGCTGAAGGGACTGCAGCACCGCCCAAATTTCAACGGAATCTAAGGCTTTCTCATAGTTCACATACGCCAGACATAGTGGCAAATTGTACTCCTCGGACTTCTGTACAATTTGCCGAAGGGTATGTATGTGGTCTATGGTGCTAAAGCCTTTTCGGAAACCGGCTTGTTTGGGAGGCTGGAAGTCGTCGAGTCTGCGTGCGAGACGATTCGTAATGACTCTCGAAAATAGCACGTAGACGCGGCTCAGAAGGGAAATCGGTCTGTAGTTCTTCAAGAGAGCGTTGTCGCCTTTCTTGAAGAACAAGACCACCGCACTTCTGCTCCACGCCTCCGGTGTAATGCCACCATGTAGGACGGAATTAAAGAGCTTCTGAAGGACTTCAAGTACCGGTTTTCCGCTCCGCTGTAATTCCATCCTCGCCTGGGGCCTTGCCGTTTTTAAGGTGCTGGAGAGCCATTCTAATCTCGCTCAGACTGACGTCCGGGATATCATCGGAATAGTGTCGGATAAGACTCGCTCTTGGATCGTTACTCACACTTGCGTGTGGCTCCAACGATGATGTGTACAGCTGCCCATAGAACCTCTCAATCTCACTCAAAATCTCAGGTGTCCCGGAAACGACGCTGCCACACTCGGTCTTCAGCTTCGACAGTTGGCTCTTTCTGGCAGACAGATCTCTAGCAAAGACTTTGGAGCCCTGGTTCCGCTCGATCGCTTCTTCAATACGAGCTGTATTGAAGTTGTGCAAGTCCCGCCGCATGCATTTGGAGATCTGTCTGTTCAGTTGCCTGTATTCTGTCAAATCTACTGAAGACTGCAGCTTCATATCCCGTCTAACAGCCATGAGATTAAGAGTGTGATCGGAGAGTTTTTGTGTTCTTCTGCGGCGGGTCTTGCAAAACTTAGCTCCGACCGCATGGACAGTTTCCACGAGCTTGTCATTCATATCGTCCACTGCATTGCAATCTTCTAGGCACTGAAAACGGTTTCGTATTTCGAGCTGAAAGGTTTCGGGACTTTGGATTAGAGCACGAGGGGACGGGCGTTGACTTCATTAGACGTGACCTCTCCAACTTTACGTTTAGGTTCAGTGCCCTCACCATTCGGTGATCGCTGCCGGTTTTCACCCTCGCGATCACTGAGACATCACTGAACAATTGTCGCCTGGTCGTCATAATGAAGTCAATCTCATTTTTGTCGAACCGTCGGGCTCGACCAGGTCCACTTCCTGTGGGGCCGCTTCTGGAAGAAAGAGTTCATCATAAAAGTCCTCTCTCTCCATGAAGTCGGGCAGCTGCTGGCCCTTGGGTTCCGTTGCCCTACTCCGAATTTCCTACTTTCAGCTCACCGTACTCTCTTGTGCCTAGTTATGCGTTGAAGTCTCCCATTAACACCGTATAGTGGGTTTTGGAGGAATGCATGGCTCTAGAGATATCCTCATACATTTCCTCCACCTCCTCATCGGGGTGTGCCGAGGTTGGTGCGTAAACCTGTATGACCTTCAGCGAATACCGTTTGGTGATTCTGAGTATAAGGTACGCAACCCTCGTCGACACACTCCCAATCTTTACACGTTGTTAACGAGAGACTTGTGGACGATAAATCCGACACCTCCTTGGGACAGATGGTCGCCTTCCCGGTGATAGAACAAGTTGCCGGATTCGAGGATTACCGTGTCCTCCCCCTCTCTTCGGACCTCGGATAATCCTATAATATTCCAGCGTAACTTGTCTATTTCTTCATCCAGCTCCAGGATCTTCTCGTCAGTCCTCAGGGTACGTGCGTTATAAGTTGCCAGGTCGAGTCGTCGTAGGTGGCAACCGAACCTCCACCGGAGATTCTTAGCACCCCCTGCCCCGCCGTTACCATGGTCGCCACCGTAGCCAGAAATAGCGGGGCCGCCGGGGACTGGGGGCCGTTTCTTTGTGTCGTCGCTCATGGGGGGTATATTGCTATAGTTGCCACGCTTGGCGAGCGGGTTGGCAACCGCAGTTTTTTATTGTTTTTTTCTGTTATCAGAAAGATGCTGCTGCCCATCCTCTGCCTCAGTTTCCCTCTGTCGCCTCTTACGACACCCAATATTTAAATTATTTAAGTCAATTAAATGAAATTTATAATTATTACAATTATAAATAATAAATATCAACGAGCAACGTGACCGACTGCTAAATGTGGAAATTGTCAGCATACCAGAATCAATCAACGAGGATCTGAATGATACCATTTTGAAAATATGTAAACACATTGGAGTTGAAATCAATATAAATGACATTCTGCAGGTTATCAGAGTATCCCCAAAAGTAAAATTGCCAGGTCAATCCAGGGTGATTATTGCCAAAATGAAATCAATGCTCCTGAAAGATAAACTAATATCTCTATCGCGAAAAATCATCAAACCACTAAGGACATTGGGATAGCAGGCGAAAGCAGACCAATTTTTATCAATGACCACTTAACCTCTCACAATAAGCAGCTCCTAAAAAAGTGCAAAGATTTTGCTAAATCGAATCAGTACCAGTTTGTATTGACAAAAAATGGAAGAATTTTTTTCGACGAAACTTTCTTTCCACAATACCATGTTAATTGAAGAAACGTTTTGTCCATATTTTCTCTGAAGTTAGTCTACTCTGTGATCGAACTTATTATTGTTATATTTTGTACTTTTGCATTTGCACCTTCTCCCTTTCGCATAGTGCACTACAACTTTATATTGGTTTGTCGATTAAATGGCAGGTACCGTAACACACAATATTTAAACTTTTCGGTTCACTGTAACAAACTAGTAAAGTCAAAGACAATTTTTTATGCACATTTTTTTTTGAACTTATGAGGACCTGTAATATCCATGAGCACATAATGGCACATCAAATAACCTCTCTTATCATTGTTTCTGATAAGCAAAATTAGTTGTGATTGCGTAGTAATGCAATCACAACTAATTACATGTATCAGCATTGGGTGCACGGCGTTCTGCACCAGCAACAATTTCATTTTACAATACCGCCAACTTGAACGGGATACGATGCGCCTACCGCTTTGTAATAGCACATTACGCTCAATAAGTAAATACTTTATTATTCTGTCACAAACACACGTAAAGCCTTATAATATAAAAGAGAATCTTTATTCGTTGCTGTTATTCTGCGGAAATGGTATTTTTAGCGTGTACGAGCGTGAATCTCATTATGCAACAAGTAATAGAAATATACTTAATACTCGTAAACATAATTTTACCAAAACATATCCGTGGCTGTTATTAATTTTTATATCATTTGTTTCCGGTAAACTTATAAGACAATTACAATTTATTAAATTAATATATGCTTAAAATGGCGGTCCAATGTTACAAATTAGGGAAAGATTTATCTATTTACTATCAAAATACCCGCGGACTGAGAACAAAATGCTTACAACTGCGGCAACAAATTTTGTGCAATGAGTATGACATTATTGTAATCACAGAAACCTGGTTGCATGATGGGATTTTCGATGGGGAATTTTGCGATTACAGATATGACGTGTTTCGCCGTGACCGTGATCTGGACTTAAGTTGTAAAACAATTGGAGGAGGTGTTATGATACTAGTTCGATGCGGACTAGGCGCAACGCGCTACTTAATCGCCGCCGCGGTCGCTGCGGGTTTCGAGCCACGCACGGAAATTGTGACGGTGTCGGTGACGGCGCGTGCGCTGCTGACCTATGTATTAGCGCGATTTATATTCCACCTGACTCGGAGCGTATTCCGGGAGATATAGAATGCCTACTGCAAACTTTTACAAGTATAACAGGTACAAACGGTATACAGGGACATTTGTTAGTGATGGGCGACTTCAATTTGCCATGTATATCGTGGCACAGGGATGGCCCTGTATACAAGTGGTTGTAACGTGGGCGTGCGGGAAGCTGGAATCAGACTGACAGAAGAATTGAGTTTTCTGGGTTAAAATGATATAATACCATTATAAATCACGCTGGCAATACATTAGACCTAGCATTTTCCGATCTTCCATTGGAAATCACTAACTGCACTTCACCCCTAGTTAACATTTACCGGGCTCACCTAGCTCTTGTAATAAAGGTTTTGGATATCACATTAACCACTCTAGTTGAAACATCATTCCCAAAGCATAACTTCAAAAGAGGCGACTATGATAAAATAAGTGAAGCGCTTGGTAACATCGATTGGCTGTCTTTGTTGTAATATTTTTATGACACAATTAATAACATAATCACAAAATATATTCCTTATAAAACAACACATGGCAATCATAATTATCCATTCTGGTACAACCAAGCTCTAATATAAATAATAAAAGAAAAATCGAAAGTACAGAAAAAGATGGAAAAGATACGGCAATTATTTAGATGATGATGAATTTTCATTTCTACGTAAACGACAACAACGCTTGACTCCCCATCGCAAAATTCGCAAAGATGATCAATGCTTCAAAAATTTTACAAAACAGGCAGAAAAATCTATTAAATATACATCAAAGGCATTCTGGACTTATGTAAAATCTATGCGCGGAAGATCGAACTATCCCAAACAAATATCATACCGTGAGAATACAGTATCCAATGGGAGATACATATGTGATGCATTTAACGATTTCTTCAAAAATGTCTTCGGAGTTCCATCCACTGGGTCTACAGAAATTGAATGTGATAGCATAGTTGCTGACGCCATTTCCAAAATCCATGTTGAAGAGACTCTGGTCGAGAAAAGATTTAATCTCCTAGACGTCTGAAAGGGAGCTGGGTGTGATAATATTCCACCATTATTCTGGCGTAACTGTGCAAAGACTGTCTGCATACCTATAGCCCTTATATTTAATATTTCACTCCGCGAGGGAGTCTTTCCTAGAATTTGGATAAAGCGCACGTGGTGCCTATACATAAGAAGGGTAGCAAAAGAAAATTTGAAAACTACAGGGGGGTCTCAATCTTAAATACAATTAGTAACGTCTTCGAAAAAATAGTTTTTGACACCATATATCCTGTTATAAGTAAAGGCCTTCCAGCTACCCAGTACGGATTTCTCAGACAACGCTCCACTGTCACAAATCTCGCGTGCTTTTCCAAATATATATTGTCAAATATGGATGGCGGAGGGCAAATTGACGTGGTCTACACGGATTTTGATAAAGCTTTCGATCGTGTGGACCACGTCATTCTTTTGAAAAAACTTCAGATGTTAAGTATTCACGGGGATCAGCTCAGGTGGATCGAGTCCTACTTACATAACAGGTCTCAAGCTGTGGTGGTGGGGGGACTTCATTGACATACCAACAGGTATACCCCAAGGTTCCCATTTAGGACCTTTATTTTATGATGCTTACGTCTACGATATCATCAACTGTTTTACATTTACGCAACATTTAATGTACGCTGATGATAAAAAAAAAATATTAATCAAGATTCAAAGTGAAGGGTACTGTTTTAAAATGCAACTTGATTTAGACACCTTATTAAATTATTACTTAGAGAACAATATACCTAACAGTTAATATTAATAAATGTGAGTGCATTACTTTCACGAGAAAACCTAACCCAATATTGTACTGCTACTACTTTAATGGAATACAAATTCGTAGAACATCGATTGTGAGAGATCTTGGCGTATAATTCGACAGTAAAATGCTTTTGTCTGACAAAATAGCGGACAAAGCTTTTAAAAATCTAAGATTTGTCATTAGGTCATTCAAACATTGTAAAAATCTAAGTACCTTGAATGCTTTATATAACGCTTATGTCCGCAGTGTCATTGAATATGCCTGCCCGGTCTGGTTCCCCCAATACGCCATTTACATAAATCGTCTAGAGCGCGTACAGAAAATATTTATTAAGCATCTTAATTATCGCGTACATAAACCGGCCTTACCAAACTATCAAGAGAACTGTGACCGATTTAACCTACTTACCCTTGAAGATAGACGTAAACTAGTGGATGGATGTCTACTGTACGACATAGTGCACGGACGCATTGATTGCCCCGAGCTAGTTACGAGCGTGGGGCTTAATGTGCCTTTACGGCGCGCTCGCCGCGCCACGCGCCGCCCGCCGCCCCTGTTAAGTGTGCCACGCGCTGGTACTAATTACGCGCGTAATGAACCCTTCTCGCATCTACCAAGCGTTTACAATGAATTCTTTGGAGAAATTGAAATCTTAAACTACAGTAAGAACGCTTTTAGGCGCTTAGCTATTGAAAATGTTATACCTAAAACCTAAATAAAATAACATAATTTATAGTAAAGTAAATAATAATAATAATAATAATATACTGCTAATCTAGTGTATAAAAAAGTAACATGTGTGTATTTATGTGTATTTGTTTGTTACAGTTAAACAGTGTGTACTGTTACTGATTTCATTGGTGTGCACGTACATATGTTTATGAATTTGTGTATGAGACTTTTCGAATGTGCTTATTACCTGAGGGAACAGGTGCAACAATTTATAAGTGTAAAATTGGGTGTATACCTACTGATACTATTTATTACAACCGTAGTATGCTATGCCATAGTAATTAAAAGAAACCTGTTATTGGCCTTATTATAAGAATAATATTGTTTAATGTAAAATATATAGAACACTGTTGGTTTCTTAATAAAAAAAACCTCTTCTCCCAATAAGAAGTATCAATATACTATTAGGACTATGGCTACTTATTAGAATTTTATTTATAATTTGGCTAAATGTTGGTCCAAGCATACAATAATTAGTAATTTGTTGTTCCTTTAGACAGTTATTTAATACTAAACCTTAGTTTTTACCTATATCATCACTGTACACAACAATATTATTTTTGCTAACATTTAAGTTATTCAAATGATTTATTTTTTAGCTGACGTGAAGCACCAAAGTTCCGGGAAGTCTGCAGTTTGTGATCATATCCTAGACGGCCCCCGCCATTACATTAGGTTTGATAAATCACAAATTCTCGCGAAAGAACATCGATTCCTGCCAAGGATGATACGTGAGACTATTGAAATTAAAAAACATCCTAATTTCAATAGAGAGGGAGGCTGGGTACTACCACCTGGTTGGGATCCTGTAATTAATAAAATTAAAACTAAACCCAAGCATACCACTGCAAGACTTCAAGACACAGTAAGTTCAATCTGCGTAGATCGGACCACAATTAATAATTAAAAAAGCTGAACGTACTCCGGGTTAACTCTGACATCGGGACGTCAATCACCTCAGTCTCCCGTGACCATGGGTGCTGTTAAGCACCCGAAACGTCAGGAATTAATAAAAATAATTTATTAAACGCGGTAAAATCCGTAAAAGTAGTTTTATTCAATGTGTAGTGTTCGCGTAAACATAAGAAATCATTAAGAAATTTCTATTAATATGTTTTTGCGAGTCAAATCCAGAATCACTCTTATTGGTATTACTGTTGCTTAAGTAAGGTTCTTTTATTTGATTTGCTTAATTCGAGAAAACACTGGCGAATAATTCCTTAAAAATTCACAGATTTCATCTGTTTTAGTTAGTATAAGTCCATTTTGATTCTTCAACTTACCTGGGAATGTTGCTTTTTTTAATTCATTATTAGATAGATTTTTAATCAAAGTAGTAGTAGGCTTTATTTTTCTTTATATTTTTTGTTAATTCATTTCGCTAGAAAATTAAAAGCGATGCTATCATCATCATTACAGCCCTTGACAAGTCCACTGCTGAACATAGGCCTCCCCCAAAGAATGCCACAAAGCATGGTCTCGAGCCACCAGCATCCATTGACTTCCTGCATATCTTACCAGGTCGTCACTCCATCTAGTGGGGGGACGCCCTACACTACGCTTGCCGGTACGAGGCTGCCACTCGAGAACCTTTCTCCCCATCGGTTGTCGGTTCTTCGAGCTATATGATCGGCCCATTGCTACTTCAGCATACTAATTATTTGGGATATGTCGGTCAATCTGGTTCTACTGCGGGTATCCTCATTTCTAAGTTTATCACGCAGATAAACCCCGAGTATAGCCCTATCCATAGCTCGCTGAGCGACCTTGAGCTTCCTCATACGGCCAGCAGTGAAGGACCACGTCTCAGTTCCATAAGTCATCACTGGCAAAACGCACTGGTTGTACAGTCTCGCTTTCAAGTTTTGAGGTATACCTGACGAGAAGATGTGTCGTAATTTCCCGAACGCTGCCCAGCCGAGTTTAATCCGTCGATTGACCTCTCGGTCGAACTTCGACTTACCTAGTCGGACTATTTGCCCCAGGTAAAGATAATCGTCAACAACTTCGCGCTTAGTGCTCCCAACAACTACCGCCATAAGTGTGACATGGACGTTATTCATGATCTTTGTTTTGTCTATGTTCATCTTAATACCTATCCGTTGGGGTTATTCTATCCTATTGAAGTCATTGAGCATAGTGCTTACGTCCTCCAGCAATTCTGCCATAAGGACTATATGGTCGGCAAATCGAAGGTGAGTGATGTACTTGCCATTGATGTTAATACCGTATCCTTTCCAGTCCAGTAGCTTGAAAACGTCTTCCAAGAGTTTCGGGGATATAACGTCACCCTGTCTTACATCTCTCTGCAGTTGGATAGGTTTCGTACTCTCGTTATGTACTCGGATATTCATCCTACTGTACAAACACTTCAGCACTTCGATATAGCGACAATGTCGACGGAATCAAAGGCTTGCTCATAGTCCACATACGCAAGACAAAGTGGCAGATTGTACTATTTGGTCTCTGTGGTCTATGGTGCTAAAGCCTTTTTTTAAACCGGCTTGTTCGGGAGGCTGGATATCGTCGAGTCTGCGTGCGAGACGATTCGTAATGACTCTCGAAAACAGCACGTAGACGCGGCTTAGAAGGGAAATCGGTCTGTAGTTCTTAAAGAGAGCGTTGTCGCCTTTCTTGAAGAATAAGACCACCGCACTTCTGCCCTATGCCTCCGGAGTAGTGCCACCATAGATGACGAAATTAAAGAGCTTCTGAAGGACTTCAAGTATCGGTTTTCCACCCGCTTTCAGAAGCTCCGCTGTAATTCCATCCTCGCCCGGGGACTTGCCGTTTTTAAGGTGCTGGAGAGCCATTCTAATCTCGCTTGGACTGACGTCCGGGATATCATCGGAATAGCGTCGGATAAGACTTGCTCTTGAATCGTTACTCACACTTGCGTGTGGCTCCAACAATGACGTGTACAGCTGCCTATAGAAACTCTCAATCTCACTCAAAATCTCAGGTGTCCCGGAAACGATACTGCCACATTCGGTCTTCAAATCTACTGAAGACTGCAGCTTCATTTCCCGTCTAACAGCCATGAGATTAAGAGTGTGATCGGAGAGTTTTTGTATTCTTCTGCGGTGGGTCTTGCAAAATTTAGCTCCGACCGCATGGACAGTTTCCACGAGCTTGTCATTCATATCGTTCACTGCATTGCAATCTTCCAGGCAATGAAAACGGTTTTGTAGCTCGAGCTGAAAGGTTTCGGGACTTTGGATTAGAGCACGAGGGGGACGGAGCGTTGACTTCATTAGACGTGACCTCTCCAACTTAACGTTTAGATTCACCATTCGGTGATCGCTGCCGGTTTTCACCCTCGCGATCACTGACACATCACTGAACAGTTGTCGTCTGGTCGTCATAATGAAGTCAATCTCATTTTTTGTCGAACCATCGGGGCTCGACCAGGTTTCTTCATGAAGTCAGCCAGCTGCTGGCCCCTTGGTTTCCGTTGCCCTATTCCGAATTTCCCTACTTTCAGCTCACCGCTCTCTCTTGTGCCTAGTTTTGCGTTGAAGTCTCCCATTAACACCGTCTAGTGGGTTTTGGTTTCCTCCACCTCCTCATCGGGGTGTGACGAGGTTGGTGCGTAAACCTGTATGACCTTCAGCGAATACCGTTTGGTGATTCTGATTAAAGGTACGCAAGCCTCGTCGACACACTCCCAATTTTTACAACGTTGTTAACGAGAGACTTGTGCACGATAAATTCGACACCTCCTTGGGACAGATGGTCGCCCTCCCGGTGATAGAACAAGTTTCCGGATTCGAGGATTACCGTGTCCTCGCCCTCTCTTCGGACCTCGGATAATCCTGTAATATTCCAGCGCAACTTGTCTATCTCTACTTCCAGCTCCAGGATCTTCTCGTCAGTCCTCAGGGTGCGTGTGTTATAAGTTGCCAGGTCGAGTCGTCGTAGGTGACAACCGAACCTCCACCGGAGATTCTTAGCACCCCCTGCCCGCCGTTACCATGGTCGCCACCGTAGCCAAGAATAGCGGGGCCAACGGGGACTGGGGGCCGTCTCTTCGTAGCTTTAATCATGGGGGATATATTGCCATAGTTGCCACGCTTGGCGAGCGGGTTGGCAACCGCAGTTTTTTTTTATTTTAATATTGCTATTATCAGAAAGATGCTGCTGCCCATCTTCTGCCTCAGTTTCCCTCTGTCGCCTCTTACGACACCCACGGAAGATATGGGGTAGTGGATATTCTTATTCACCACTACACGGGGTCGATAGATTAAATCGTTGCAAAGGATGGAGTGCGAGGAGGTAGATTTGACACTCATTAACTCAGGGTTAATTTTAGACTGCTTCAAAGTTCTAGCGAGTTACTAATGAGGGCTTTAAGTGCTTTTATTATTTCATGGTTAGTGTGCAAATATAATTTGGTTAAAATAAAGCTGAATACGTTAGTCGCCCAATGCAAGCACCTAACATAATTATAATTCACATCATGCTACCAAACGTTTCGCGTCACGTCCCACTAGCACTAAAGATTATTTCCATTCAAAAATCACGTAATCTTGCCGTCAGGTGTCTTTTGTTATATTACCCTGGGAATTTCTGTGGTGGTACAATTTAATACATATGATTTATGAAGGCTTTAAAATTCATGATATGGTAAAATATTTTTAAGAAATCTTAGCAACAGTTACTGATACCAGATTTGCTTCTCGTTATTTAAAGCTTTTGCTGTCAAAAACTTCGCTATTGCGTTAAAGTTTTGCCTACGCTTATGTAAGTTTCATTCATTCATTCTTTCATTACAATCCTTCAATATGAAGATATACAAGTCCGCTTCTGAACATAAGTCTCCCCCAAGTAATGTCACAAAGCACAGTCTTGGGCCACCTTCAATCCTGCATGTCTTACCATCACCTCATCAATTGGAAGTCTGTCCTTTACTCCGCTTTCGGGTACGAGACTGCCACTCTAGAATCATTCTACTTCATCAGTTTTGGTTTTTCGAGCTATATGACTGGCACATGGCCACTTCAGCTTACTGATCCGATGTTCTATGTCGGTTTCTCTACTGCTTTTTTATGGATATCATCCTTATGGATTCTATCACAGAGATAAATTTTCAGCATAGTCCTCCCAATAGCTCGCTGAGCGACCTTAAGTTCAAATTATGGCCAGTAATGAAGGACATCTCTCTGACGACAACCGATGGGGAAAAAAGGTTCTCGAGTGGCAGCCTCGTAGGAGAAGTTTTTTTTTAATAGGATTAGGGTGACAAACGAGCACACAGTCCACCTGATGGTAAGTGGTTGCTGTGGCCCATAGACCTCCACATCTATCCTTGATTACGAATCAAAAGGTAGATGCGTTATCATCCGTGAGGACTAAGATGGAATGCCTCGTTTCCAGTTAAAAGGGTCTCCCGTTCTCTACACACACCATACATATACACCATGCAGCGTTAAGCTGCTGGTTTACGCTGGTATTCTGTGAGAGCGTGGTCCTGCCCTGGTCGAGCCCACCCATTCGTGCTACAACTATATCAGTAATATAGCTACAGCATGGCTCTACCACGTAAAAAGTGTAGGGCGATCCCCCACTATATGGAGTGACGACCTGTTAAGACATGCAGGAAGTCGATGGATGCAGGTGTCTCGGGACCGTGCTTTGTGGCATTCCTTGGGGGAGGCCTATGTTCAGCAGTGGATTTGTGAAGGGCTATTAAGTTATTGAAACTTTTTTTTTCTTTTTCCGATTATACTCTATGATGTTCTCAGTAATAAATTAACTGGTTAAGGACGTATTTACGTTCCAAGCACTGATTGGCTCAAAACAGCAGTTTTCAAACCTGTTATTATCCATCAACCGCTTTTCTTACACATATGTTAATTACTCATAACTGTAGGAAATTTTATGGTCTTGATAGTTATAAGAGAGTTTTATTACATTAATACAGCGTTTGTGGATGCTATCAAGAAAACTAAAGAGAGGTTTTCTTAATTCCCCTTTTAGCGTCAATTTCAAAACATAAAATATCTGATATGGCTGATAATTTTACGAAGCTAAAAAATACAATAAATTTGATAAACCCCAAAGAAAATAGTTACTAGAAAAAATATTTTGATTAAGGTTGTGAACATAAGAAATTAAAAATTCAAACCAAGTGAAATTTTTATGAAAATGCTGTGGATAAAACGATTATTTTCACCAATTATATTACTTAATTTAATAAAATAATAGCTTAATATGTTAGAAGAGCATCTGTTTAAACCCTGACCTTTTAAAATTAAAAATTAAATAGCTTTATTATTTTTCTATATTTTAAAAGTACTATAAAACTACAATAAAACTCAAAAATTGGTTTATATATGTATTTTTAAATGGAGTAAGTTTACATTTATAAACTAAAGAAATAAAAAAAAAATTGAAAGAAAAATTTAGATACAAAACAAAATTTAAAATTTTTGCTTTTATTTGCCTTTTTTTTTCAATCAAGCGCGGCAATTAATAAATTTAATTGCTTGCGCTAAAATAAAAAACGTTGCTGAACACAACCTATGATATCAACTGGCAGGACAATGTCTGCCGGGTTCAGCTAGTCACTTATTATATTAATCCACCCAAATTGTGCAATGATACACGTTTGCAGGTCAATTCTTTAGAACATTCATAATAGAGTGCACAACTAACCGGATGTGGAAATGGAAAAGTCGTTTTAATTCCCCGGATTCCATTAATACCAACGAATCTTCCCAATTTAAATTAAACTACTGTACTTTCCCATAAAATTGACATTTTCAATGAATATTAACAAATCCCGACGGCTTAGACCTGATCGTTGACTGTTTTTTAATGGTCATCTATATGTAGCCATTTCGCCCGTCACTTCCAGACAAATTTTTTTCGTATTGTGTAATGAAAAGCCAGCTGTTAACATTGTATATGAAGACACACTGTAATAACCGGCAGTAATGATAAAATTTTGACATTAACAACTAAAATTACCCAAAGTTGTTAAATCTGTAAACCGTGGTAAAATTTCATGGAACTAAAACCAATGAACGTTAACCAATTTTGATATTATTCATGTTTCTCATTTAGGCTTTTACTACTTTTTTTTTATTACGTTTATTTATTATTATAATTAAGATTACTTATAATAATAAATAAACGTAATAAATGCCGTGGTAGCTCAGATGGTTAGCGCTCGCAGTAAGTTTCACAGTACGCGAGCAACCCAGGTTCGATCCCCGCCGGCACCAATGAAATTGTTAATTACAATTTTAAGTGTTGATTTACCACGTGCTCGGCGGTGAAGGAAAATATTGTGAGGAAAAAAGCATGTTTGTATATAAGAAAAAAAAATCATTTCGCCAACACGCATTGGGGCAGCGCGGCGGACACTTCCTTGCCGTAAAAACCCTCTCAGAAATGAGAGAAGGCCTGTGCTCAGCATTGGGATGTATATAGGCTGTAACTTTAACTTTAAACGTAATAATGTCTGCCCACCATATATAAGACACATTCATTTTGAGCGCGTGTATCTCTGGTTACCTGCATTTGAATCAGATGATATCGCGCGCTCAAAATGGATGTCTTGGCGGTGGTCTTGGAACCAAGGAACCACTCCTTATAGACGCGGTCTTTGGCATTGATTAAGCACAATCTTCTGAATATCTCCGCCGCCTGGATAGGCTATTATAGAAAGGCATTCGACTCGGTGCCTCATAAATGGCTAAAGATGCACCACACGAAACATAGCAGCATTGTGCTGCTATTTTTCACTGGCATTTTGTTCGGGCGTGGTCCTTCCCTGAACGAGCTAGCCCATTCGTACTTTAGTCCTACATTTCATAGTGCCTCTAGAGCTTAAAACTATCTATAATTACTTTTGTCTTTTTTTTATATGCAATTTTACAAGAGAATTCAGGATACAATAAAGGCATAGATAGACTGCTACGCAGTTATGCGGTTTTTGAGTCCAATTTTTTTTAACATAGAACTGAAGTGACAAACGAACTTACAGTCTACCTGATGGTAAGTGGCTGCTGCAGTCAATGGACACCTGCAGCCAATTTTAAACAAAGAAGGCTACAGATGCGTCGTAACGTCTACGTACTGAAATGGAATATCTTACAGCCTGTAATTATACTGGCTCTCTGTACTCTTAAGACCTGACCACAGCAGTGCAAGCACTGCTATTTGGCAGTAGGAATAGCTAAGGAGGTGATATCTACCCAGATGGATTCCAATTATATTATAATCTGGCAGCCAGACGGATCAGTAAGTGTAGTACTGATTCTCTAGTAATGATATTGTTGCTCCTCCAATAATTTTGGTTTGGTGTTTTAGTTGTATAAATCGCCATTGGTTGTTTACCAGAGCTCCTTTAGTTAATTACTCCTTGCTAGTGAGATTGACATTTGAATGAGCTGTTATATCCCCATATGTGTAAAGTATTATTGCTTTCTGTAATGCATACATATATCTGAAGAGCAATATGTTACCAATACAAATAACAATTAATTTAAAAATCAATGTGTTTTTAAATTTGTTTTTAAACAGTCAAAAACTATGTTATGACACAGATTTTATGTAATTTTCGTGGTAATTTATTTAAAAAAATATTTTAAATCTTCGTTTACGTATCTTAAAACTTTTATGTTATAAAAAAATCGTTTAAACGTAATATAATGTACATATATAGATAGTATTGAAAGTTAAATCACAGCTGGAACTGTTACTTTAAAAAAATGAACCTTAAATTTAAAAGCAGTACAGCAGTTAATGTAACTATATTCAATAACCATTATCAAGTTTTTGGAAATAAAGTTCACATAGAAAAATAGATGAACTATTACAGTTAGTCTTCTGTTATTTCGCTTGTACCTAGAACTCTTTAATTTCTTCAATTGGGATATGGATAATTTATTCGTAGCTGATATAACGATTGTCGTTTCTATCATAAGAGTTTTTGTTCTCTGTAATAACATCATCCCTACAAGTAATTTTTCTAACAGAATTTAGTGCTTGAATGCGGGAGAAGTTTGCTAAGAAATCCTATTATAACCTTTTGTAAAATTGTTACAATATATTTCATACAAATGAGTCTCGAGTCTTGACGCAAAAATAGCAGGACACAAGATAATTAAATTTTGAAAAATTAAGTCACGATACGTTCCGGGGCCCCCTAGTGATTGTATTTAATTTTTGTTATTTAATAAGATTCAAAAAAAGTTGTATCTAAACTTTCGTTATGGGCATTCTAGTTAAGACTTTTCTTAGTAAGTTTAAGGTGGTTGATTACTGGTACAGGTGGGTACAGGCCTTTTTATATTTACTAAAAGGGTTATGGAGACTACCTCATACTACATCATATTTAAATAAAACAAACAACAGTGTTTCCCCCAGAATTCCCCAAGTGATCTCAAAATTAGAATAGAATAGAATCATTTTTATTCAATATAAACTACAGTACATAATACTTATTGAATGTCATTTTCCACTTTTACCACTGGTTCGCAAAAACCTCTGTCCAGGGAAGAATCAGCAAGAAACCCAGTGGAACTTTTTTAAAAAGCACAATTTACAATATAATATTTTATATAACTGTTATGAAAACATTTAGAAACAGCGTGGTAGCGATCACCTCATTCCCAGGGGTTATTATTAGACAGCGACGACCATCCCCGCGTCTACGGGTGCCTCTATAGGTCCCATAGCGGTAATGCCGACACAGACCAACTCATCGACCACGTCCAAATGGCTGCAGACTCCGTGCTACAACAGGTCCCATCCGCAGAGATCGTGATACTCGGTGATTTTAACGCCCACCACGCCGAATGGCTTGGTTCCCGTTTATCCGATCATGCGGGTAGGTCTGTTTAAGACTTTGCCTTGGCATATGGTCTGACACAGCGGGTTACTTCGCCTACGCGGATCCCAGATGTGGAGGATCATGTACCTTCCCTGTTGGACCTTCTCTTGACCTCTCATCCGGACGGATATCAGGTCTCCGTCGATGCCCCTCTTGGCTCTTCGAACCATTGTCTGATCCGGAATACGGTGCCACTCACGCTCCCATCGCAGTTGCAATCTGCAGCTCGCCGCCGTATTTGGCACTATAGGTCGGCCGATTGGGACGGGATGCGGTCTTTTTTTGCATCCTACACTTGGGGGCGGATTTGCTTCTCGCCGGATTATCCCAACGTTATTGCTGATTCTATCGCTGATGTGTTGAACGGAATTATTTATTCCATCATCTCTGGTACCTATCGGAGGCAGAACTCAGCCATGGTTTGGTCACTCCTGTAAAATTGCATCACTCTATAAGCAGGAGTGGTACCGGGCCAGGGCTGATGCATCAACGTCCCGGGATGTAAACACCAGCGCTCTTAAAAATAAGTATAATTCCGCCTCCAGGTCCTTCAAAAGCGTCATTGCCAAGGCAAAGTCAGAGCACATTGGCAGAATTGCTCCTTCGGGAACACGTGCATTCTGGTCTCTCACCAAGGCTATCCAAGGGAACTTCTGTCAGCCATCACTGCTATCTCTGCACAGGGTGGACAACTCACTGGCCCATGACGCAAAGGAGAAAGCCGATCTGCTAGGCTCTCTTTTTGCTTCCAACTCGACTCTCGATGACGGGGGAAACACAGCGCCGACCATCCCGCGGTGTGAGAATTCCATGCAGGAAGTGCTATTTACACAGCGCTCGGTGCGTAAAGCACTCCTCTCCCTGGACGTCAACAAGTCGAGTGGGCCTGATGGAGTCCCACCTATTGTGCTGAAGACGTATGCTTCGGAGTTGGCACCGGTTTTAACGCGTCTTTTCCGGTACCCCTAGGCGTAGTCCCGAACTCATGGAAGACAGCCTTGGTGCACCCGATCCCTAAAATAGGTGACCGCTCAGATCCGTCTAACTACAGGCCTTTTGCTATCACCTCCTTGTTCTCCAAAGTAATGGAAACTATTATTAACTGCCAGCTCATGCGGTACCTTGAGGATCACCAGCTGATTAGTGACCGCCAGTACGGTTTCCTTTGAGGTCGCTCAGCTGGTGATCTTCTAGGTTACCTAACTCATAGATGGACGGAGGCAGTAGAGTCCAAGGGGGAGGCGTTGGCTGTTAGTCGTAGTAGACGGTGCATGCTCCGATTACAAGCCCATTAACGCTGGTGTTCCACAAGGCTGCGTGCTATCACCAACGCTGTTTCTTCTGCATATTAATGATATGTTGCAAACCGGTAACATATGCAGGTGATGCTTTATACACCGGCCGTGCCAATATTTCTCGGGAAAACGTCGCCTAGTACTGAAGTCTAGACTTTGTTGAACAAAGTCTCAGACTGGGGCGACAAATTCTAGTCCAGTTCAATCCCCAGAAGACACAAGTTTGCCCGTTTACCGCTAAAAAGAGAACCCCTTTGTCGTATCTCCTCAGTTTTAAGGCACTTTCCTTGTTGCCTCAGCCAGTATCGGAATCCTTGGCGTCGACATATCGAGTGACGTGCAATTTCGTGGTCACTTGGAAGAGAAGGCCAAATTGGCCTCTAAAAACCTTGGCGTGCTCAGCAGAGCGGGACAATATTTCATGCCGGCACACCGCCTCCAACTTTACAAGACGCAGGTTCGGCCACACATGGAATATTGTTCCCATCTCTTGGCTGGGGCTCCCCAGTGCCAGCTCCTTCGGCGACCGAACTCTTTCCGATCGGCTTGACTCACTGGAACTGCGAAGAGATGTTGCATCTCTTTGAGTATTTTATCGCATTTACCACGGGGAGTGCTCTGAGGATTTGTTCGGACTAATTCCAGCCGCACAATTTAACCATCGCACATCGCGACAAAACTCGCGATACCATCCATACCATCTGGATGACTGGCGGTCCATCACTGTGCGATTTAAAATAAATTTTAAAAGACTTGGCTGCGCAAGACACTCTTTTAAATATTTTGAAATATTTTCTTGCATATTCTCTAAATGAAACACTATGATTATATAATTGTTTTTATTGTTACCAAATCAAAAATAACTTTTTTGCTGTATGAATATACTGGCCGAGTAGAAACTGCACGCTATAGAAAATACGTAAAAAAAAAAGAAAAAGAAGAAAACAAAAGAAATGACAGATGATATTGGTTGCGTGCATACTTATTTAATATCGTGTTTAAATAACACAATTCCAAAACTAAATTATTGTAATAAAACGCCTCACCTCGTTATGTGTTAGAGTGTTTGTATGTGACAAACGTTCTTCTCAGAATCCTGATAAACACATTAAAATTAATTAATTCTTAAATTTATTTATAATTCGGCTATCGCGCCTCCTATCGGGTATAAATATAAAGTAATAATTACATTTTATAACTATATTCATTTGTTACAATTAATCTAAAGTCCTCTACTAAACTTTGAACTCTTCCATAGGTTGCTTCATAGGAGGGATTTATTAGATATATTTGCCACGCGATACTGATTCTGCTGATGAACGAAGATGCATCTCCTGATTCTACTTCTCAGTTTAGGTGAGGGTACTGGTATTATGCAAGACAATGCCCGTTCCTATATCTAGAATATTGCATGACTCATAGAATAAGAATGACGTGCTACATTAGTATGTACGCAGCTACGACATCAATCCTATTTATTAAACGCGGTTGTTTTGAGTTTGAGCAGTGTGTGAGACAAAGAAATTTGCACTGGGTGAATATTCAATAGGATCCGCTTAGAAATCTGCGGAGTCGCATAAATATCCTTTTTTATTCGTTTAAAAATCAAAATGTAGATGCGTTGTCACCCCTGAGGACTGAGATGTCGAGACATTACATTACATTTTTAGTAAAAACTTTCTCCGGATACTACATTCACAATATTAAACTCAGCAGCATTAAGCTGCCATTTGACATTGGTATTCATAATATGCTTAAGAGATGATTTTGGCTTGCAGGTTATTATAACTTTAAAACAATAAGTGATTTACAAAAATTAAAGATTAGCAGATATTTAGAACACGGATTCATGATTGTTACAGATTTCAGCACTTTTTAATACATTCTTTTAACTCATACCTTATGTTTAGTTATTTATTTAAACGAAACAGACAGAAAAATAAAACCAAAAATAGAAATGAGGTGGGATTTTTTGGACTTGAATTTAATTAATTGGCTATATTTTACACTTTATAAAATATATTACACTTTATAAAATATATTACACTTTAAAAAATTGGCTATATTTTTCTAAAGTGAAATACAAAAATCTAACGCTTTTTACAATCTAGAATTCGAAAAAGCAATAAAATAAGAAATAAGTTAGAAAATCGATTATATGAAAACAATCGATTTTATATTTGTTCGGATCCAAAATCATCGACATAGCCTATTTAACGCCACAGACATTTTTGCACATAAGATAATTTTTAAGCTTTGGTCAAGTAAAGAAATAGGGGGCAGATTCCCTAACGGGAAGGTGCTAAGCGCCCTCCTACTCTAACTGGAGTTTGATAGTGCAGTCTAAGTTTTGATAGTGCAGTCTTTTTAAGGCGACATGCAGTACTTATAAAATTTTTGAGCCTATGAAAATTTCTGAAATGTAATTATTGGGTAAAACATTACCATCATAGAAAAATTTATATATAAAAAAGCGTTATGTGAAGAAAGAAACGTAGCCCATAACAATTTTCTCCATGAAAATCATAAAGATAACAAAATAGCTGTTCAAATGTGTATTCTTGCATGTATACGATAATGAAGTTGTGTAAAAGTTACATCAAATGTAAGAGGCTTATTATTTTTAGGTGATGTAGAAGACACATTTTGTTTTAAAATCACAAATCAACCAAAAAAAAAACTGGTAGTGTGCTATTATGGAGTTTTACTGGTATGTCAGATTTGTAATATACGGGGTGGAATACACATTGGTATTTTTCTCAGATTTTTTCTTGCTTAATTTAAGGAGATATAATAAATAACACTTTTATTGTACGGAAATTCACAATCTTGTTAATGACTAGAAAACTGTCGTATCGTATCAATACAAAAACATTTCTTTGTGTTTGATTTGGTAAATTACTATTACCGGAGTATAAACCTGTTTTAAAATTATTTTTGCCACTTTTCGAAAGTAAAAAATGTCTCGAATTTTGACTGCTTATAAAAAACAAAGTACTTGGTAAATTGTAATGACCATATTTGTAATTGTAATTGTAATACGGACGAAACATATCCGTGATATGCACATAGAGCAGCTTAAGTTGATACCGTGACTCGTAATCTTTTTATTGCATAGACAAATCTATCGAGTTTGTCACAAACGTTATCGACATGAGTTTTCCATTCGCAATTTTGATCCAACATTATAGCCAGAAATTTTGTACTCGCTACTTGTTCGATGTTTGTATCATTATATTTAACATTAATATTCAATAGTTTTCTTTTATATGTCTGAAATTGGATCATTTTAGTTTTTTCAATATTAATTTGTAAATTATTACAATAAAGCCAGTCGATTATGTTTTTAATTGTCTTATTTACCTCTAGTTCATATGTATCTGCATTTTCACATTTCACGATAAGGGTTGTGTCATCAGCAAACAAGATTGTGTTATGGCGAGTGATATTAGGGAGATCGTTAATATACATGAGGAATAAGAATGGTCCCAATACACTGCCTTGTGGCACGCCAAAATCATTTGACTGATAGTCACTTCTATATAACACTTTTATGTCTTTATGGATTTTAGATATTTCCACGCATCGTTGTCTGTCACATAAGTAATTTCTCAACCAGTCGTTAGCTTTACCTCTTATTCCATATTTTGCTAATTTGTATAAGAGCAATTTGTGTTCCACGAAATAAAACGCCTTGCTCATGTCCAGGAAGACTGCCGCAACTGGTAGATCATCATTTATAGCCTGGGTGACTATTTCATCAAATTAAAACATGCGAATGAAGTTGTATTATTTTGTTTAAACCCAAATTGCTCATCTTTAAGTATACGATGACTTGTCGTAAATTCTTGAAGTCTTTTCAGCATAGTCTTCTCGAAGATTTTTGACAAGATGGGTATCAGCGTCACTGGCCTATAGTTATTCATTTCCGATGTTTCGCCTTTCTTAAAAAGTGGTCTAACGATTGAGTTTTTCAATATATTTGGAAAAGTACCTTCTTCAAAAGACATATTAATTAAATAACATAGCGGTTGACATATGTATGGTGCGGATAATTTAATTGCAGTGGTTGTTATGTTATCAAACCCTACTGCGTTTGTGTTATAAAGACTTTCAATTATTCGAAATATATCCATAGCATCAGTAGGTTTAAGGAATATTGTATATGTATTATTAGTATTTATAGTCTTGTTTATTTCGTCAATATTATATTTAAAATTATTGCTATTTGTCAATTGTATAAAAAATTCATTAAATATGACACTAATTTTTTTGGGTCGTCATATATCTGATTATTTTTAATTATTCTGTCAATTTGCGTTTTCGTGATTTGGTCGTCAGTATTTTCATTAATAACCGCTCATGTGGCTTTACATTTATTTTACTTATTGTCAATATATTTGTTACTTTGTAATTGTCTAGATTTATATGCACTTTTTGAGTATGGAAATGTATGATTTATATGTTTTATTGAGCGTTTTACTGTTTGTTTTATTGTGTTGTTGACTAAGATAAGGATATCTTTTTCTTATACAGGATATTTTAATGCCCTTCGTCAACCATTTATGGTTCCCATTTTTAGTTGACCTTTTCATTTTATTTATTGGGAAGCAAAGATCAATTTTTTTTTTTAAATAAACCATAAAATTCGATAAACGCCTCTTGCAAGTTATTTTTTCGTATACAGTTGAGAAAGTAAGAGACGATTTGCAACTACAGAACTTATCCATGTTTTCTTTACTATAATCTCTGACATCCTCATACCAACTGCATATTTCGTACGATTTTGTAGTTGGTTGGTTTGGAAGAGGATCGAACTTAGGTTTATCGCGGAATTATTTCCTTAGCTCTCCTACCAGACACTCCTTCCGTTATAAATTTAATAATGAACGTATGATCCCTATACTCTGACTATCATTATTGAAAACCTATAATTATACTCTTGATTTAAAAGTCTTTTAGGTCATATTCAATCAATCTTTTTGAGTGAGATTGAGAGGTTCTATGGGCAGCTGTACAAATCATCGTTGGAGCCACACGCAAGTGTGAGTAACAATCCAAGAGCAAGTCTTATCCGACACTATTCCGATGATATCCCGGACGTCAGTCTGAGCGAGATTAGAATGGCTCTCCAGCACCTTAAAAAGGGCAAGTGCCAGGGCGAGGATGGAATTACAGCGGAGCTTCTGAAAGCGGGAGGAAAACCGGTACTTGAAGTTCTTCAGAAGCTCTTTAATTCTGTCCTCCATGGTGGCACTCCCCAGAGGCATGGAGCAGAAATGCGGTGGTTTTGTTCTTAAAGAAAGGCGACAATGCTCTCTTGAAGAACTATAGACCGATTTCCTTCTTAGTCGCGTCTACGTGCTGTTTTTGAGAGTCATTACAAATCGTCTCGCACGCAGACTCGACGACTTCCAGCCTCCCGAACTAGCCGGTTTCCTAAAAGGCTTTAGCACCATAGACCACATACATACTCTTCGGCAAATTGTACAGAAGACCGAGGAGTACAATTTGCCACTATGTCTTGCGTATGTGGACTATGAGAAATCCTTTGATTCCGTCGAAATTTGGGCGGTGATGCAGTCACTCCAGCGGTGCCAAGTTGACTGTCGGTATATCGAAGTGCTGAAGTGTTTGTACAGTAGGGCTACGATGACTATCCGAGTACATAACGAGAGTACGAAACCTATCCAACTGCAGAGAGATGTAAGACAGGGTGACGTTATATCCCCGAAACTCTTCACAGCTGCATTGGAAGACGTTTTCAACATACTGGACTGGAAGGGATACGGTATTAACATCAATGGCGAGTACATCATTCACCTTCGATTTGTCGACGATATAGTCCTTATGGCAGAATCGCTCGAAGACCTAAGCACTATGCTCAATGACCTCAATAGTGCCTCCCAACGGATAGGTATTAAGATGAACATGGACAAAACAAAGATCATGTATAACGTCCATGTCACACTTATGGCGTTAGTTGTTGGGAGCACTAAGCTCGAAGTTGTTGATGATTATGTTTACCTGGGACAAATAGTCCGACTAGGTAAGTCGAACTTCGACCGAGAGGTCAATCGACGTATTAAACTCGGCTGGTCAGCGTTCGGGAAATTACGACACATCTTCTCGTCAGATATACCTCAAAACTTGAAAACGAGACTGTACAAGCAGTGCGTTTTGCCAGTGATGACTTATGGATCTGAGACGTGGTCCTTCACTGTTGGCCGTATGAGGAAGCTCAAGGTCGCTCAGCGAGCTATGGATAGGACTATGGGGTCGGGGTTTATCTGCGTGATAAACTTAGAAATGAGAGTACCCGCAGTAGAACCAGAGTGACCGACATAGACCAACGGATTAGTAAGCTGAAGTGGCAATGGGCCGGCTATATAGCTCCAAGAACCGATGGAGAAAAAAGGTTCTCGAGTTGAAGCCTCGTATAGGTAGGCAAAATGTAGGGTGACCCCCCCTAGATGGAGTGACGAACTGGTAAAACATGCAGGAAGTGATGGATGGAGGTAGCTCAGGACCGTGCTTTGTAGAATTCCTTGGGGGAGACCTATGTTCAGCAGTGAACTTGGCTGTAATGATGATGATTATGATATTTAATCAATCGCGTCGAAATTTTAGTCTTTTATTTTTAAAAACTTGTGATATTATCGCCAAATCTTTTTAAATTTTATTTAATGTGACTGTTTCCACGTTCAATTAATCTGAATCCATTTTAACTATGACTAAATAATTTATATAAATCGTTCTCAGTTGATACTTTTATATTGCATATGTATATAAATTACTAATAAATTTCTAACTTTCATAAAAAAAAAAACAAAAAAAAAACAATTTTATTATCTACTTTCCGCACGTCATTTATTTAAAAGAAATAATTATGATCTTGTTCTTTATTAATGTTTTTTGTTATTTGCTAAAGGAAATCTTAAAAGAAGACAAATATATGTTTTAACACAACTTAAATATTTCTTTAAAAATGTCGCTTCTGAATTTTGGTTTATATTGGACAGACTTAAATCTGTAAAAGTATCAATAATTGAATAATTAACATTGCCACCGCTTTATTAAATTTCGTTAGCCGTAGATTTAGTATATTTTTATATATGTTCTTTTAACTTTTACCGAATTTGGCAATATCTGGAGATTACTACTATTATACTACGTACTACAATTGTAAAGATCTGAAGAATGGCACCTCTCCAAATCTTTACGGCACCTACTTTTATGGCATTCGGCTCAAATTAGTTGTTTCTTAAAAGAATGTGGTAGACAAAGATATTGCCACCGGTTATTAAATTTGTGGCGAACAGGCGAAACTCGGGAGTAAATGTTGTCGAAGATACTCCGCGAGTCGCTCACGTCCTTCACCTATAGGTTCCAGCGGATCCGTCTACTGTCATCTTTGTGGGTGCGGCTGGGGTACTGTGCACTGACGTCCAAAACGCACGAACTGTGGAATACAAATGGCAAGGCAGTG
Organism: Parnassius orleans; assembly: GCA_029286625.1. Classification (NCBI taxonomy): domain Eukaryota; kingdom Metazoa; phylum Arthropoda; class Insecta; order Lepidoptera; family Papilionidae; genus Parnassius; species Parnassius orleans. The sequence goes on from JAGSMP010000357.1 coordinate 175,189, forward strand.
GCGGTTCGACTGCTCATCTTTCGGCGGAAATCTTCTGACTATTGGTTGTCGACCACGGTTGTTGAATACGGTTGGTCAACTACGGTTGTTCTCTGTCGGTTGTTCACTATCGGTTGGTCACTATATTCCTCAGATGATTTCTTCAATTGACTATTTCTTCAAGATGTTCGGTAGTAACTTACTACTACTAGTAGTTTCTCCTATAAAAAAAAAAACTACTACTATCAGTTACTACAATGTTACCGAGCCCCGAGGCATTAAGGTAGACCGGAGTTTTATTTTAAAGTGAGCCGCTTGCCATTGCCTTTTTTGCCTCTTTATTGTATAATATTTTTACTATAGAATTATCATAATTTACAATTTTTCTATATATGATTAAAACTTACGCTAATGTACTATACATGCTTAGATCGGTAATTAGTTGTCTATTAGAACATTATAAAGGTTTCTTAATATTTTAACAATTTAAAAAGTTATTAAAAAAAATATCCCACATTTTCACAATATTTGGGTACATTGATTTTACAATGACATTTGATTTGGATATTTGTGCAACAGCCAAAGACGTTAAAAATGTTATTAAATTATGCCTAAAAAGTGTAAATTCGTGTAAAAGTAGTTATGAACCTAATTTGTTAATTAATAGTGTTATTTCTGAACTTAACATAAGATCTTTGGGGTGGCATAAAATATACACTGACGGCTCAAAAAATAAAAATGGCGTAGGAGCTAGTGTCTTTGATCAATATTTAGGATACAGGGCTAAATTTAAGCTAAATTTTGATGAAAACTTTACAATGACAATGAACAAAGCGAATGAGGAGCGGAAAGGGGTTTTTATGTTGGGCTCTGACGTAACCGATATGGTTATACCACCACATATCGAAAGCGATTAGATTTTTTGGCGTTTCCCACAGTCGCCTTTTACCACATCCCCGGGAAATAACGGGATGCTGGGTTCATTTACGCTGCCATTACACGGCAAACGAATTATCGTTTCCAACATTATATTGAATGCAATGCAAGAAACCTTAAGTTTTTTATAAATTAGAGTAATTTTTAACCACTTGCTTAGTTTCTTTTTCATACTTTTTAGTGCTAGTAATATCTACGTTACTTACATTTATTTTAAATATAATATTGAGCGGACACGTTACCCTTGATGCTTAAATTATTTATGTCGGTTATATAAGTTGAATAAAACTATTTTTATGGATTTATCGTGCTTAATTCACTTATTTTTTTATTATTCTCGTAAATATAAGAAATCATTACGGTTATATAAGCTTAAAATATCTATACTATTACTAAGTTAGAACAGTGGTGTAGTTCATACAATATTATCAATTATACCCAAACTAATAAAATACATAAATCACAAAGAAGAATTCTATGCAAACGAACTCGCAGGCACAGCTAAAAATGTCAAATAAAATTCAGCCAATCTATCTATTTTTCACTCTGCCATTTCTCTACTATACATCATGATGTTATTGTTAAAGTCGACTAAGAGATGTCAAAATTTAAAAAAAATGTGTTCCGGTTTGCTTATTTTGACAGGCAACACTAAAAAATATTTTTTCGCAATTATTCGAAAACGATAAAAATTTGACAAAAAGTTCTAATAAAAATGTGTAGAACTTAAAATTTTTACATAAGAAAAGGTTTTATGATTTTATTCCTCCGGTCGAAATTAACCGAGTTTTAAGGGAGGTTTTAAGTTTAAGGGATGAAATTAAATTTTAAAAAATCGTAGGAAGTAGAAAAATAAGCGTTTTTTTTAAATTGCTTAAAAAATCTAATCTTTAATTTTAGGGATACAGATTTTTTGTTGTTAAAAAACATAACAATTTTATACCTGTATAAATGCACACCTTCCGAAATATCATCATCATCATTTTGATCATTACAGCCTTTCACAAATCCGCTGCTGAACATTGGCCTCCCCCAAGGAATGCCACAAAGCACGGTCCTCAGCCACCTGTATCCATCGACTTCTTGCTTGTCTTACCAGCTCGTCACTCCATCTAGTAGGGGTCGCCTTACACTTCGCCTGCCGGTACGAGGCTGCCACTCGAGAACCTTTTTTCCCCATCGGTTGTCGGCTCCTCGAGCTATATGGCCGGTCCATTGCCACTTCAGCTTACTAATCCATAGTCCTTCACTGCTGGCCGTATGAGGAAGCTCAAGGCTGCAGAAATATATAATAATAATAAATATACAACTTTTTTTTCAGCAATACAAATATGCCAAAAAATAAATAATTTATTAATTTTTAAGCACTCAAATTTCAATTTGGAATGCCCACCGTTCATAGACAATTCGACCATGAGTGCACACATATAAAAGCATATGGAAATGATAATATGCGATAAAAAAAATGAAATGGTTAAGGAATAAGTATAAAAAAAAGTCCGGAATTTTAAGATATAAAGGTTTTTATTTTTACAAATACAGTTTTTTAACAATTATTTTACTGTAATACATATATAATCAAGTTTTGATAAGATCTGTAAGGTATTTTATGGTCTTATACATCATTTGTATCATACACAATCAGTACATCATCCAGGAATCGAGCAGGAGGCAAAAGTCTGATGCCGTGCCCAACCCAAATACCATATAACTGTCATAACATGGACATATCATCCTACCGTTCGACGGCAGACAATACAATAATTACAAAAATACTTTTAAATTGCACTATATAATTATAATATATATAAAATATAGTTTACGACTGTTGTGTCAACTTGCGATTCACATGACATGGGCCTAGCTTCCTGTATAGGACAGTTACTGTACTCTTTGGGCCTAGCTGACAGATACGATGTTGCCACTTAACAGACATAAAATCGATATCGATTTTTTATTTGATTTATAATTTCATAAAAAAGAATAATCATTAAGGCGCTTTAAGTTCTATTTTAAGTTCTATTTAAAGCCTTTTTGGAAACTGGCTTGTTCGGGAGGCTGGAAGTCGTCGAGTCCGCGTGCGAGACGACTCTCGAAAAAAAAAAACCAGAAACAGAAACAGAAACTTTTTTATTCTATATAGATTATTAATAATACTCACTGAAAGTCACTTTTTAATTTACCACTGGTTCGGAAAAAAACCTCTGTCCCGGGAAGAACCAGTAAGAAACTCAGCGTGACTTTTTTTTAATAACAGCTTACAATCATGTACGAGTAATCATAAAATCATAATGGTGAATCCAAGTTTCATCGCTGTTACGATTCGGGCCATAACTTCCTCCCTTTGCTCCCCACAGCGGTCCAAAAACTCGCGACAACTTTCGAAGCGCTCGTGTTTTTGATGCGCAGAAACCATTCTCGAAACCCATCTTGCGCAGACTTTAGTCATGCCAATGTGTCGATGTAGGATGTTTTAAAATTGTTGTTTCTGATACTCTAACTAATGCTGCAAGCTGTTTTTTCTTTTGCCGGGCATCTTCTGATACAAGTTTTTCAACTTTTTCGATTATTTCTGGCGTGGTAGCCTCAATCGGCCGTCTAGATCGGGGGTCGTCTTCAATGGAGTCCCTCCCTTGTTTGAAAAGGACGTGCCATTTATAAATCATGGTTTTCCCAGGAGCAAAGTCCCCATAAACATCTGACATCTTTTGTAAAATGGTTTATGTGTCTTTTCCTGTTTGGTGAGAAACTTAATGACGGCGCGATATTCAATTTTCTCCATAGTTGCTAGTTTCTTCCCGATTGACTTGTTTACTCGTTGATAACTCAAAAGCTAATGACCCGATTAGGCTGAAACTTGGTATATGTACTAACAATGAGTCACTGAACTAGCGCCTACCTGGATGACTAAACTTATCCTCGCCAACCCCGCCATTCGGCGAACTTTTTGACCTCCCCCCGTATGTTATAATTAACAACACAAAACAAATTAGAAATAGCTTGATAGCGATCACCTTTCCCAGGGGTTATTGTCATCCATAAATTCCTTAATAGTATAATAACCATTTTTATACAAACATAGTTTAATAAAGTTTTTGAACTTTGACCAGGCATGTGTTGTAAAAGCATATACATCGTCCCAAGAATGTATTACTGACTCGGTGGAGTGGAGTAACTGGTACTACTAGCTTGTGTCTGTTCCTAATGTTTACAGAATGAATATCACTTATTTTTGTAAAACTGCTTTTATTTTTGTGTATGTACATCACATTTTAATAAATGTATTGAGAGGCCAAAGATAATATATTAATTTCCTTAAGTTTTTGTCTGAACGACTCTTTAGGTTTTAAATCATAGATTGCTCTTGTGGCTCTCTTCTGTAAAACTAATATAATTTCAGTGTCCCCGTTCCCATAGAAATTATGCTATGGAAAGAGCTAAAGTAAACTAGTCTAGCTGTTTCAACGATGGTAAGACTTCTAATATCTTTTACAGCATATGCTGCAGAACTATGTTTGCTTGCTAGTTTTGATATATGGGGGCCCCATTGAAGCTTCGCGTCTAGTGTGATTCCAAGAAAAATGGTGGTATCGACAAGACTCAGCTTCTCCCCATTTAAAATTACATTTGTATTTAGATGTTTGACATTTGGTGTTATGAATTTCATACATTTAACAGCGCCTTTCTTCAAGAACAAGACCACCGCACTTCTGCTCGTAGTGCCACCATAGAGGACGTAATTAAAGAGCTTCTGAAAGACTTTAAGTACCGGTTTTCCACCCGCTTTCAGAAGTAATCAAGTAATAAAGTTTCGCTGTAATTCCATCCTCGCCTGGGGACTTGCCGTTTTTAAGTTGCTGGAGAGCCATTCTAATCTCGCTCAGACTGACGTCCGGGATATCATCGGAATAGTGTCGGATAAGACTTGCTCTTGGATCGTTACTCACACTACTACTTGGATGTGTACAGCTGCCCAAAGAATCTGTCAATCTCACTCAGCTTCGACAGTTGGCTCTTTCTGGTAGACCGATCTCTGGAGCGGAACAAGGGCTCCAAAGTCTGGATCAAGACTTTGGAACCCTGGTTCCTCACGATCGCTTCTTCAATACGAGCTGTATTGAAGTTGCGTAAGTTCCGCCGCATGCATTTGAAGATCTGTCTGTTCAGTTGCTTTTATGCTGTTAAATCTGCTGAAGACTGCAGCTTCATCTCCCGTCTAACAGCCATGAGATTAAGAGTATGATTGGAGAGTTTTCGTGTTCTTCTGCGACCGGACTTACAGAACTTAGCTCCAACCGCATGGACAGTTTCCACAAGCCTGTCATCCATATTGTCCACTTCATTGCAGTCTTCTAGGTACTGAAAACGATTTTGTAACTCGAGCTGAAAGTTTTCGGGGCTTTGGATTAGAGCACGAGAGAGACGGAGCGTTGAATTCATTAGACGTAACTTCTCCAACTTAACGCCTAGGTTCAGTGTGCCTCTCACCATTCGGTGATCGCTGCCAGTTTTTAACCCTTGCGAGCACTGAGATATCACAGAACAGTTGTCGTCTGGTCGTCATAATGAAGTCAATCTCATTTTTTGTCAAACTGTCGGGGCTCGACCGGGTCCACTTTCTGTGGGGCCGCTTTTGGAAGAAAGAGTTCATTATAAAGAGTCCCTATTTCTCCGTAAAGTTTGCCAGCTGCTGGCCCTCTCTCCTCCTCTCTTGTACCTAGTTTGTTATATATTATATAAGATCATCCTATTGCTAGGTTAATTAAAGACATTTATGATGTTCATGTAAAAGAGATCTTTGTTACGCATTGTATACGTACTCGTAGTAAATGCTGCGCTGTTAAGTATTTTAAATTTAGGCAAAAATTTTCTTTTAAGTGTTTCATCTGGGTATCTCGATAGACACATTATTGTCTAGTCAGAAACGGAGGTCAATCTATTGGAACAATGCATAGTGATAGGAAAACACAGATGTGTTTTCCAATCACTATGCATTGTTCGTCGTGTAGTTGGTTTTGGGGGTAAATTAGAAGTAAAAAAATATTTGAAGATCATCGTGTAGGAAATTAATTAGAATTTAGTTTTAAATTGTAACAGCAGTAACGGCACTATCATGTCATATGATTACATACACACGCACGCATGCACGGCTGCACGTATGCACGTATGCACTTACACACCCACTCACGCACGTACGCGTATCTATGGCAGATAGCATAATAACGAAATTCTTAATTGCATTATCTTACGCCTTACGTGTATACTTTTTTTACTTACTTCTAAAAATTACAGCGCATGCTAAAATAGAAAATAAAACAGAAATAATACAGAAAATAAAAGGTCATTGCGTTATACCTTGCGCAAAGTGCATTAATACTTTAGAAAGTATTATGGAAAGTTATAATGTGGTAGAATAATAATATTGTAAAATATAATAATGTGTAAAAGAATATGATATTATTAAAACTCGTGTCACGTGTTATGTAAATAGGTTCAACCATTCTCGCTTTACGTGTTACGTGTCATACCGTGATGAGATACAACATCGCATTTATGGAGTCAAGTTTTATGAGAAAAAAAATCTGCAAAATATTACCATATTTCTTCCTTTAAAGCATACTGTTGTAAAAAGGTGCTGAAGCCACGTTCGCGGTTTATGGAAAGCAGAAAACAACTTTTAAAAAAATGACAAAGGTGCCTCTTTACTGCAAAGAACTAAGATGTGATGTCTTTCAAAGCTTGTATAAGACAATGTGTAAATTGTGATCGATTTTTATGTTTATTTTACTTACTTGAACTGTGTTTCAACCATCGCACAGTGATTATACAACTCTCACGCGCACGCGCACGTGCACGCGCGCACGCACGCACGCACGCACGCACGCACGCACGCACGCACGCACGCAAGCTCACACGCACACACGCATGCAACACACACACACACACACACACACACACACACACACACACACACACACGTCAATAGAATAAACACTTACGTCCATGACCATTGATGCGTTGAAGTAACACAAACGTAGTATAGGTAGATTCCCCGCGGCCAAACGACCATACACTGACTCCGTGACTGCAGCTGCTCGGTCTTATATAGCACCAGTAATTTATACCTAATCTTAAGCATTTCGGCAGTGAAACTGGTAGTAACTTTACGAGTCAACAAGCTTATCTCGCATAGTTTCGCCCGAAAGAATGCGAGATAATATTTACAAAACACTATAACTCTAATCTAAAGCATTTCCGCAGTTAAACTGGTAGTAACTTTATGAGTCAACAAGCTTATCTCGCATTCTATCCATCTTCTCTATTGAAATTAGGATGTTTTTTTTATTTCAATAGCCTCGCGAATTATCCTTGGTAGGAATCGGTGTTTTTTTGCGAAGACTTGTGGTCTATCAAACCTAATGTAATGGCGGAGATCTTGAACATGTTCACACACTGCAGACTTCCCGGAACGTCGGTGCTTCAAGTCAGCTATATGTTCTTTTACGCGGGTTTTTATAGATCTTTTTGTTTGTCCTATGTAAGAGAGATCACATTCCAAATCCAGCTTGTACACTCCTGATTCTTGTAGAGAGATATGACACTTGACGAATGGTAAAAATTGACTAATCTTCTTCAGCGGCTTGAAATATGTTTAAATGGAAGCTCGCTTCAAGATGCAGCCAACCTTGTCTGTGACTCCTCTGACATAGGGTAGTACAGCAGGCACACGCTTGACTGTGGCCGGCTTCACTCGGTCACTATGACGTAGGCGCGGGACCCGAAGCTTGTTGTCTTGCAATACTTGCTCGACGTCCTAAACCTCGGCGGCCAGATGTTTTCTGTCACAGATCCCTCGTGCTCTCTAAAACAAAAAAATTCCCACGGTAGCTAACTGTGATGGATGATGGTGCGATTCACAATTTAAATAGCGGTTGGTATGGGTCTTTTTCTAAACACAGTGTGACCAATAGTGTTATCAGTATTTCGGATGACTAAAACATCTAGGAAAGCTAAAACTTGTTTGCCTCTAACTCTATTGTGAATTGTATTTTAGAGTTTATGGAATTACATGAATATGTCGGCGACTACGGGAGATACAGGTGAGCCCATCGCTACATCGTCGTAGTAGCCTCTCTTCATTCCAAAATAGATAACCAGATGTGAGGCAGTGTTTGAGTAATACTGCATAGAATATATTCTGAATATATTCTCTAATATATTCTGAATATATTCTCTTACTGCATATTCTGTAGGCATATTGTTATCTTCTACCTTCCTAGTTACAATTGAGATGCAGTCTTCAATAGGTAAGCATGTGAATAGTGACTGAACATCAATACTGACCATAGTTTCATTTTCAGCGAGATGTAGGTCTTTTATCTCACTAACAAAATGGTATAAATCTGTTGTGTGTGCTCTGGTATGTCCTCTCAGTGGTGACAATATTTTTGCCAAGTGTTGAGCCAACTTATAAGTTGGTGAATCGATCTGGCTGACTATGGGACGAAGTGGAGCGTTTGGTTTGTATATTTTCGGTAATCAATACAACCTCGGTTGTTTGGCACATGATGGTATTGTCGAATTCACGTCGAGATTAAATTTTTCGGAGTATTTCTTTTTTAAGTGGGTAGTTGTTTTAAGTGTATTAGTTGTAGGGTCTATTTTGACCTTTTTGTATGTACTTACGTCCGATAAAAGTTGCTGCATTTTGAAATTATACTCTAACGTGTCCATTATTACCGTAGCATTTCCTTTATCCACGCGAAGAATCGTGAGCTCTGGTCTGTTGCGTAAGTTGTACAACGCTTTTAACTCGTCTTTGGGGAGATTTAGATTCGGCTCTGAACTTTGACGTAACAAGGACGAAATGTCTTGACGTATGGCCTCTAAATCTTCCTTACTGATATTATTCTTATTATTAAACAGACAATCCTCAACACTACAGATAATTTCTTCGTACGGGATTTTTTGCGGTGTTATTGCAAAATTCAAGCCCTTCGACAATACTTTTATTGTAGGTTCGTCTAGTGTTTGTTTTGACAGATTACGGTCTGTGAGTTGTTTATTGTTTGCGTCTGTGGTCAACGGTTGCATTTCGTTTCTACGTTGACATTGATGTTTTGCATTTGATTTGATTGTTAATTTTTGATATTTTTCTATTTGTTTATTTTTGCATTCATTATATTTCGATATTTCGCATTTGTTTAAAGTTTAAAATTTATGAATTGTAGATCGAACCGTTTTTGCTGAATCACCGTTCGTAACAACTTTTTACTTGCCTGATTTAAGATCTTAGCGCTTCCTCGAATGTCCTTTTTTGTTGAATGTTTGAAACGTTGGAAATTAAAATAAGTAAATTAAACGCGATAAAATATGTAAAAATGGTTTTATTCAAAAGGATTTAACTCTTGTCTTAAAACATTTCACTTTATACTTTTACTTTACACTTTAAAGATACGGCCATGTCGTATGTAGGACACCAAATTTCATTATGACATTTAACATGAAAACAAAGTCATCAACGCGAAATGCATTATAGTCCTTCACAAACGTAATAAAATCAAAAGGATTTAACTTTTCTTAAATTATTTCACTTTAAATATTTACTTAACACTTTAATGATGCATCAATTTAATAAATAGGACAACAAATTGCATTAAGACATTTAAGAAAAACAAAAAGCGAGGCACGTCATAGTCTTTCACCAACACTATTCGAAGATTATATGTGAGCGATATCAGGGACTGTATCCCAATTCTGATGTAAGAAACTATTCCACTTCTGATGTTAGAAATCATTCTCAAAAGTATTTAAATAAAAGAACACTACTCGGTAACAAACCCTGCTTACTGTCAGGACCTCAATTACATGATAACAAACTAAAAGTATGCAAACCAACAGCATCACTACCCATCTCAATGTAACACAGGCAGCCTTTCAGCAACACAACCTTCCTTGCCTACACTAGTAGAATACCCCAAAGGGCATAGTAACGACAGTGGGACTCTTAGGATTACGGACTGATGCCTCTCAGTTGCCTGTGCGATACTTTATACTGCTAAAACAAGTGCGAGATTACCATTCTACCTTCATTTGTTCGTATTTTCATTTATGTTTTTACCCTCATTCCCAACACTATATATACTACGCAACCCATTAGGTATTAACGCATATAAAATTTTCTCTTTAGAAATATAATATCTGTTCTGAAATAAAGAAATGGTTAATAAGTTAATACAAATCTGATTGAAAATAAATTCAAGTAAGATTGTAAGTCATCGGTTTATACTATTTGTATACGTGGTAACGGTTCCGTACCACTTAACTGCTTCTTTTTATAAATACCAAGTTGTTTTATTTGTCTCAGTGACAAATGAACTTTTGGTTTGCCAGTGGTAAGTGGTTACTTTAAGCCATAAGGTTATCATAACCGGTGCAAAAATATCCACTACCCCATATCATGGGTATCGTAAGAGGCGACAGAGAGAAACAATAGCTTCTTCCTAATAAATACTGAAAAATAAAAACTGTGATTACCAACCCGACCGTCAATCGAGGCACCTAGAGCAAAACTTTCCGCTATGGGGTGATCTATGGGGTAGACCTACGTTTAGCAGTGGACTTTTGATAGGCTGCAACAGAACTGGTAAGAGTTTACTATAAACCACAAGCAGCTATCAATTAATTTCAAACAAAGTAAGCTACGTGCGATGTTACTCATGAGAACTAACTTCAGCCTCACATCTTGTAACTATATTAGCATTTGCTTTCTAAACCGAAAATAACGGCACCACAGTGCTGTTTATGAGTAGCAGTTTACCCACTTCTACTGCTACTGCGATGTATTGCGGTTAACCTACAAACATTTTATTCAAGTGATTCATTACACACTGTACACCACACTGATAAGCGTAAGCCGGCAATAGCCGGCGAAGGTCTAGCGATTGACGGATTGCGAAAAATTCAATCTAAAACATTAAACCAAGAAACTAGAAACAAAAAATAAAACAAAGATAACTTTTAAAATTACTTTGAACGGCTTTTACGAATATACTATGTGGGTAATAAAATTTTAACTCAATAGGTTTCTGCATTGTTTATACATGAAAGATTTTTTTTTTGTTTTATTTAAAAAACGTTACCCCCACACTAGGATTTTCTCCTGTATCGTGGAGGCAGTTTACAAACATAAATTGTACGAGGATGTATAAACAATGCAGAATTTTCGTCAACGTTTGAGGAGACATACTAAACGCGGGGTTTTAAATGGGTAACGGAGAGCAGCATCATCAGTATGGGAGTACCAGCTTTGAAATTCTGAAGGTTTATAAAGAATGGATAAGTAAAAGTACTGTCCAGATGCACTTTTGTAGGTAGAATGGCAACTTTAATTAAACTAGTAAAGAGAATTTTAAAATGATAAAATCCTTCAATACATCTAAGTTATATTTCTTGCATAATAATATTTTAATGTTCTCGCAAAATGTAGGAAGCCGCATATAGATGTGAATTGACGCACTGAAGATGACGGTGAATGCCTTGTGTTAAACAGAACAGTTGAGAAAATATGAATGAAATTTTAGTTTGTCGGTTGCTGAAATTTCACGAAGGTTTGAAATGCAAATTTCATATCAATACTTAGCTCTATTACCTTATAAACTAATAATTATAATAAACAAAGTATGCTTGCTATGATAAATCATAGCAAGCACACTTTGCAGTCTTGGTCTACACATTGACAACGCCTAATTCGAGAACTCGTTTACAGAAACGAGCTGAAAATTCATTGCCATTTTACTTACTCTTTATCGTCTAAAACATTTTCTTCCTATAAAAATAAGATCGCTCTTGTCAAGTTGCTCATAATAATGTGTATGATTATGTGTATGTTCCCAAAGTCCCATGATCTTCTAAAGAAGATGCAACGCCTTCTCAATAACTGTGTCAGATTTATTTTCAGTCTTCGTGAGTTTGACCATGTTTCCCAACATAGATCTAAACTTTACAGGCTTACAATTCGGCAAAGGCGAAATTCCAAAATATTGCTTGTCCGTTTTTCTATCTGAAATATCTCTACTTCGCTAATAACAAAATTTGTATTCCTGCTCACTTCACTGCTAACATCTAAAAGCATAGACATAGAGAATGGACTGAGCGTTAGCCTCACAAAAGTGACCATTAACAATTATTAACAAACATAATATACAATAATTCATATAAAAAAAAACAATTTATTAACAATTACAAACGTTTAAGTATTACACAATTTATAAAATAAAATATATACTAGAACAATGAACCTAAAACTAAAAACCTTAAAAAAATATATAATAATAACTAAAATATATTATTAAAAAGGAGGTCCTTTAGGCAAGGTTCCGAAGATACTGGCAGCGTTCCCCCTTTGAATAGCTAGACTAATTCTTTGTCCGAGGTAGCTGCCAACTCTTCGGTCTCCTGTGGCGTCGACAAACCTTTTTGCCATTTCTTTAAAAAGCCTTATAGCGCTAGGACCCCACGGACCAAGGGTCTCGACACCGAACGGGACAAAAACATATTATAAAATATGTTTATATATTCATATAAAAATATTTTATATGAATATGTAAGTGTATATATTCATATAAAATATATACACTTGATATTCATAACCTTACTTATCTACTACCTAACTTACTTGTGATAGGATCTTCGAGGGAGTTTATCACTTCTCCACTTGCACAAAAAAAAACGTATAAACCATTTTTGACAGATAATTTCTGATAAAATAATGTAATACTTTTAATTAACTTGTACTTCTATAAATTATCAATCAGAAATATAACATTACAAACGGTAGACCCTCTTTACAATACTATGCATAGCACTGGGCTTACAATTGTATATGCAGCGCAGAACGATACAATCCTGACCGCCAGTGACGTGGACCAATCAGAATTCTAGAAAAAGACAACTACTGGTCTCACATTCGCTTTGAAAATGCGAGAGAGACACTTTTCGTTCTGTATCACTGCACAACTTAATACGGAACGCACAGTCCATTCTCTCTATGTCTATGCTAAAAAGCAACTAATATGCACGCTTTTAAAAAGTTGGTTCATTAACATCTACTAAAGGCAACTTATTTGAGTCATCCGTGTACATCACAATATACATAGATGAACTGGCATAGGTTTACTATATAAAATACTTAAAAACATCCTGCCCTATTGCTTATTGCGTTATTATTATTAAAATATATTGCAATTACTACAATTTGCTTACAATTCAGCAATTTTTCAAACCTGGCAACACCGTCGTCGAAAATGGTATTGTTGAAAGTTTGCGGATCTCTTGGTAGAGAGTAATTGTGTTCTGTGGTGCGGGTGGTTTTTATGAGGAAGTGTAAGACGATTGCTGCCTGTGAGGCATGTATTGCCATGTAAGTTTCTCTATTTATTTAAATATATTGTGGGATAAATTTTTACTTATTTTCTGAAAAGAATTACATGACTAGAATTATACCTTGTTTACTAAAAATACTTTCAGTCTTTGGATCGGACAGGGTTTTTTGGTGAACTATGTTATATTTACCTGTCTGTAGGTCTCTTTGTCCGCGCTAAACTTTGGAATGGCTGAAACGATTGTGAAAAATCTTTACAAACAGATAGAGAGCAAATGCCAGGATCCTCCTTGCCAGGAGGGAGGTCCAAAAACTCAAATCCGTAAATATTTTTTTATTAGAAATAAGAATTTATAATCTCTAAAGACTATAGAATCAATTTGAATATTTTTGTTGCATAAAAAATATCTTTAACCCCTTTTTTCAATCCTCGTGGTCTTTTTATTCCTCATTTTGAACTATTTTCAATAATACAATTTAAAAGATATATGAATTGTTATAACTATTTATGTTTAAATTCCAGCTACTGAATATCACCATAGTACACTGCAACGATGTAGTCTTTATCGCAGAATCACTGAAGAAGCTAAGCACTATGGTCAATGACCTCAATAGTGTCTTTCAACGGATTAATCTTAAGATGAACATGGACAAAACAAAGGTCATATGTAACGTCCATGTCACACCTATGCCGGTATTTGTTAAGAGCACTATGCTTGAAGTTGTCGATGAGTATAATTACCTAGAACAAATAGTCCGACTAGGTAAGTCCAATTTGGACCGAGTTGAATTCATCAATCGACGAATTCAACTCGGCTGGGCAGCGTTCAGGAGATATCGATACAACATCTTCTCGTCAGGTATACCTCAAAACTTGGAAATAACATTGAACAACCAGTGCGTGTTGCCACTGATGACTTTTGGATCTGAGACTGGTTCTTCACTGCTGGCGCTATAAGAAAGCTCAAAGTCGATTAGCGAGCTATGGAGAAGGCTATACTCGGGGTTTCTCAGCGGGATAGACTTAAAAATGAGGATATCCGCAGTAGACCAGAGTAACCGACTTAGCCCAATGGATTAGTAAGCTGAAGTACTAATGAGTCGGCCATATAGCTCGAAGAGCCGACAACCGATAGGGTGGAGTGGCAACCTCGTACCGGCAAGCGAATTGTAGAGCGGCCCCCAACTAAATGTAGTGACGACCTGGTAAGACATGCAGGAAGTCAATGGTTGCAGGTGGCTCAGGACCGTGCTTTATGGTGCTTCTTGGTGGAGAGCTATGTTCAGCAGTGGACTTGTGAAGGACTTTATTGATGATGATGATGATGATAAAACTGCAACAGAACTCGAAATTCCATCTTCATCATCTCAATCTTTGGCGGTCCATTACCATGCGAATTACGCGGGATTTTCTATCAGTCACAACTACACTGTGGAATTTACAGCCGTTCTTCCAGACTGATTCGGAACACTATTGTGCCATCATCATCATCATCATCATTACAGCTTACATACATAAAGGTTCTTCGAGCTATATGGCCGGCCCATTGCCACTTCAGCTTACTAATCCGTTGGGCTATGTCAGTCACTGTGGTTTTACTGCGGATATCCTCATTTCTAAGTTTATCACGCAGAGAAACTCCGAGCATAGCCCTCTCCATAGCTCGCTGAGCGACCTTGAGCTTACTCATTTGGCCAGCAGTGAAGGACCACGTCTCAGTTCCATGGGTCATCACTGGCAACACGCACTGGTTGTACAGTCTTGTTTTTAAGTTTTGAGGTATACCTGAAGAGAAGATGTGTCGTAATTTCCCGAACGCTGCCAAACCGAGTTGAATCCGTCGATTGACCACTCGGTCGAAGTTGGACTTACCTAGTCGGATTATTTGTCCCAGGTAAACATACTCGTCAACAACTTCGAGCTTAGTGCTCCCAACAACTACCGGCATAGGTGTGACATGGACATTAAACATGATCTTTGTTTTGTCCATGTTCATCTTAGACCTATCCGTTGGGAGGCACTATTGAGGTCATTGAGCATAGTGCTTAGGTCCTCCAGCGATTCTGCCATAAGGACTATATCGTCGGCAAATCGAAGGTGAGTGATGTACTCGCCATTGATGTTAATAACGTATCCTTTCCAGTCCAGTAGCTTGAAAACGTTTTCCGATGCAGCGATGACGAGTTTCGGGGATATGACGTCACCCTTTCTTACACCTCTCTGCAGTTGGATAGGTTTCGAACTCTGATTCTGTACTCGAATATCCATCGTAGCCATACTGTACAAACACTTCAGCACTTCGATATACCGACAGTCAACTTGGCACCGCTGAAGGGACTGTAGCACCGCCCAAATTTCGACGGAATCAAAGGCTTTCTCATAGTCCACATACGCAAGGCAAAGTGGCAGATTGTACTCTTGTGTCCTCTGTAAAATTTGTCAAAGGGTGTGTATGTGGTCTATAGTACTAAAGCCTTTTCGGAAACTGGCTTGTTCGGGAGGCTGGAAGTCGTCGAGTCTGCGTACAAGACGATTCGTAATGACTCTCGAAAACAACACGTAGACGCGGTTTAGAAGGCAAATCTGTCCGTAGTACTTCAAGAGAGCGTTATCGCCTTTCTTAAAGAACAAGACCACCGCACTTCAGCTCCACGCCTCCGGAGTAGTGCCACCATGGAGGACGGAATTAAAGAGCTTCTGAAGGACTTCAAGTACCGGTTTTCCACCCGCTTTCAGAAGCTCCGCTGTAAATCCATTCTCACCTGGGGCCTTGCTGTTTTTAAGGTGCTGGAGAGCCATTCTAATCTCGCTCAGACTGACGTCCGGGATATCTTCGGAATAGAGTCGGATAAGACTAGCTCTTGGATCGTTACTCACACTTGCGTGTGGCTCCAACGATGACGTGTACAGCTGCCCATAGAACCTCTCAATCTCACTCAAAATCTCAGGTGTCCCGGAAACGATGCTGCCACACTTGGTATTTAGCTTTGAGAATTGGCTCTTTTTGCAGACAGATCTCTGGCAAAGACATTGGAGCCTTGATTCCGCTCGATCGCTTCTTTAATACAAGCTGTATTGAAGAAGTTGCGTAAGTCCCGCCGCATGCATTTGGAGATCTGTCTGTTCAGTTGCCTGTATGCTGTCAAATCTGTTGAAGACTGCATCTTCATTTCCCACCTAATAGCCATGAGATTAAAAGTGTTAGTTTATCGGAGAGTGTTTGTGTTCTTCTGCGACGGGTCTTGCAGAACTTAGCTTCGATCGCATGGACAGTTTCCTCGAGCTTATCACTCATAGCGTCCACATGATTGCAGTCTTCAAGGCACTGAAATCGGTTTTGTAACTCGAGCTGAAAGGTTTCGGGACTTTGGACTAGAGCTCGAGGGGGACGGAGCGTTGACTTCATTAGACGAGACCTCTCCAACTTAACGTTTAGGTTCAGTGTGCCTCTAACCATTCGGTGATCGCTACCAGTTTTCACCCTCGCGATTACTGAGACATTACTGAACAGTTGTCGTCTGGTCGTCATAATGAAGTCAATCTCATTTTTTGTCGTACCGTTGGGGCTTGACCATGTCCACTTCCTGTGGGGCCGCTTCTGGAAGAAAGAATTCATCATAAAGAGTCCCTCCTTCTCCATGAAGTCAGCCAGCTGCTGGCCCCTTGGGTTCCGTTACCCTATTCCGAATTTCCCTACTTTCAGCTCACCATTCTCTCTTGTGCCTAGTTTTGCGTTGAAGTCTCCCATTAACACCGTTTGGAGGAATGCATGGCTCTAGAGATATCCTCATACATTTTCTCTACCTCCTCATCCGGATGTGCCGATGTTGGTGCGTAAACCTGTATGACCTTCAGCGAATACTGTTTGGTGATTCTGAGTATAAGGTACGCAACCCTCGTCAACACACTCCCGATCTTTACAACGTTGTTAACGAGAAACTTTTGGACGATAAATCCGACACCTTCTTTGGACAGATGGTCGCCGTCCCGGTGATAGAACAAGTTCCCGGATTCGAGGATTACCGTGTCCTCCCCCTCTCTTCGGGCCTCGGATAATCCTATAATATTCCAGCGCAACTTGTCTATCTCTTCTTCCAGCTCCAGAATCTTCTCATCAGTCCTCAGGGTACGTGCGTTATAAGTTGCCAGGTCGAGTCGTCGTAGGTGGCAACCCCTACGACGACTCGAGCGGAGATTCTTAGTACCCCCTACCTCGCCGTTACCATGGTCACCGGTCACCGTAGCCAGGAATAGCGGAGCTGCCGGGGACTGGCGGCCGCCTCTTCGTAACTTTATTCTTTGGGGGGTATATTGCCATAGTTGCCTCGCTTGGAGAGCGGGTTGGCAATCGCAGTTTTTCTATTGTGATATTGCTGTTATCAGGAAGATGATGCTGCCCATCTCCTGCCTGTTTCCCACTGTCGCTTCTTACGACACCCTCGGGAAGACATGTGGTAGTGGATATTCTTAACCGCCACTACACGGCACTCTTAACCGCCACTATACGGCACTATTGTGCCATCGTAACCTATAAATAAGAAAACATTTAATTTTTAATTGTAGTCAAGACTATATTGGCAATGTATTAAGTGTACACGTGGTAGTGCCATGATGCAGCTATATTGCCGAGGACTTTGAGACTTACCTTTCTTCTAATATCTTGTTGAACATGCTGGTGAAAGTGATACCTACAGATATTTTCCTAATTTTATAATCTTACTGGTAATGTTGTCTGATCCTGGACTTTTGTTGACATTTATTCACTGAAACTATACACATCACATAAATAAAAAAGACAGTTAAATGTATGGCAGATTAAGACTAAAAATGATGGGGTATGTATCGAGCCAGTGACAATGTTATGACTCAGCGTAATGCTGCTGGGTAACCTACAGCGCTCATGAATCTGCCATAAGCAAAGATACGCGCACGATCCGCCTGGTCGTGTTTATGAAATATATTTTATAATTACTTGTATAAATTAAAATATTTCGGTGCCTCGTAAATATACCTATACCTATATAATATATATATATAGCTCGAATATGTCTTGTATGTATGTATACATACATACATACAAGACATATTACACGCATACATTCTATATAAAAATAAAAAAAGTCCAAAAATATATAAAAATAAACGTAAACACAATAACAACAAACATATAATGCTCAACGATGCTGGAAGAAACTTAACTTAGCGTGATTTGAAATTAAACTTCGAATTACACTCACGTAAAGGCGGAGGAATGTCATTCCTCCTTATGTAGCTACTATATTCCTCATCTAGTAGCTGCATATATAAAGCTACCTCTGAAAGCTGCAGAGCTGTAAGTAGGATTAACAAGGGGGTTCGTACAAGACCTTATCATGTTTTGTTGATTTCTCCTTATAAGTTTTTCATATAAATAATGTGGCGACTTAGTTTTGATAACATCAAATAGTAAATTAGCGAAGTATAGTTTCTGTCGCGCTTTCATTTTTAAAATTCCTGCTTCATTGAAAAAAGATGTTACATGGGACCGTTTTGGTATTATGCCATCTAATTCAACGTACCGTTTTGGTACGTTGAATTAGACGTTTTGACTTTACCAATATACAGTGTCCATACACTGATATGCATTGATTTAATTTTGAAGGTACAAGAGATTCACAGAGGCAAATTCTTAAGTCCAACTGAATGTATTCACGGATTCTGTATAACACCTTTAACCTACAAAAGCAGTCCATGCATGGTTGAAGGGATGTACGCTTTCGATTATTGTATGATTGAGGATGTTAGTACATTTACAAGAGGGTTGTAGGTTGTTGTTGTTAAAGTGTATATCTTCCATCGATGCTAATAGTGCCGTGCAAGCTGTATAAAGAGCTTTGTGTGTGTGTGTTCTTAGTGTAAAGAGCCAGTTTTCCGGTCCATGTTGTCATATGAGATGATGGCTGGTCAAAAAGACGCCTTAGCTGGTGTTAGTTTGCATGTGGTCAAACTTAATCGTCTTGCGTATGTTTGTGTGAATGTCTAAATATAGGGACAGTAAACCTATTCATGTCAGGATAGACGAGCGGAAGATGTGGTGATTATTAATTGTTAATCTTCGTACTTCTACAAGAAGAGGCGATGGAAGGAGCAGGCAATTTCTACAGGATATTACAAAAATATTTAAGTGAAATGATCCGGACACCCTCCCAAGTTTTGTTGCGAAGGATTTGAATCGCCTGCCAACTGTTACATTCGATCATGTGGATGTATCTTCGTTGCTGAAAGATATTTTGAGACTAAAACAAGACGTGCATACGATTCAATGTTCATAAGTAAAGTCAACGGAATTAAATGATATAATCTCAAGTTCGTTAAACAAAGGGCAAGCTAGTGACGAAAAGTGCCATACGTATATTTGTGAATCAAAAATTCAATCTGAGAAATATTGCAACGATGTATGTTCAACTATCAATATAGACGGTAGTGGTAAAAACATTCCAGCTGAGATGACTAACAACAAATCAGCTGCGAAGCAACTCGAACCTATGATTCATAGGCCGAAGCGATCCAATCTCGTGTCGGTGGAGGGACCGCATTAGACACAACTCCCAAAGAAAGATGTTTTGCAGATGTTGTGCGTAATGGACAATGGAAGCCGGAGACTCGTAGCGAAGAATGGATTGAAGTACAGAAAAGAAGAAGAAGGAATCGTTTTATTGGGAATAGAGGAAATGCTATGGTGGACGATAATGCCCATTTCAAAGCGACTGACATAAAAATTCCGTTATATATTTTTAACGTATCGAAGAATGTATCTGTGTGTGTCATAACAAGCTACATTAGGAATAAATCTAACATTGAAGTGACCATTGAAAAAATGAATATGAAGGTTAAAAAGGATTACGATGCATATAAAATATTTGTACTTAGACATAAACTAGACATATTTCGGAATAAAGACTTTAGCTGGAAGGAATAGCATTTCGGCGTTTTGTAAATTTCTGGAGACAAAAAAGAGGTGTAGAAGAGTCTCAAATTAGTAAAATTCAGTAGACATTAAGAATTGTAATATTATATAGTTATATAAGAATTTTAATAATTTAGATATATACAGTAATTATTATATAATAGTAATTAATTATTGTAGGACTTTTAAGTGATTTTCATTATTTTTGTAGCATTTTTAATATAGTTAATATTAGTTTAGTATAATTATGAAACTTTGTTCCTTTAATAATCAGGCGTAGTGTTGAACAAATACGGGAATTATGTAATGACTTTGATATAATAGCATTGCAGGAAACCTGGTTATTACCCGATGCTATTCCCTACTTAAACACTATACATACCAAATTTTCTAGTCATGGTATATCAGCCGCGGACGTCACACAAGGTATGTTACGGGGTAGGCCCTATGGAGGGGTTGGGTTATTGTGGAGATCGTCGATGTTTAATAAGGTGGAGATTGTTGATTGTAACAATTCTAGTTTATGTGCAGTTATTTTCGAAATGTGTGGTAATAAATATTTGTGTGTATCTGTGTATATGCCTCAAAATAATTATGAAAATTTTACTGATTTTACGAATATTTTAAGTATTATACAATCAATTTTTTTTCTTTTTTTTTTTAAACGTTCCCCCACACTAGGATTTTCTCCTGTATTGTGGAGGCAGTTCACAAACATAAATTATACGAGAACAAACATCCAGACCCGGAACAATTATTTGTAGGCCATACAAATACTTGTTCCGTGCGGGATTCGAACCCGCGGCCCCAGCGCAACATCTCATTGCTAAGCCACTGCGCCACGGAGCCGTCGATTTTAGATATTAATTATGCTTATATGTATTCTTTTAGGTGAGTTTAATGCAGATGTGAATACATTATTTGGTTTAGAGTTATTTAATTTTTGTACAGATAATGATTTGGTGTGTGCTGATTATGGATTTCTGCGATCCAAAAGTGGTGTCTTTACGTATATTAGCTATGCTCACGGTTCAAAAAGTTGGTTGGATCATTGTGTAACTACACGGCGGGCATGGGCTACTGTAACCAACGTTTATGTGTTGGAAGACGTCATGTGGTCCGACCATAAGCCTTCGTGTGTTGAGTGCAACATTAATTTGACCTTTAAGGCAGTGCATAATAACCTTCCTTTACAGAAATGTAACGACTTGTCAAAATGGGGTAAAATGGACTTGTCAAAATGGGGTAAAACTTGTCAAAATGGGGTCTCGAAATTGAATTTTATTCCTCTCTTTGTTCTGAGTATATACGTAACTTGGATTTTTTTTTTTTATAGGATCGGGTGACAAACGAGCACACAGTCCACCTGATGGTAAGTGGTTGCTGTGACCCATAGACATCTACATCTATCTTCAATAAAGAATCAAAATGCAGATGCGTTGTCACCCGTGAGGACTAAGATGGAATGCCTCTTTTCCAGTAAAAAGGGTCTCCGATTCTCTACACTCACCATACGAAACACAGCAGCGTTAAGCTGCTATTTTACGCTGGTATTCTGTGAGAGCGTGGTCCTTTCCCGGTCGAGCCGACCCATTCGTGCTACAACTATACCAGTAATATAGCTGCAGCATGGCTCTACCACGTTAGAAAATTTTTGAGTAAAAAAAAAATTGGGAGTAATGTAAAAATTTAATTTTGTAATGGATCAATGTTGTCTGTATCAAATAAATTATTATTGTGGGTTATGTATATAGTTTGCTCATCTGGTTGGGCTGTGTAAATATATAATTGTAAACGAAAGATATATATATACATAAATATCAATAGAATAAAATAAATACATAAAAAATACATAAACAAATAAAAATCCAACAAGATGGAAGCCCTCGGCAGAGGAGACCAAACTGCCGAGAGTTAGGGGGAAAGGGAAAGAAACCAGCGGACGATGCGGTATCGAGGAGCACAGTCTTCTGCATTTGCGCCTGGAGCAGTCCGTCACGGAGTCCCAGTCGCCTCAGATGACCTGAGAGGCTGACCGGGATTAATTTCGGTCGGTAGACCACCCCACATGTCGGTCACCTCGTGCAATATATGGAAAAATTGGCAAAATTAATGGAGTACTTTTATCTATCGGCATATGTGCGTTATAGAGCAAAGTTGAATTTTATCCCCTCGTCCTCCCCCTACCGGGTGAGAGTCATCCCCCGCGTCCCAGAAAATGTCCCGAAGTGCGTTTTTTCAGTTTTAAGGAAAACCGTACACGATACATGAAAAGTGTTACCTTCACACTTTTACTACGAAATGATCCTTGATAAATTTGCTATCAACCTTTTATACATACAAAAGCAATATAACTTATAGTTTTCGTGCAATCTTAGCTGATTGAACTAAATGAGCGAGGTGTCATGTCATGTCGCGCGGCTTAGACGCGAGATATACGCGGGTAATACCGCGGGGCACAGCTAGTTGGTATATAATTTTATTAGGTAGTGGAAAATGTCGCTCAAGCCACCAGGATAAAAGCGCCCATGCATCACGGCTACGTAATTTCATATAAAAGTCTACGTCACTTCAGTTATTATATTTAGTAAAGCATCTTTTACTATATTTTCATTAAAAAATCCATTGGGTGTGTTTCTGTTTAACAATATATTTTGTAATTCATTCATAATCATAGCCATACTCATTACAGCTCATCATATTACAGAATCATAATTATGTACGAGTACGAGAAAAAAATCAGAATTAACATTAAATAGAACAATTTTAGCTCATTATACACCTATTTTTTAATGTTTATTGAGGTAATAAATCTAGAGAATAAAATGGTGACCTCAGGCAAAAAAATGAATTAAGCACCAGTAGATTTTGTTGAAATAAATCTAAACAGAATAAAATATTTTGATATTATCTAAATTGATATCTGCATAGTGATACATAATTATACATATTAACTTTATTACAATTATTTTTATTACAATTTATGCTCATTTAGGGTATAGGTGTATAAAATACGGTCTATTATTGTCAAACCTCAATAATGTGATAAAAATAGCTTAGAATACAACTAAAGCAAGAAAAACATCGAGATATTTAATGTCCAAACGAAAATACAAAGATAAAAATGACGTTTATACGGGGATTTATGTAGACGAAAATATTTTATATTGTGATTATGTTCAGATAGATGTAGGTGTCATAAGAAGCTACAGATGAAAATGAACTAGGAGAAGGGCAGAGATAAAAACTCAAAAATATCATATTTCTACTTTAAGGAAAGCCTATGATCAGCAGTGGATTTTTATTAGGCTATAGGGGATACAATGAATAAATGAATTAATGAAGATATACAGGTAGAAGATACAGCGATAGAGGATACATCATATTTTATCTGTTAGGCGTTAAATAATAATATTACTGCCGATTTTTTTTTATTTTAAACATGTTATATATATTTTATACAATATTATAAAATAAAAACAATTTGTCCATTAAATAAAATTAAAGTGCATTTGTGAGTTCAAAACTTTAGTTTTTGGGATAAAAAAAATTATGCATCTATGCCCATTTGCACGATATCAAAAGGTTTCTTTTAATTTCCACTTAGGGGCTATTGATTATTTATTTTTTGAAAAATTCTCTAGTATCTTGGAGTCATTTAACATAATAACACAAATTACATTTAGAAAAGAAAAACATCCAGCACAGCAAAGCAATACATATATGCGTTACCCCTTAGAATCTTGAATTTTTGTAGTAGAAGTGCAGAAAATCCACCTGATAGTAAGTGAACGCCATGACCCGCAGTTCTAAGTGAAGTCACGTTATCATCCCATGAGACTGAATGTAATTCAAAATGGTATTCTGTGTGAGCGCCCCAGTGCGGCTCTATGACTTAAGTAACATCTGTAATCCTATAACGTCAATTTTGTTATTTTTGAATGTATTTATATTATTGACTAGCTGTTACCCGCGGCTTCGCCCGCATGGTCACTGGGAAATGAACTATCCATTGCTTTTTGAATTGAAAGAAAACTGAGTTTTATAGATTTGTCAGAGATGCAGCCATTAAAAGGAAACTGAGCAAAATTGATTCGTCAGCCTATTTAAATGTTTTGAAACGCAGCGTATAGGAAAGCATGAAAATAGCCTATTTATTCCAAATGGAAATGGGATATTTTTTTAATTAAAGGAAACTGAGCATAATTATCCGTCAGGGATGTAGACTTTGAAAATAAACTGAGCTAAATTGATTCGTCAGAGATGCAGTTTTCTGAATTGAAAGGAAACTGATCCAAATAAAAGATCCGTCAGAGATGCAGCCTTTTGAGTTGAAAGGAAACTGAGCTTAATAGGTCCGTCAGAGGTGCAGCATTTGGAATTGAAAAGAAACTGAGCTAAATAGGAAATTTTGAATTGAAAAGGAAGATCTGTGGGAATTCCGATTAATTGATTGTGGGAATTTTGGAAAAAACTAACTGAACACTATTTTAAGACGCTACTGTACACAATGTTATATGTTTTTCCATTCAGGGAAAGAATGGAGATTCTGGACATTTGACACACGCGAACATGCTACATACAGCTGACCATGAGAGAAGCACGGCTTTTGACCCCGCTACCTGTAACGTTTGTCCTTGATTTATTAATTGTCATTGCAAACTGAGCTTAATAGGAACTGCAACCTTTTGAATTGAAAAGGAAGATCTGTGGGAATTATAGGGATCCGTGGTAATAACATTTTCACCTTTTCCTACGCCTGTCAAAATTGTAGCACCGATTATGTTCCGTCCAAGATGTGTCACACGCAGCCTTGTCCCGTTACATAACCGAGGAGCGTCTAAATTTCGCATTAGCATGACTGGGACGCATAATTTTAATTGAAGCTTATGTGAGGGCACACCTGACAACTCTAGAGAATTTAAAACTCTACGGATATGAAGTGCTCTGTTCTGTGTCCACAACTGTGTCTACTGACAAATACTGTTATTTCTCCTGCTACTTCGCTTAATATATCTGAATTTATTTTGTTAACGCTCTCATTTTTTGGTGCAAGAATCGCCCTTTCACATAACCATTTGTCTTCATGCATGTTTTTCGTTAAATCTGAATAAACGCTCGCAATTAATTCGGAATGACTCTGTACTAAATTACAAAAATCTCTCGTCAATTTAACGCAGCCCTCAGCATCCGTTTCCAACCGCCCATCGCCAATTTTTAATAGTGTGTCAGCATAGTTTCCAGCATTGATATCATTATACAAATGCACTCTCATATTCGTAGTTAAACTGAATTTTGTCACCTTGTTCCATAAAATAGACGACTTGAGGCATGCTTTAATTTCATCTGCAGGTGTGCCTTTTGAATGACAGGTAAAGTTTAAGAAAATCACCAGCCAGTAAAACCACCATTCCTCCCATTACATCGGTATTGCTGCGCAAATCCTGGAGCGTTCGATTTAGTGCTTCTACAGCTTTTTTATGCGACATTGTACTTTCGTCCCACACTAAAAGTTTGCATTGTCATAGCATTATACCTCGTGCACTATTTTTGCTAAAGTTGCAGATTGGCGATTCTTCCTGGGCTAGATTTATAGGAAGTTTTAAAACAGAATGTGCAGTGCGGCCCCCGCTTAGCAGCGTGGCGGCTATACCGGAGGAAGCTACGGCCACAGCAATGTTTTTATCTTTCCGTACTTGCGCTAATAATTAATTTAACAAAAATGTCTTCCCAGTTCCTCCAGGGGCATCTAAAAAGAAAAGTGCACCATTTCCATATTCAAGTTGTCCTAATACTTTGTCAAAACTCGTTTTGTTCGGGAAGCAAGGGGTACAAATTCGGCTACTTGCTGCTGCAAAGCTGGTATATCGTAGTTTGTTTCACGTATAATTTCATCACTTAGTTCATTTTCGGTTGTTCGCTGAGGGCTTATCATTCCAAAGTCGCTTAATTTTTTGCCTACCATTGCCATTACTTTATCTTCAATTTTTCCAAGTGCTTCATTATAAATGTGTTCATTGTATGTCATGTTCGCGTGTGTCTGCTGTAACCTTCGCAAAATATCTTCCGCCATGTACTCTTTATATTTGTCCCACAATTTATGTGCATTAGATAGCCCGCAAGATGATATGAGAGTTGCATAAAGATCCCTAATTTTGGCTGGTGACTGGCACTGCACAGCTTCCTCCATGGTTTCATCCCAGTGATTATCGTTTTTTAAAAG
The DNA here is from genome assembly GCA_029286625.1 of Parnassius orleans. NCBI lineage: Eukaryota > Metazoa > Arthropoda > Insecta > Lepidoptera > Papilionidae > Parnassius > Parnassius orleans. Next base: position 201,656 of record JAGSMP010000357.1, read on the forward strand.
ATGCAGAGCTTCACATGCTTCTCTATAAGTTGCGCATTCCTGACCGTTGACAGTTTTAAGGTCTTTATATCCTGTAAGACCCCGAACATGGTGCAGTAGCAATCGTAAACAGAAACATTCAAAATTAGTTACATGGACGGTATACACACGACCAAGGGCATCTGATGACTTTACACCGGGCCAATTTGCAACAGGCGCGCCTTGAATACGGCGTTTCCACTCCTACCTAGATGTGTTCCAAGTATAATAGCGGGGGACTTCAGAATATAACAACGTTTTTGCAAAGGGGTCGGTTTGACAAAGTTGAAAGAAGGCTGTTAGTGTAGTTTTTGGCGGTGATCCAATTCTTTCTTGGAAATTTCTTTCGGTGAAATATACACGCTCTCCATTTTCTAAGTGCACAGCAAGGTGAGTAACTGTTGGGTGCCTTTCGTGTAAAGGGAAGCCAAGGAGACGCAACGCTGCCTCGTTACTGCTGACATAACGCCCTGCTTGAAAGGTCTGTACTTCATAAACGGGATTTGCCTCACCTTCACTCCTGAGATTAAATATTGCTTGGTCGCTTCCTTTATTTATGTACTTACAGATATAATTGATTGCGTGGATAGAGCTACATGCTTCTACATTAATGTGGACATTAAACATTTTACATAGAATGGGTGAATACGGGACAATCCAGCTGTTATCTAAGGTTTCGAACGCTCCAGAGCGAGATTTGATTGTAACTTTCTGCCACCATCTTCGGAGCTCTGCGTCTGTATAAAGGGTAGCCATTGTCATTGTGCACTGTTTCTTTTAATAGCTGTTTAGGAAATTTCTTTGTACATTTTCCTTCTTTCATACATGGCGATATTGAATTTCGTGCTCCACATGGACCGTGAATCATATTTCGGACGATGGTATCATACAATTCTTTATCTTGCTCAGGATCCGGAATCTCGGCGCTTATTATGTCGTCTATTTGGCTGGGCCGCAACTTCTCTATAAGCCATATTAGAATGTGGGCATGCGGTAACCAAATCACAAAGCAAATAAAAAACAACCGAAATCGAAAGCAGGTAGTCGAATAAGCTACGAAATAGAAACAATTTAAGCGTATAAGTACCGTATGCACTATAAGTTGACGCGCGGCTCAACGACGGGAGTTAAGTACATGTCAGGAAACATTTCGTTACCGCGTTTTAAAAACCTAGTAACGACATCTAGCGGAATCAATTTAAACTATGTATACGTTAGTTAATAAGAACTCTCAAAAATATTTTTCTTATAATTTTGCACAATTTTTCTTATTGTAATACCGATTCATTCATAACCACATATAAGAACTGTATTCATTTCCGTTCAATAATATACTAAGGCTTATAAATAAGGCTTACTAAGAACTGTTTCTACCATTGTTAAGTAATAGTTAAGGGTGAAAGCGTGACAGGTGGTGATAGTATTTCTGATCAATACTATAATCACGCCTGTAACCCTTGCGGGGTAGGCAGAGCATCAACGGATTACTTAATATCGTCTGCGAGGTTATCGCCTATTCTGTGAATTACGATGCACCAAAACGTTTGAAGAAAATCAGCTGGTGAATTTTATGTTTTTATCGCTCTCTTCCCGGTCCTGCGTGAAGAAATACAGATCCATACATTTTTTATCTTAATTTTGGTAAAAAGACATAATAATCCAGATATTCTGACCTTCTGTGTTCGTCCATCGTACCGTCGTCCGTCTTGTAGAATCACGGTGGCGCCACCTAACTGAATTTAATTTTGCAATATATTCGATTTTCCCACGGGAATGATATGTTTTTGCGCTGAAAAAAGTAACCTATGTCACTCTACAGCCACCGAACTATTCCCATACAAATAATCATGCCATGCCGACGCTCTGTTGCGACGTGAAAGAAGGACAAACTTGTGCAACATATTCGATTTTCCTACGGGAATGAGATGTTTTTCCGCGGAAAAAAGTAGCCTATGTCACTCTACAGCCACCGAACTATCCCCATACAAAAAATCATGCCATGCCGACGCTCTGTTGCGACGTGAAAGAAGGACAAACAAACAAACAAACACACTTTCGCATTTATAATATTAAAGTATGGATTAATAACTCGACAACAAATTTGGACCACTTTAAAGTCACATTATGCTAAAAGTATGAGTGTTACTAGGCCTGGGTCTGCTAACACTAGCGTTCCTCAAAAAAAGCAATGCCTCCCGGTCTAATCAGCAAAAAGTTAAAATATAGCCTAGACAAAGTCAAAGCACATCGACAGAAACGTAAAGTCATATAGGCTTTCCGTCGAAAACCGAGTATTCTACTCTCTTGCCTTGGTTGCCCAATAGACCTTCTATAAGCCATCGCTTTCGCTTCCATCTCTGACCTGGGAAGATGACTTGCTGGTCCATAGAGCAAAGCGCCTTACTATTACGCTATACCGTCAACAATAACGGTAAGAAATATACCGCCAATCATCGCAGTGTCATTGCGGTTAGTTATGTGGATCGTTTAGTTTCTATAAAACTTTGCACATTAGGTACTCCTCTACCTAAACTTCCAAAAGAAATGAAAAATCAATTAGGCTATAGAATTGTACTCTGGAGTTGGCCGGTTCTTACGCCTTTTTTAAGCTACTCCTACTCTTTAAGACCTCTTATCGTCCTGAACAGGAAGATAGCTCTAATGCAGACGATCTTCAAAAAGGCCATCACTTCATTGTCTTTCAAAATAACAGTCTATTATAACCATCGCTCCCTGTATCAAAATTCTAAAGTCAATGCGCATTATCTCCATGGTTGGTAATCCACCTGTATTTTTGCGTTGTTTTAGAGACTCTGGTCCCTTACTTGAAACAAAAACGAAAGAAATAATATATCGTACCAAGTAATAACACAAGCCCGTCAAAACTTTTCTGTTCTAGCTGTTCCTCCTAATAAACCTGTCAAAACAAATTACTCACGGTGGTAAGTTTTATAACTGCACTGCAAATGAATATTCATTCCGACAATATTTATTGCATGTTACTTACACGATACAAAAGTTTTACCGCTATGTTCATGGATAGGGAGGGATATGTAGTTATAAAAATGAAGTTTTTACTCAGACATAAGCAAAAGGTATCTAAAACAAGTGTTGAGCTCTCCCGAAACTTTTATCTTATACTTTATTGTTTAGTTATATTTAATGAAAGAATTTAGTTTATAATGAATTTCACGACTCCGTGACGCAGTGGCTTAGCAATGAGTTGCGGCGCTGAGTGCCGCGGTTACAAACCCCGCACGGAATTAATATTTGTATGGACTACAAATAATTGTTTCAGGTCTAAATGTTTGTACCTTGTGAAATTATTGTATGTAAACTGCCTCCACGATAACGGAGAAAATCCTAGTGAGGGGGTAACGTTTTTAAAAAAAATTAAACGCAATTAATTTAATAAAATGTATAGAAAGAAACACAATCTTCAAAACTATGTTAACTTGTATGTAAGCTGCTTATCTGTAAATTAATTTTAAATTCGTGCTCTAAGTGAACATAAAATTGTACCATATCTTGCATTCGATAAAAACTTTAAGCAAGTATTTTAAAAAAGAAAAAAAAAACAATTAGCAGGTTTACTTCATAATTAAAATGGAAGAAAGAATATACTTAATTATTCAATACTTACACCGTATGATAAATCATATAAGTTTCCTCAAGTTATAAAATAGCAATAATTACAATATAGAGTTACATTAAAGTATTATTAGTACTAAAATAGTAGCCAGCTGAAAACAATAGTGGCAGCTAAAGCTACAGCGAATAGTTACCTACAGAGCTGATTTGCAGCTGGTACCAGAAGTTTTATAGTCGGTGTGGGGTTTTACGTGAATTACTAGGAAAATTTAATCAAAGGAATGAAATTAACACCGTCTAGTGACTACGTTCTGTATTACTTAGAAAAGTGCAAAGATTATTAGACTGCAGAGGTGACCAGTATATAAGTGATATACTGGTCACCTCTGCATATTATGCTTGCTCGTCACTGAGAGTTATGTCGCGGTTAAGCATCTTCAATTATATTGAACGATATGGTGCTGTAGCTTCGTCCGGTAGGCATCACGAGCTATCAAGTGTTTAAATTTTAAGTACGTAAGAGTTTTTATTATATTTATTGAATCGTATTTATTTGTTTCGTATTAGTAGCTCTGGGTCTAAGCGCTCGCTGTAAATTTCACCCGGGTTTGATCCCCGGCAGCACCAATGAAATTTTTAATTGCAATTTTAAGTGCTGATTAAGCACGTGCTCGGCGGTGAAGGAAAACATCGTAAGAAAACCTGCATATGTCTGAGGAATAAGAAAAAAATTTCGAAGACATGTGAAGTTCGCCAACACGCATTGGGGCAGCGCGGCGGACATTTCCTTGCTCTAAAACCCTCTCAGAAGTAAGAGGAGGCCTGTGCCCAGCAGAGGGACTTACATAGCCTGTTACTTTACTTTTGTATTGTATATATATGCAATATTCATATTCGTTTCAGATACAGAAGATATCATGTGGAGGCCACGAAAATGTAAAACATCTTTGTACCTACATAAAATGTTCTAGTGATTGTCAGTCATTTCATATGCCACATTTTCTATAGAGATTAGAACGTTTCAGATAGGACAAAATAAAAAATAATAAAAAATATTATGGCAATGATTTATTAATAATATATACATTTTAGGTAATTATAATAAAAATAATGAACAAGCTGCAAGGTTCAACCGATAGTGTTTCTTGTAAACACCATTGTAAAATTGCTGTTCTCATTTTTATCAATGGTGAATTGATGAAACGTAGTCAAGGTCACTTTATATAAAATATATTTAATTAAATTGGCACATGGCGTTCTACTTAAAACTCGGCGGAAATTTAAAAAGAAAGATTTTGTATGTTCTTAATTCTCTTGTGTACACCACTTTTCACAGAAGTATTGTTTACAACTGGCATGGTTTCCAAAAATTTAAAAAGAAAGATTTTGTATGTTCTTAATTCTCTTGTGTACACCACTTTTCACAGAAGTATTGTTTACAACTGGCATGGTTTCCAAAAGCATGATTAAGTGTCTGCTCTATATCGTCGATCAGATCCTGAACTTTTTTGACATTTATTTTTGTGTCTTTTTGTTATATCTTGTAACCTTTTTAAAAACTGACACAAACTCATTAGTTTTTTATTTGTTATATTTTGTTCTGTAACGTATTGGGTATCTTGGATAGGTTTGTAATTTTATTTTTTATTTTATCACAAAATTTTTGCAATTAATTATTACGTTTTGTACAGTAATTCTCTCCTCTTATTTTTGGCGTGACTGCAAGATGTCATGTAGGTACTGAGTAACCGTCAGTTACTAAGCGGCTATAAAGCATACAGATCTACATGTATGTAAAGACATACAGATCTACATTTTTAGATTTTATTATTTTTGAGTTTTTGAATTTCGATTGATTTTTTGAAACCTGGTAAAATTAATTCTTTTTCCATACCATTTGATGGACCTGAGTATAATGCCAGTTGTGCTCTTTGGCTGAAGTTATTTTTTATTTTATACACAATTGCAGACAAAACAATCTCTAAAACAAAATTTTACCTCTTGTCCTTCTAATAATAGCTCCTGCACCTGACACGGCAGAATAGTTTCTTCTATAAGACCATTTACAATAACAATTTTTGTTAACAGTTATGAGTGTAACATTTTTATCAGCTGCTTTATTCATAGTGCCTTGAGCAACACTTTGCCAGGTTCTGTACAGAAAATAATAGTTTAAAAATAACTAAAACACACGTGTTTGTAGATAACCGCGTGGGATGTTCTTTCAGATATTTTTATGATGACGCTAATTTTACAAATATCCACAAAAATATTTACAACAAATGACATCAAGCAGTTTACTATTTCTATTACTATTTTCTTATTTTAAACTTATTGAAAATTATTTTCTACATTTTAGTTCGGCTATCTTTAAAAGCGTGTTTACTTAGTTTTTTAAACTATTATTTATTTACTATTTTTAGTGCGGCAAACTACAAAAGCGTGTTTTTTTTGGACCGAAGTTCTTTTACGCGGCTTACAGTAGATTTAACTGGCAGAAATCGTAGTTGTTTTATTAATTATTCGCAAATCCTGAGGATCTTAGCAAGGGTAATGGGACAAACCATTTAAATTATTGCATTGTAATCGGTCCTTGATATGTGTGCGAAGTTTCAAATCAATGTGACGTTTTGAAGGGGATAAAAATCACATTCCAGAATTCCGTTACATAGATACATATCAAGCTAATAAAAGCGTGTAAAAATCATGCTGGCTTTGGTATTTCTAATTTGAAATAATTCGCAGGCGTAGTGCTGCAGAAAATTGTCCCAAATATGAATGGCCGCTACAAATGAATATAATACCTGCTATGTTACACCTATTTACATAGAAACTTTAATTATCATCTGCATAAAATTCTAAATAGCACATTTTACACAAGAAAGTAAACTTTGAGATCAGTCCATTTTGTTTTTCGCTAATTTAATGAATAGTAAAACAAACCAAGAGGTCCGTGATTTAAAATTTCTTGCAGCTTTTTATTTAAAAGCATGACCTTATCATAAAATGTTAGTTAATATTTAGCGATCTGATCTGAAAACTTTTAAGTGTGCCAGTCATATATTAATGATGATATTTGGGTCATTATACTGGCAATAGTCTATTGAATATTTTATAATAAAATTAATCATCTTCAGTATGATTGACCGTGTGTAAGAATTTTATAAGTCTTTGCTATTTTTGATGAAAATTATTATTGCAGATAAAAGACCTTTCACATTTATTTTAGTCTCGAATTTAAGTAAAGAAAATAAAAATTTTAACTTTTGAAGAAGTCTGTGACGAATGTGTGAAGAATGACGTGCATTTCTTTTAATATGAACTTAGTCGTGTTTCTTTGAAACTGACAAGGTTTGTTTTACCCAAAAATAAGAATGACGCTAATGAAACGACGGAAAAAATAGGTAGGATAGGTTTCGTTTTTGCAAAATGTCCCGTTAATGGCTCTTTATAACTGATCTTCAAATGTAAAACAACAACTGAAAATCAAATAATGAGGGCTTATAATTTTCTGCTCACCAGATGTCGCTAGTTGACACTGAGCAGTTTCTAGAGTATTATATTAATATACAAAACAATGCGTCAGTGGTTTGCTCTTTAATTTTTTGCACATTTTTAACTTTTTTTAAAAATCTTCTTTTTTTATGATTATCTGTGGTTTGGTTTATTTAATTTTAATGTTATTAATATAAAATATAGCTAATAGTACAAAAATAAACAATAACTTTTACATTTTCCGAACAAATTAACTTCCCCGCTATTAAATCTGTCAAATATTATATCTCACTTTCTAGTGGCGCCGCTCTGGTGGCAGAAAAAGTTGTGGATGCCTTCATTGTTGGTAGTTAATTTTTTTTAATTAATTGAACACTTTTAAGATTGTGTTGAAGCTCCACTGGAAAAAATAAAACAAATATATATATTATAATTGTTGACGTAAATAAGGTACCTACATATTTATACATCGCATCCCACAAAGAATTTCTAATGTAAGCTACACTGTGATAATAACAAAATAATGAAAACATTTGTAAATCATTGCTTTACAACATTTAACCGTAATAAAATAGAACAAGATAGTCTTCGACATGAAAGTAAAAATAAATATTTTCGATGATTTTTGCAATACCTTAACAGCCGGGTCAGCGCGCGATTCAGATCCGTCTAGAGACGCTAAATTTCAGCGAGCACTGTCAAATTCAATAGGAGTGACAGAAAAAATGATACTTGGTATAGAAGGGTAAAATAAATTATTTAAATTAAAGTAAAATCACTTTATTAAAAATCAAAATAGCCCAATAGTTTTATCTCACCAACTTACCAATCTCTTTATGTGACACATATGTAACTGTACTTATTATACTCAACATTATTTTATGGAAATCTGAGAAAGTTGAAAACTTAAGTATTTTCAGAAGCTACTTTGCAATTATTCTATTGATTGAATTTTGTGGAATCGTGTTTTGAAAACCGCCACCTGGAATACGCTCAATTGTAAGTACGATTTTTTTCAATAACGATGTGAAATCACAAAACGATCCCCATGCAGATCAATTTGGCTCTATTCAGCTTCCTAATATGGACATACCTCGGGGTTCAGAGATTTTAAAAGTTTTTATGCGCAGATACTGAAAAATATAACATTATATTATTACTGTCCCTTGTGAGAAAACCTTTATTCTTATATATATCTTATATATATATTAAATTTTATTCACTAGTTGCTAAGGTTCAATTTATGAGCTCTGTCTCGCCAGCAACGCAAAGTCAGGAATTTGCATTTAGAAAAAGCCAAAATTGGGGGCTTTTTAGCTGCAAAATAAGTGCCAAGTTTAAAAATTAGGTGCTCTAACATTTTCACCGCAACGAACTGGTGGCGTTGCTGGCAAAACGTATCGCCAGCAACGCAGTGACGATAATAGATATACGATAAATATTAATAGCAAGGAATTAAGTGCTAATTAAGTGCTGAAAGATTATTGAGGTCGATTTAGATGATAATAGTAATTATTTGTTGACAGCATTTTTAAATTCTTTGGCGACAATCTCTACTCTATGCGACTGTTTGACCACAGACTATTATGTTTGACATTGGCAGTATGAGCGTAAACAATAAATGTTTTTTTTTAATATCTAAATGTATTTGTAACACATATTATAATATAAATTTTAGTTTCCTGCACTCATCTTCTAAACTTTAGCTATGCCAAATCTCACACTCCTTTATTCGCGCTACATGCTTAAAAAGTTGTATATTTCCATCACGCGTAATATATTTTAATGGTTGGTTAGAGAAATAATATCTACGTGCAAACTTTCACAGGGTAAATTTCTTTTATTTTTACTATTCTTAGCCAGCGCTAACTACAATTCCACCTGATGGTAAGTGGTTATGTATCCTAAGATGGTGAAGCGCACTGACTTAAAACAAGCGTATTGACTCTTGCCTAATAGTAGTAGGTAAGTATTATATGCGACCTATTTGTGTGTGTGTGAGTGAGAAAAGCGTATGAGAATACGTGAAGAGGAATGAAGATTGAGTATTCGTAGAAGTACATTTGGCTTCATTATCATCATAATTACAGCCCTTCACTAGGCATATTTATATATATATATATATATATATATATATCTATATATATATATATATATATATATATATATATATATATATATATATATATATATATATATATATCTATATATATATATATATATAGATATAGATATAGACATAGATATAGGCCTTCCCAAGGAATACCACAAAGCATGGTCCTAAGCCACCTGCATCTATCGACTTCCTGCATATCTTACCATGCCTTCCCTCCATATATTGGGAGGCAGCCCCGCACTTCGCGTACCGGTACGAAGTTGCCACTCGAGAATCTTTCTTCCTATTGTTTATCGGTTTTCCAAGTTATATGGCCAGCCCATTGCCATTTCACTTTAATAATCCGTTGGGCTATGTGAATTACTCTGGTTCTACTGCGGATATCCTCCTTTCTAACTTTATCACGCAGGTAAACCCCTCTCCAATTTAAAAGTTTAATGTTTTTCAGATGATGGTTTGTCTAACATTTAAAGAAAACATAAACACAAGGATTTCTTTATTTTTCTTTATGCACTTAGAGAAGCACAACTTTTATTTTATTTAAATTGTTTGATTTAATTTTATAATAGTGTACCTAAATATAAGTATCTGGATCTAGACTTCCCTCCACAATAATATTATATTAAAGTCATACTCATAAAAACAGCGTTTTATTGTAATACATAATTATAAAATTGAGTATCACCTAATTAATAAAAATATGCAACAATAAAATTACATAGGTATTAAAAACTATTGAAATCTAAGTAATGAGAGCATGTTGGTCGTTCCACATCTAAATTATATAAAAATGCATTTTTCAATTTCAGTAATCAACGTCGCCGCGAAAATTTCTTCTTCTTTGGACATTTTAAAAATTAATTCAAAATAATATTTATAGTTACCAATGTACAGATATTAACTAAATTAAGTATTTCTATTCATAAAAATATTTATAATTGAGTATAAACTCTTAAAAAACTAAAATATATCTGAACGAAGTAAACAACACCGACGCGCGGTCCACCCTCGACGATGTCCGAAAACGGACTGCGATAGAGCTCGCGGGTGATTACAGGGCGACGGAGCAGGCACGCTCGCGCAAATATATTCAATTTCGGAGAATAATTATATTTTCCCGAGCAAAACGGGGAATAAAAATAAAACTATCAATTAAAAATATTGATATTTTTAAGAACTTTTGTAGTGTAAAAACTATTTTTAAAGAGCTTGTGCCGTTTTGGAGAAATTTTGCAAAATATGACGAAGATAAGTACTCTTTGGGGAGTTTATTTTCTAATAAGGGGTTGACAAATATACAATTTTGTTCAATTAACAACATTTGTTTAAACCTCTTCTATCATCCTGTATTTTTTCTTTGCGGATTAAATGAACAGTTATTGTGATTTTTATACTTAAATATCCAAGAATTTAGGCATTTCACCCGCACTTTAGGCCTTAAATGCCTAAATTCTAAACCCACGACTGCGAATAACATTGAAAAGAAGCGAAGCATAAATTGTGAAACTTTGTCTATTCATTTTGAAAATGTATGTTTTATAGAGAATAATGTAACACACTGACTTTTAGATGGAATCTTAAAACATAATCTAAATAGTTTGTACACTAGCATTTTGCACACGTTGATTAAGAGCCTTAGTTTTTTTTTTTATAGCAGACGAGGACACTACAACACTTTAAAGTTAAAAAGTTACAGCCTATATAAAGCCCACTGCTGGGCACAGGCCACCTCTCATTTCTGAGAGGCAAGAAAATGTCCGCCGCACTGCCCCATTGCGTGATGGCCGACTTCACATGTCATCGAAATATTTCTTTCTCTTATTTCTACATGCAGGTTTCATCACGATGTTTTACTTCACCACCGAGCACATGGTAAATTAGCGCTTAAAATTGCAATTAACAATTTTATTGGTTCCGGCCGGGATCGAACCCAGATTGCTCGCGTACTATGAAATGTATAGCGAGCGCTTAATAGCCGCTGAGCTACCGTGGCTACTACATCACTTTAATCATCGTAATTTATTGTATCTTGGTTGTAAATAGCTAGGTATACTATAGGGTACATATTTATTTTTATTATATTTAGGCAATACTTGATCCACTCGAATTTGTTCATGTAGTTGTGTTATATTTTTTTTAAGTATAAAACAAGATTAATTTGTATAAAAATATTTAACTATGAGTCGAAGCAAAATAATGAACTTTACAAAGTGATATTTTTATTAATTTGTTTGCTTATCACATCCATTACTACTTAGTCATTGATCATAGCCTCGAATCATTAATGGGTCAGTCAGTGAGCGCGATAAAAAATAAACATCGCCCCTCACACCGCCTCGCCGCCATCGCCTCGATAGTCAGTAGTACTGACCTCAGTAGGTCTTTGTCTCTCACCCTTTCCTCAATGGCGTCCGCTACGTCAGAGCAGAATAAACCGTTCTACGACGTAAATCATGCCGAAGTGCTGTTCAATAAATTTGTGAAAGAGCACAACAAGCAATACAAGGACGAAGCTGATCGAGAAGTACATTATCAAGTATTCATTAAATCCCTGCATCGGATCAATGAACTCAATGCAAACAAAGTTCTGCGACGTACGGGGTATAAACAAGTTTGCTGATTATACCGAAGAGGAGACGCGGCAGATGCGCGGAATGGCAAAACGATTTAAGTGATAATAATTTAAAATGCAAAATTCACAAAAATCTTATGTCGTATGTTACTAAATAATGCTTTATAATTATTTGACTATTTATTCGTACTTAATAAATCATTTTTATTTTCAGATTAATGTGGCCGAATAGAAACACTTTAAAAAAGGATACATATTTAACATAAAAAAATATTCTTTCCCTATTATAACAGTTTGTTCCCTTTTTTATTATTGTTTAAATAACTAAATAGATATATCTTCTTAAATAATTAAAATTTAAAGTCAAATTGTATTTTAATTTGAACTACAGTAAACCTTTACAGCTTTTAGAATAGAATAGAATAGAATAATTTTACTCAATATAGATTACAAGAATACCTATTAAAAGTCATTTATGCTTTAACCACTGGTTCGGGAAAAATATCTTCTGTCCTGAGAAGAATTAGGCCAGCGGGACTACTTTGACTTTGACTAGAGTGAAAATTAGAAATAAAAGTTATTTTTGTAATAAACTTTTCAAATAAAACATTATATCGATTTCTAAGTATTACTTAATCTTAAATATTTAAGTATTGCGGTAAAGTTATTTCTATCTAGTCTTTACTTTATGATATTATGAGGATATTTTTTATTTATGTTTCATTATCTTTTAAAAGGAACTTTACACACATTAGGAATTTCTCTCGGCGTTTTACACATATTTAATATGAATCCAGGCACTCAAACCTGGAAAATTATTTGTATTTTATTTGTATTATCAATCACTGCGCTACCAAGCCGGATATACCGACGGATTATTTATTGTTTATAATATGTAGTATATGGTCAAAATGCCTGACTGCTGAGTTGCGTGTCTCAGGTATGAGATTTTCGAGTGTAGTTGTATTGAAATTATTCACTTGTCTCTGAGGCTGGACCCAAACATTTTTGCGACGTTACTAAATAGGCATCATCGGGCAACCTATCCGAATTTAGGAAAAGTGCTTGCCCTGAGTTGTACCCTTGAAGTAATAATATCTTCCTTATAGCTTCAAGTTTCTAACTGTACTATTCGTAAGTATGTCGTGGTCGCCATCGGCCAGGGAAACATAAGCGTATCATAAAAATTGTTGAATTTTAAGGATATGTATATGACGGTGCCTGCGCCATTGCACGTGTGGCGGCGCCGATGTAGCTGGACAGAATTCTTTCGTAGATTTTGCGCAGTTGTCTCCTTCCCTTTGAAATATGTGGTGGTATCTGTCTCTCCACATGTTGCCGTTTTTGCAATGTTTGCAATGGTTTGTGAGTGCCATGTCATACAGTTGCCGTTTCTTAAGAGAATGTGTGGTGAACTTTGAAAGCTCTGAATTCTATGGTTTGCAATACATTTCTCTCCATTTCTTTTAATTTTTAATTTTGAAAGCAGTGCGACGATTCGCTGGCGCCAGTACGGTGCGATGGCTCGCCGGCGCGAGTGTGGCGCTAAAGCAGCGGAACCGCACGTGGAAAGCGTTTGCCTGGAGGTGGCCGTATAGGCGCGTCCATGACCTAAATGAAGTCTGGGATGGTTGAGCATTATACTATGTTTTTTTTTTATAGGATAGGGTGACAAACGAGCACACAGTCCACCTGCTGGTAAGTGGTTGCTGTGACTCATAGACATCTACATCTATTCTCAATAAAGAGTCAAAATGCAGATGCGTTGTCACCCGTGAGGACTAAGATGGAATACCTCTTTTCCAGTAAAAAGGGTCTCCGGTTCTCTACACTCACCATACGAAATACAGCAGTGTTAAGCTGCTATTTTACGCTGGTATTCTCTGAGAGCGTGGTCCTTCCCCGGTCGAGCCGACCCATTCGTGCTAAAACTATACTACTAATATAGCTGCAGCATTGCTCTACCACGTCAAAAATGTAACAAGTGTTAATATCTGTTAGCAGGTGTGATAACTGATAGACCGTATGCTGTTTACTGCCAACCGCAAGAGGACGTGCGACAGTTAGAGGTGGCCGTGTCTGCGCGTCTAGAAAATATAGAGAGGTTGCATAACTCTAGCGGAGTAATTCTTCTAGTGCAGGAAAGGAGGATGGTGTTGCTGGGAGGCTGGTCTGTGTTGCACTGGTATGTGTCGTGTTGCTGTTAGTTTGCATACTTTGATGTTATCATGTCACTACGTCCCTCACGTTACACTGCTGTGTGATTGTGACAGGGACATATTTGCGGTATGGTCGGACTGTAATTGCTCTATACTGAATTGAAAAAAAAGAGAGTAAGAAAAAAAATGATTCTTACTATCATAGCAGGGCTTGTGCCGGTCCAATGATAGGACTACAGGGAATAGTGATTCCGGACTGGCATAAACAGTATTTGGAAAAAAAGGGAAAATAGAAAAAAGAATGATTCTATTAAAAAAGGGAGAAATCATTGCAGGGCTTGTGCCGATCCAATGATATGGCTACAGATTAATCATTCTGATCTAGCATAAAGATGGTTATAGTTTTGTAGGGCTTACTTCCGGACCAAAACTGATTGTCGCACAAGTCTAAAGGGTCAATATAGACCTGACCAGACGTTGTTTTGTCAGGATAATCGAACGATGTTTTTCTGTCTACAGATAACTAAGATTGTGATGGAGAGCGTGCGAGGACGCACGCATGTCAGCATGGCCCTGACGGTGCCTGCGCCATTGCACGTGCGTCGGCGCCGGTGTAGCTGGACAGAATTTTTGTAAACAACACGTGCACCGCACACCTGCACCATTGCACCTGCGGTGGCGACCGTTTCTCTAGCTACTTGTTTTGCTTGTATAAAACGGACGGAGCGGCCGCCGTTAACCTTTCATTATCCGCGCTCCCTAAAAAAAATGGCCCTTTGTACCGGGGCCACTTGAAATAATCACGGCGCCCGGCACTTAAGTCAACCTTTTTTTTGTCACCTTTGTTTGTTTAGGTTTAAGAAGTTTGAGTTACAGTTCTTGAAAGCCGATAAGATTGTAGATGAATAGAAACAATAACAATGACATTGAGATGTTTATTTAGTTTTGTATAGCTCTTTGTTTCTAAGGGACCATGAAAAAGTGTATTTACTGCCAATAGATTTGGTTTGTTGAATGAAAAAAATTAAGTTTTTATTTTATTTTTATGTTCTCATAACCTCTTTCCCAGGGGTTAGTTTCATTTTGACACGCCTATTGTGCCATCAGCCATGTGTAAAAATAGTGTTCTTTTTTATGCTTTTTTCACTTGTTTAGACCTAATTAAGTTTAGTTGACATCAAACATTAGTTGCAAACGGAAGGATACTTGTTTTTAGTGGCTAACTACGTGTTTTTCTACGTGTCTACCTTGAAATGGAGAGTAAGTAACTTTTTTTATGCAGAGATTACAAACCTTTTGTATTATTTTTTGTTATATAAAAATATATATATATATATAAGTAGGTACATCTAAATCACCCTGAAAAACCTTGGTTTTTATTTAATAAAATTTTCATCTAATAATAACGTTTGTAAATATCAAACAATCAAGAACCTTAATTTGGAAAAAATAAGGTTTATGATTAATTGATATTTACAAATGTTAAATATTATGTTGTACAAATGTAAAAGTAAAGTCGATCTGAAAACGTCTAATTAGTAAGAATAGCAAAAAGAATGGGTTTTCAAAAGGAAAAAAAACAATAGCCAAATGCGCCGGCGCTGTACGGCGGCGGACGAACAAAAGACTCTATTTATTAGCGAAATTTTTTATGCATGAACGCGTTCGAACTGTTTCAAGCAAAAATAAACCTATCACAAGTTCACAAGAGCACATGGTACTTCGTAGGTCTATTCGGCCATATGATAGTAATAAGACGGCAGTTCAACCATTTTTAGCAAAATTAAACAATAAGACAAAAGCATTGTTTTTTTTAACAGGAGACTTGTTTTCCTGAAACTTATTTACAATTTGAGTTTGTGAGCGATTGCACAATGAGTGCTATTAGTTGTTACTTATTAGACTATTTTTCCACAACATGATTTAAAAAACCCACATAGTAAAAAGAGTACCATGTACAAGTTAAAAAAAAAGTTGTCTATCCCTAAAAATTTCAAATTCTCAAAATATCCAGAAACGAACCTGTAGGCTTGAACTGCTTGCAAAATAATAAATATATTTTGTTCTGGATAAATCTTCCAAAATTGCTTTATTTTTAAAATGACACTATTAGCGTGTCATACGCCACAGAAAAATAATAGATGGCACACTTGGCGTGCCATCCGCACTGAACTTTAGTTAAGATGCTATTTTTTTGTACAGTTTTGGTATAATGGCTTATTTGCTTGAGTTGCCTTAAATTATATTATATTATATTGATATGCTTGTTCTTAGCATACTGCTTATCCTGTTCTTTTTTTTTTATAGGAGAAGGGGCAAACGAGCATGCGGCTCACCTGATGGTAAAGTGACTACCGCCGCCCATGAACAACTGCAACACCAGGGGAACCAGAGGAATTGCAGATGCGTTGCCGGCCGTTTAAAAAGGAGTAGGCTCTTTTCTTGAAAGTCTCTAAGTCGTATCGGTCCGGAAAAATCGCTGGTGGTAAACTATTCCACAAGGAAGTTGTGCGAGGAAGAAAACATCTTCTAAATCGCACAGTGGTGGACCGCCAATCATCCAGATGGTGTGGATGGTGTCGGGAGTTCTGCCGCGATGTGCGTTCGTGAAATGTAGCGGCTGGGATTAATCCGAACAATTCCTCAGAGCACTCCCCGTGGTAAATGCGAAAGAAAATGCAAAGAGATGCAACATCTCTTCGCAGCGCCAACGAATCGAGCCGATCGGAAAGGACTCGGTCGTCGACGATTCGAGCCGCTCTGCGCTGGATGCGGTCAAGTGGAAGGAGCTAGCACTGGGGAGCCCCAGCCCAGAGATGGAAACAGTATTTCATGTGAGGCCGAACCTGCGCCTTGTAAAGTTGCAGGCGTTGTGCCGGCATGAAATACTGTCCCGCTCTGCTGAGCACGCCAAGCTTTTTAGAGGCCAATTTTGCCTTCTCTTCCAAGTGACCGCGAAACTGCACGTCACTCGATATGTCGACGCCGAGGATTCCGATACTGGCTGAGGCAACAAGGGGAGTGCCTTGAAACTGAGGAGATACGACAAAGGGGTTCTTTTTAGCGGTAAACGCGCAAACTTGTGTCTTCTGAGGATTAAACTGGACTAGATTTAGTCGCCCCCAATAAGAGACTTTGCTCAGCAAAGGCTCGACTTCAGACACAAGTTTGTTCCGGTACTCGGCGACGTTTTCCCGAGAAATATTCGCACAGCCGGCGTATAAAGCATCACCAGTGCTATCATCCGCATAACAATGAATGCTACCGGTTTGCAACATATCATTGATATGAAGAAGAAACAGCGTTGGTGATAGCACGCAGCCTTGTGGAACACCAGCGTTAATAGGCTTGTAGTCGGAGCATGCACCGTCTACAACGACCTTGATGTCCGATCTGCAAAAAGTGGTGATCCAATTGCACAATTTCGGGAAGCCCATAGGAAGGAGCTTCAAAGAAGCACTTTGTGCCAAACCCGATCGAAAGCCTTCGCAATGTCCAAACTAACGGCCAATGCCTCCCCCTTGGACTCTACTGCCTCCGCCCATCTATGAGTCAGGTAGACCAGAAGATCCGAAAACCGTATTGGCGGTCACTAATCAGCTGGTGATCCTCAAGGTACCGCATGAGCTGGCAGTTTATAATGGATTCCATTATTTTGGAGAACGAGGGGTGATGGCGATAGGCCTGTAGTTGGACGGGTCTGAGCGATCGCCTTTTAGGATCGGTTGACAGCTGTCTTCCATGATTTCGGGACTACGCCTAGGGAGTAGGAGTACCGGAAAAGACGCGTTAGAACCGGTGCCAACTCCGGAGCACACGTCTTTAGCACAATTGGGGGGATTCCGTCAGGCCCACTCGACTTGTGGATGTCCAGGGAGAGGAGTGCTTTGCGAACCGAGCGCTGTGAGAACCGAACATCCGACATGGAGCACTCACACCGCGGGATGGCCGGCGGTGTGTTCTCCCGTCATCAAGAGTCGAGTTGACGCAAAAGTGAGCCTAAAGGTTGGCTTTCTTTGCGGCGTGGGCCAGTGAGTTGTCCTCCTGTGCAGAGATGGTAGTGATGGCCAAATTCCCTGGACAGCCTTGGCGAGACCAGAATGCACGGGTTCCCGAAGGAAGGCAAACTAGTTTCTCGCCAATTCTGCCTATGTGCTCTGACTTTGCCTTGGCAATAACACTTTGAAGGACCTGGAGGCGAAGTTATACTTTAAGCATGCTGGTGTTTACATCCCGAGCCGCCGAAGCCTCAGCCCAGGCTGATGGCACTCCTGCTTACTGCGTAATGCAGTCTTACAGGAGCGACCAAACCAAGGCTGCGATTCACCTCCGATGGTACCACAGATGATGGAATAAATAGTTCCATTCCTGTAACACCACATCAGTGACAGAGTCAGCAACATCGCTGGGATCATCCGGCGAGATGCAAACCCGCCCCATGGGTAGGATGCAAAGAAAGACCGCATTCCGTCCCAACCGCCGACCTGTAATGCCAACACGGCGGCAACCTGCAGAACGCAACCGCGAGGGAGCGGAGCAAAACACTCCGGATCAGACAATGGTCCGAAGAGCCGAGAGGGCATCGACGGAAACCTGATATCCGTCCGGATGAGAGGTCAGCAGAAGGTCCAACAGGAAGGTGTATGATCCTTCACATCTGGAATCCGCGTAGGCGAAGTAACCAGCTGTGTCAGACCATATGCCAAGGCAAAGTCATAAACAGATCTCCCCGCATGATCGGTTAAACGTGAACCAAGTCATTCGGCGTGGTGGGCGTTAAAATCGCCAAGGATCACGATCTCTGCGGATGGGACCTGTTGTAGCAAGGAATCTGTAGCCATTTGGACGTGGTCGATGAATGGGTCTGTTTCGGCATTACCGCTATGGGACCTATAGAGGCACCCGTAGACGCGCGGATGGTCGTCGCTATCTACGCGTAGCCAAAGGATGGACAGGTCCGAACATTCAAGACTGCCGAGGCGTCGAGAACAGATGTCCTCTCTGACGTATACGCAACTCCAGCCTGAGGCACAAAGGAGTGTTCCAATTTGTACCCCGGGTAGGAGAGATACGAAGTATCAGCCGGAGAGGACACCTGCGTCTCGGTCAGAAAGAGCAAGGTCGGCTTCGCCGTCTCGAGATGGTAGTGGACGGCGTTTAGGTTCGAGTAAAGTCCCCTGATGTTGCAGAAATCCACGGATAGCGTGGCAGGGGTCGCCTTGGTCTTGTTGCTCAGTTTGCCCTGAGCAGTTATTGTTTTGAGCGGAGTTTTGCCTCCCCCCCAGAATACGCGGGGCAGCCTGAGCACCCACGCTCAGGAGTGGAGTAGCATGGTCGTGGATGCTCAGCGAGGGATTCTCCAGGGGTGCTGGTACCCTACTGGGGTAGTCTAAAATTTAATTTCGCTACCATGTTTGTTGATCGGGGGGGGGGAGGAGAATTGGGCCTCCGGTCACCTGCACTCATCAGACGAAACGCAAAAGCAGAGCTTCCACTTCACGCCGGTATTCTGTGAGGTCGTGGTACTAACCCCGCTCGAGCCGGCCCATACGTGCAACAGCAAAAGCTGCTGCGTGGCTCTACCACCGTTAAATTTTATTTTATTTTAGTTATGGTTGATTGACTGGCCGCAGGACTTTCTTTGTGAACGGTCTCTTCGAGTTCTCATCGAGGGTTTCTCGACCGATCCTATGACGACTAACGCCGAAGTTCCTTAGGGTTTTCGCTTTCTCCGTAACTCTCATCCTGCTGCATACTGGGATACTGCTGACTACGGCTGCATAGATACTGGGTATAATTAGATAATTATTATGATAGCAGTAGTGGTATGTAGACGAAAGCATAATAATTACGTCCAGTCGGGATCAAATCCATTTCGAAAGAGAAGCTATGATTGAGCGTTTGAATATCTCACTACAGGCAGTCTATGAATGAGGTGATCTCAATCTTGTAAAATTCAACGCCTCCAAAACGTAATCGTATCTACATAATGGATAAAAAGCATGACTCTAACCTTTTAACATTTTATTTAAGTATTTTTTTTCATTAGCGGGGAATCGAACCAGTTATTTGGTTTATTTAACCTATTTTTTAAATAACAGTACTGAACTGATCTGAATAGGTACATAACTGAATACATCAGAATAAAAATATACCTACACAATGGATAAAAAGCATGACTATAACCTTGTTAACATTTTATTTAAGTATTTTTTTTCATTAGCGGGGAATCGAACCAGTTATTTGGTTTATTTAACCTATTTTTTAAATAACTTAGTACTGAACTGATCTGAATAGGTACATAACTGAATACATCAGAATAAAAATATACCTACACAATGGATAAAAAGCATGACTCTAACCTTGTTAACATTTTATTTAAGTATTTTTTCATTAGCAGGAATCGAACCAGTTATTTGGTTTATTTAACCTGTGAATTCAATTAAAGTGGCTACGTGGAGACAAGCACAGTGGCAAATTAGTAGGTTAAGTAGATAAGTTAGGTATTTAGACAAGTGTTGTAAATTATTAGGTATTGTGGTACCATCGTTAGTTGCGGGCCGCGCGAATTCGGCGTTCGCGCGTACATTGACCCCTAGTCAGCTGATTGTAATTCAGTAATTCCACTGCTGGTTTTATTTTTCAGTATTTTCATGATTTTTGTGAAAGATCGTTTCAAATAACTGTAATAACATGATGGAGCGTGAAAAAGTTAATAAAACGTTGTGAAAAGATGATTTTTTCCTCGGGATCGAATTTTTTTGTGACCCATCATCATAGGTATCCTTAGTACTATCATCTGTCTTCGTTTTCGGGAGCGTTTCAAAAATACCCTGTATGTTATCAATATAACCAATTATATCTAGTCCGTTCAATTTTTGTGTTAATAACCTCTGGAATAAACCAGGGCCAGTACTCACACCATAAGGTAAAAATAAACACTTAAAGATACCTTCTTCAGTAACAATAGTTACTAATTTTTGGGATTCTTCATGTAATGGACCTTGTAATTAAGCCTCTTGTAAATCTAATTTACAAAAGTAGTTGTTAATCATTATAATCAGTATCAAAATATTATCAATTGTTGGTAATGGATAATGGTCTATATTTAAATGCTTATTTATTGTTATACGATAGTCAGCATATAAACGAACTGTTCCATCTGGTTTTAAAACTGGAACAACTGATGCCCACCACTCAGAATACTCAACTGGCTCCATACGCTTATTTTTGATCAATCTATTTATTTCTTCTTTAACGTTATCTTTGAGAGCAAATGGAACAGTTCTGATAGGCATACAGGGTATTTTTGAAACGCTCCCGAAAACGAAGACAGACGACAGTACTAACTATATCTTAGATGATGGGTGAAATATAAAATCGATCCTGATGAAAAAAAAATCATCTTTTCACAACGTTTTATTAGCTTCATTCACGCTCCATCGTGTTGATATAGTTAAATAAAACATTAATTTCATTAAAAAGAATCATGAAAATACTTAAATATTAAACCAGCAGTGGAATTTAAAATAAATAAATCATAAAATCAGCTGACTAGGGTCAATATCCGCGTCGAAGCCAAACTCTTTTATCTAGCTCCGTACAGGTCCCGTCACGACGCTGAGCGACAGTGGAGGGGGTGTGTCTGCGCATGGGTACAGTCGCGTTCTAAAGTACTACATGGTACTAGGCTGTTGTTTTATAATATTATAATAGTAATTAATGGTTTTATTGTAGAATCATAATAGTTACTTTACTAGCTTCTTAGAACTTTGGAAGAGGTTGAAATTAAAAATGGATAATGTATGCTTGAGCATTATTTTTTATTTCAATCGTAAAATAAAGTAGTTTGTAACAAGAAAACTTAAGCTAAGGGTGACACGCCGTCCATTATACCGTTAGAACATGGAACATGGATGTCGATGGTGTGTTGGTGTTACTGGATGCTACTTCATCAGAATCATCATCATCAATGCGAATGATAAATGTTTCCGTCATCAGGTTGACCACATGGTAATTTTTTCGGTATTCTTCCTCAATACATTTAACTTTACTGCACAATTTTCCCCATTCACCTTCTATTTACCTTTTCGTTCACTAGTTCAGTCATAAAACAATAGATATAAATAATTTTTTTTCCTTCCTTTTAAAAACATCGTCGCGCGTCGTGCATAAGCTGTGTGTGCGACTGTATATTGGGAAACATCGCTTTTCAAAGCGCGGTAAGAATGAGGAACCAATAGCGTGCGCGCACAACAATACTGGCGAGCATTCCCCGTCGCGCCCGCCCCGCACCCACGCGCTGCCGCCACCCGGCCGACTGTGTGTCACCTCGCGTCAGCGCCAACATATAAATTCCCCAAATTTACCTACTAAGATTTGTTTGCAAGCGACATAAGAATTAGAGGCGCAATTACAATAAAACTTGCAAGTAATTTGTAATAGTTTTGACGTACCTGTTTTCAAATCAAAGTATTGGAAGGATTAAAAACAGAAAGTCAATAAAAGTAAAGTAAAATAATTATTTTTAGATTAATTAACTGTCGATCATAATTGCAATTGATTTTAACTATTAAATTATTCAATACCATTTTATTTCTATTTTCTTGTACAAAATCAAAGATAACCAAACCCAAGTAAGTACGTTTATTAATTTCAATATCATTTTGTAGTAACGAACTGCTTGTTTCGTCAGGGTACAATTGATTGTCTAATTGTATTAAAAAATTACAACTATAACTTCTAAATTCCATATGAAAGACTAGTCGTAGGGATCATATGGAAACTAAACTTATAAAATAAAAGTTGGCAATGTCATAATATTTGACGGTCTGTGGGAATGTTCAAAGTGTTTACCGCAAGGACGTTAGTTAGGACGCAGTAGGCTTTAGTTTTGGCAGGATTCACTATTAATTTTAGTTTTGAGACAGTTCCGCTGACTTTGGACACGCATGCATGAGCGACAGTTCATTGGTTTTGTTTATTAAATTCTTATTGTTATTACTTGGTATTACGTACTTGTTATTACGTGTTATTCTTGTTGTTACGTTTTGTGTTTCTTTTTATTTTAATAATGCCTAACGCGTACGTTTATAGTGCTCGTGAATACGGCAACATATTAATGTGCCTTGGAGAATCTCATAAGGCCACGGAGGATCGGTAAGCTGTTTCATACCTAATTTTTTAAATTACTTAGTACTGAACTGATCTGAAAAGGTACATAACTGAATACATCAGAATAATAAACATACCTACATAATGGATAAAAAGCATGACTCTAACCTTTTAACATTTTATTTAAGTATTTTTTTTCATTAGCGGGGAATCGAACCAGTTATTTGGTTTATTTAACCTATTTTTTAAATAACTTAGTACTGAACTGATCTGAATAGGTACATAACTGAATACATCAGAATAAAAATATACCTACACAATGGATAAAAAGCATGACTCTAACCTTGTTAACATTTTATTTAAGTATTTTTTTCATTAGCGGGGAATCGAACCAGTTATTTGGTTTATTTAACCTGTGAATTCAATTAAAGTGGCTACGTGGAGACAAGCACAGTGGCAAATTAGTAGGTTAAGTAGATAAGTTAGGTATTTAGACAAGTGTTGTAAATTATTAGGTATTGTGGTACCATCGCTAGTTACGGGCCGCGCGAATTCGGCGTTCGCGTACATTGACCCTAGTCAGCTGATTGTAATTCAGTAATTCCACTGCTGCTTTTATGTTTAAGTATTTTCATGTTTTATTTTAATGAAATTAACGTTTTATTTAACACGATGATTTATACTAACACGATGGAGCGTGAATAAAGCTAATAAAACGTTGTGAAAAGATGATTTTTTTTTCATCAGGATCGATTTTATATTTCACCCATCATCTAAGATATAGTTAGTACTGTCGTCTGTCTTCGTTTTCGGGAGCGTTTCAAAAATACCCTGTATATACTGGTTTAACACCTGGTTCAATTGATACTTGCATTGGTTCTCCTTTAAAAACCCCCATACCTGGCTAAAAAGATTAAGTTCAGTAATTTTCATCATTTAAAATTAAAATTCAAATATATTTTTTTTTTATTTTTTTTTATTTTTTTTTTTATAGGATAGGGTGACAAACGAGCACACAGTCCACCTGATGGTAAGTGGTTGCTGTGACCCATAGACATCTACATCTATCTTCAATAAAGAATCAAAATGCAGATGCGTTGTCACCCGTGAGGATTAAGATGGAATGCCTCTTCCAGTAAAAAGGGTCTCCGGTTCTCTACACTCACCATACGAAACACAGCAGTGTTAAGCTGCTATTTTACGCTGGTATTCTGTGAGAGCGTGGTCCTTCCCCGGTCGAGCCGACCCATTCGTACTACAACTATACTACTAATATAGCTACAGCATGGCTCTACCACGCATAAAATATATTTTGTATTAATTTATTTTTTGACACCTTTTCAAACTTTGGTGGCCACAATTGAAGTGAAGAGAGCCAATCTTTACCAATAAGCTTGGGCAATCTGTTTTTAACAACAAATAATTTCTAAATATTAACTTTTATAGTTCCAACTTATACTTAAGTTTTTTATAATTCCTAAAGGTGTAGAAGTATACTGGTCAAAATGAGTAAAAAGAACATTACGTTGTTTTATCTCTAGCTCCGGGATTAAATTGTTTTTATCGAGAAAAGTACAGTGTCAACCTCAAACTCTAGTATCTTTCCATTTACAAAGAGACCTTTAAAGAAGTTGACGGAACTTTTCCTGTATTACTAAATCGTAAGAAATCAAAGTTTTCATTGTCTTTAATGGGGAGGTTTTTATCCGAATTTACATAACTATTTTCTGAATTAAATGTTTGCACTAGATTTAAATTTTTCACTTTTATTTTCTTATTTTTACTACACACTTTAAAAATATTACCTTTTACATCACATTCACTGAATTTTTTTTCTTGTAGGGTACAATGTGCTTTTATATGTCCATTTTACCACAAAAAAACATGTGATACTCTGCTTGATGGCTGGGCTTGCATTTTGCCTAGTTACACCACTATGGTTTCAGTTAAAATATTTTCCTTGTAATTTAAACATTTGTGATTTTAATTTTTTGGTTATAATTAAAAATGTAACTTTTTTAATCGCCGTAGAAATTTAGTATGATAAAAAAACTTCATTTCTACCTTATAAAACTTTTAATTTTAATTGAAATTGAAAAAATGTTATAAAATCTAATTATTAATAATCAGCGTTGTTTACATTAATTACACGTCGACATTGATTGTTCATACTTAAAATTAAATTGTCAATGTCTTGCTGCGGTATGAGGTCCCATGTTCTTTGCAAGTGTTCGTAAAGTTGTTGTTCCGTCGTCAAATTTGGCGGGAAATCTCTTAAAGCTTTTTGTTGTAACATGTTCCAGGCATTCTCGATAGGATTTAAGTCGGGCGACTGTGCAGGCCAATCCAAAACTTGAATATCGTGTTCTCGAAGAACGGCCGACACCTGTCGCGCCGTATGGGAAGGAGAATTATCGTGCTTGAGTAGAAATTCCTGGCCCATTTGGATTCTGTGTAGGACAATAACAGGCTCTACTACCTCCTCGTGGATTTTTGTGCAGTCATTCTGCCTTGGATCTAAACGAGCTGGGTTCGTCCGCCAAGACGAATTCCTGCCCACACCATGATTGTCCCGCCTTGGTATGAGTGGACTTCCTGAGGGTTCCGTAAACAGCTAACTCTCCCTGGAGGTCTCCAAACGCGTGTTCTTGAAACTTGAAACCCAACCCAGACTCGTCGGTGAACAGCACCAAAGACCATTGTTCGTCACTCCATGGTAAATTATCCGGAGACGACGAAAGCCACCGACTGCGATTGCCGCATCGCAATGCTGGAACTTTATTAAATTATATTCTATTCGATTTATGTACTATGTCCAACGCCTATACCCAGCAACACTATACAGGTTACTTTACTTTTTAAATAAAGGAGAATATTACTCTCTTTTTTCAAAAGGCGCTGTTATACAAACTATATATATACAGGTTGTTTGTGAAACGCTCCCGAAAACGAAGACAGACGATAGTACTAACGATACCTTTGATAATGGGTCAGAAAGAAAATCGATCCCGAGGAAAAAAAGTAATCTTTTCACAACGTTTTATTAGCTTTATTCACGCTCCATCATGTTAGTACAGCTAAATGAAACGATAATTTCATTAAAAAATCATGAAAATACTTAAACATAAAACCAGCAGTGGAATTACAATCAGCTGACTAGGGGTCAATATACGCGCGGACGCTGAATTCGCGCGGACCGCAGCTAGCGATCGTACCACAATACGTAATAATTTACAACACTTGTCTAAATACCTATCTTATCTACTTAACCTACTATTTTGTCATTGTGCTTGTCTCCACGTAGCCACTATAATTCGAATTCACAGGTTAAATAAACCAAATACCTGATTTGATTCCCCGTTAATGAAAAAATTACTTAAATGAAGTGTTAACAAAGATAGAGTCATGCATTTTATCCATCGTGTAGGCATGTTTATTATTCTGTTGTATACAGTTATGTACCTATTCAGATCAGTTCAGTACTAAGTTATTTTAAAAAAAATTGGTATGAAACAGCTTACCGATTGAAATCCTCCGTGATCTTATGAGATTCTCCAAGCCACATTAACATGTTGCCGTATTCACGAGCACTATAAACGTACCTACGCGTTAGGAATTATTAAAACAAAACAAGAAACACAAAACGTAACAACAAGAATAATAACAACAAGAATTTAATAAACAAAACTATCGAACTGTCGCTCACGCGCATGTGATAGTCAACACGGAACTGTCTCAAAAACTAAAATTAATAATCAATCCCGCCAAAACAAATGCCTCGTGCGTCGTAACGTCCTTGCGGTAAGCACGTTGATCATTTCCACAGATCGTTAAACCGTTACGACATTGCCAACGTTTATTTTATTTATAACTTTAGTTATCACTACAACTAGTCTTCGTATGGAATTTAGAAGTTATGGTTGTCATTTTTTAATACAATTACACAATCAATTGTACCCTGACGCAACAAGCAGTTCTTTACTACAAAAATTATATTGAAATTAATAAACGTACCTAATTGGGTACTCAGTACTCACTTACACAATTATAAACACTATTTCATCGTTATCTATGATTTTGTACAATAAAATAGAAATAGTACTGAATAATTTAATAGTTAAAATCAATATCAATTGTGATCTACAGTTAATTAGTCTATCAGAATTAACCTAAAAAATAATTCTTTTACTTTATTTTAATTGACTTTCCATATTTAATCCCTCCAATACTTTGAATCTAAAAAGATGTACGTCAAAATTATTAAAAATTACTTGCAAGTTTTATAGTGATTGCCGCCTCTAATTCTTATGTCACCGGCAAACAAATCTTAGTAGGTAAATTTCGGTGCAACATGTCAGCGTTGTCAACACCAATTTGTCAAATTCCCCGAAAATGCATGTCAAATTCCCCAATTTAAGGACAAAACTTCAACAGATTCTCCACAAATTCCCCTCAATTTTATTCTAAGAAATGAAACAATTTTCAACTAATTTTATAGGATTTACTTTTTAACAATTTTTTTTCTTTAAAATTATAAAATAAAGCAATGAAAATCATTATATGATACACAAAAGTTTTTTTTTATAGAATAAGGGTGACAAACGAGCACACAATCCACCTAATGGTAAGTGGTTGCAGTGGCCCATAGACATCTACATGTATCTTCGTTTGCGAATTTAAATGCAGATGCGTTGTCAGCTGTGAGGACTAAGATAGAATGCCTCTTTTCCAGTAAAAAGGGTCTCCGGTTCTCTACACTCATCATACGAAACACAGCAGCATTAAGCTGCTATTTTACGCTGGTATTCTGTGAGAGCGTGGTCCTTCCCCGGTCGAGCCGACCCATTCGTGCTACAACTATACTATTA
The DNA here is from genome assembly GCA_029286625.1 of Parnassius orleans. Classification (NCBI taxonomy): domain Eukaryota; kingdom Metazoa; phylum Arthropoda; class Insecta; order Lepidoptera; family Papilionidae; genus Parnassius; species Parnassius orleans. Next base: position 229,589 of record JAGSMP010000357.1, read on the forward strand.
ATACAGCTGCAGCATGGCTCTACCACGTAATAAGTTGCCGAAATTAATCCAAAAATTAAATGTAGTGTAATGAACATAATTCAAAAAGGGAGTCATTCGATATTCATAAGTAAACTAACAAAATGTTAAGATAAGTATTTAGATTTCCTGAAAAAAAGGTTCTGACTTGGCCCTGGCTATGGATTTTCAAAATCCCGCATTTCTCCCAATTTTACCAATCCCCATAAAATCCCCAACCAACTTTAAATTCCCCGCAGTTTGGGGAATTCCCAACATGTTGTCAACGCTGCCATGTGTAAATTCTACAGCGCAAAGCAACACGAGTCGGCCGGGCGGCGGCAGCGCGTGTGTAAAAGAGAAGGTTAAAGTGTGTAGTAATATCTTATATAGTTTACTTAACCATTGACGTCACGACGGAATCTAATATGGCGGATAGGGTTTTGGAGATTTGAGGCACAGATAAAAAAATATTCTTAAAATTGAATTATAAAATTTATTATGCATTTTATCAATAGAAATCATATTTGTCGTTTATTTTTTACAAAACCTATCATAAATATATATTTTTTGATTTTTTTACATGGTGTAAAATACCCTACTATAAAAAAGAAACATGCTTATAAAAAAGGCGCATGCTAAAAATATCTTCTTGCTTCAGATCAACGGCGAAATATTTATCTCGTAGGTATATATTAGATGTAAAATAGACCGGCTACGGGAAGTAGAACAAAGATGTGAAACGTCTGGTACTGATGTCACAAATCCTAAGGGCGGCAAATCCTTAACCTAGTAGTGCACTATTATGGTCTGATGAAGAAAACGAATATAGCGACCGTCTTTAAAAATTTTAATAGTAATGTTTCGTAAACTGTACAGGAAAGCAGTGGAAAATTTTAATAAATGCTATAAAATCTTACTCACGACTCTGTGTTATGTTTTCAATAAAATGTAATATTTTATTCCTGTATTAAAAATTGTTCCCCTTGAATAGAATAGAATAGAATATTGATTTATTTGCATTGAATTTAGGTGCATAATACAAAAATCTTTCATTATCTAAAATTGTTAATCTAATATTTTTTGTCCTAGACGTGTTTACTTGTAACGCATGTTACAACTGTATCTACGGTGAACACGTTTGTAGAGGTGAATGTAACCTGTTGTATACATCTAAAACAAAATAAGAATGAAGAAATTTAAACAAAACAAATTTTACTAGGGAATTCAGAAGAAGAAAAGGAGAAGTTGTCAATTCCCGAAGAGAAGCCCTCAAGAGGCTGAAGAGATGTTGATTCTTATGTATCATAAATGTCCTAAAATTCAATATTCATTGGTATATTATATTATAGGTTAGTCTTATTTTAAGGTTCTTCTTTGTTAATTCATGGTTACTACGTTAAACATCATTTTAGTTAAAAAAACATTATCTATAAGTATATGTATTAACTAAATTACCGCTTTCTCAAACTACATATTTAAATTAAACGTCTAGACTCGTCGAGATTTGCTAGGAAAAGTTAGAAGTATGACGTCAGCATTTAAAATAAGCTCGAAGTTTATTCCTTAGCGAGCGAAATGAAGCCCTGATACGTCAACCGCATACCTCATGACTTAACACAGGGTTCTTAGAAACTTTGAGCAATACAAATTAATTTCTCGGTATGAGTTTCTTACAAAATTATGTTTCTTATTTTATAATATTTAAGCACAACTTGCGGAATACTAATATTCAACAAATATTCTCAAATATAAGATTGATTCATCATCATGATACCCATTAAATCCTTTCACAAGTCCACCGCTGAACACAGGTCTCCTGCAAACATTGTTACGAAGCACAGACCTGAAACACCTGCATCCATCACTTCTCACATATCTTTCCAGGTCGTCACTCCATCTAATAAAGAGTCACCCTACCTTCGCTTGCCGGTACAAAACTGCCATTCGAGAACCTTCTTTTCTTATCGGTTGTTGGTTCTTCGAGCTATAGGGCCGGCCGAGTATTACTTCAGTTCACTGATCCGTTGGGCTATTTCGGTTATTCTGGTTCTACACTGGATAGGATTCTCATTTCGAAGTATGAGTTATGAGTTCGAAGTATATCACGCAGAGAAACTCTGACCATAAACCTCTTCATTGCTTGTTGAGTGATGTTGAGCTTAGTCATGCGGCTGGCAACGCAAGATCTCGTCTCAAATCCAAATCTCCTCATAGGCAACTCACATTCTTGTTTTCAAGCTTCGATGTATACGTGACGAGAAGATATGTCGTAATCACCCAAACGTTGCCCCGCCGTATTGGATCCATCAATTGACCCCTCGGTGGCAATTTGATTTACCCAGTCTAATAATTTGTCCTAGGTAAAAATACTCGTCAACAACTTCGAGCGTAGTGATCCCAACAAATAACTATATAACTTAACACACTTAACACTTAACAAATAACTGTATAACGTAATAACTTATGTAGAAAGTCGATAGATGAAGGTGGCTAGGACTGTGTTTTGGGGAATACCTTGGGGAGAACAATGTTCAGCGGTAGACTTATATAGCGTTAGGTCTGTAATGATGATGATGATTATGACAATGATGAAAGAGAGTGGTAGTGCCTAATTAAACACTTAATAAGAATGTAATATGTGTATGAATGTTTGTTCCCTAAGCGGAATATGTTGTAAAATATTGTATTTCTGACATGATTTTAACACTCTAATAAATTTTACAAACAATTTTGGTTCTTAAAGGCTTGAAAAAAAAATGCATAAATGTGATTCTCTATTAAGATCTAAATTGAATAGATTTTGAACATTATTTATATTAATTAAGATAAAAATTCAAATGATATTGTAAATATTTTATAAAATTTTAAATATATTATAAAAAAATAGAAATTTAACGAATGGGAAAATTCGTTAAATTAATCTGTTAACTTATTAAACGCAAAAATTATTAAAAAACAATTGAAAATTGGAAGTTATGAAAGAATATTATCTGACCTCTAATGTCAAGTGATTAAGTATTATGACGTTCCACTAGATATTTTGCGAACATATTTATTTTAATTCCACCCATTAAACAATGACCTTTCATTGTAAAGCAGTGAATATTACATTCACCGACTGAATACAATGGCAATAGGAATGAATTGCAAAAGGACTACATTTAATAGGATTGAGAGAACTTATTGGAAATTGTACTGTTGGATAGCCGTAAAGTTTCTACTATGATGATTTCACTTGAATTTCACCTGACGTAATTTAAATGTACTCTTAATTAAAATTTTGACATCTATGGAAACAGAAATTGATTTTATTTTTAATATAAATAAAACGTTAAAAATACTATTAATACTACTAATACTGTCGTTAGCTACTCCAAATAAGCTTAAACGCTTGTTTAAGAAGTGATTGCATAATATGTAATCGCATAGCGAGTAACTTTTAAGTCCGCAGTCCATACTGTACATAATACATGTACTTGATATAACGTTAATAATATGTTTATATTCTACATTAGGTCACCCGATTCCCATAGTTCCACATACATAACTACATAATATTTCATTCATGAGTAACATTACATTTCTTTATGGACATAAATCTTCAAAGTATTTTTAAGGTGGACCGCGGAATTTAACCGGCAGGCAATACCCGACCGATCCTTTATTCATTTCATTGTGAAATCGGAAAATGTGACGCTATTAATATAACTCCTTGGCTTAGGTTTTGTTTTCCTTAAGAATTGTTTTTTTTTTTCATAAGTTTAATTCTAGTTTTTAACTTGACTATAATTTTTATATTAATGTTGTATGATATAAATAACTGTCAAAATATTTGAACTTGTAAAACAATTATTGCATTTGCTTAAGAATTTTATTCTTAGAATTTTTTCATAAAATTTAATGGGTTAAGACTTGCAATCTAATAATTCATTGATAATAGTGCACTTAGCACGATCTTCGGCCTCACGAATCCAGTAACTGCTAGCCGCATATCAATAATCCACTTAAGTTAGAAGGTTAAAATAGTTTTTATATAAATAGTAAATAGTTTGGAAAATCCAAAAGTGCATGCCTCATGAGGGTTTCATTTAATGTTGATGAAAAAAATAAATTGCATTCCTGACTTTTAAAATATATTATTTACGTGTTTTTAATTTAGCGCTCTATTATTTTAACAGGTAGTTTCACCTACAGGGGAAAAAATTAATAATGTTTACCTAAATAAATCGATTACACAAAGTATAAAATTGGTATAGGCTGTAAATGTACCATACATTTGTCCTTTGTCTATCGCCTTTAAATTTTTAATAGCAATAAAACTTATAAAAGTTAAAAATCATTTTATTAACAAACTACGCGTACTAGGCTGTTGATTTGAAATAAGAAACCATTTGATGTAATTCTGAAGCTAATAAAAACCCGGTCTCGATACATCAATTAGTTATCGTGACCACATAAAAATCAACATCCGAACATCCACGTAATTTTTTTTCAAACCGTTTTTTGTTTGAAAGTAGCAAAATAAAATGATTTTTTAGAAAATATAAGATGGCTTAATTAGAGTGTTTTTTGATATATAGCTACTCATATTATCGTTTAAGTGCAATATGGTTATGATAGAGGCATTTTAAGAACACAAAATAGCTTGACCTATCTAATAACGCTTCGCGTGGTCAAGCAATTTTATGTGCAATATTATTACTATAGCATATTATGTCGGTAGATAATAATAACGGTTTTGACTGCTATCCTGTATTGAGTGAATCAGTGAATAAATGGACGTTTACGGATTCGGTGTGTTTAAATAAACCCTTCCCGTATTCCTTGAATAGCAAGGATATTACTTACAATGGCGACGAGTTTATTTTATGTGTTAATAATCGATTAACCAACAGTAGAAGTCACGCGTTAAGATGTATGGAAAAGTGCCAGTTTTCGAATGCAAAACAGATGAATGGGTGGTACACGTAGCACAACTAAACAACTTCTTTATTGCAAATTGTATCGACGATATCACAGATGCACAAAAAATGAAAAGACGGGCTATTTTATTAAATGGCATGTCACACGACTCATATCGTCTTACTCGTGATTTATTGTATCCAATTACGTCTGAATCAACCGATTACAAGGTGATTCTTGCTACGCTTGATGGCCATTTCGGCCCAATAAAAATATATACACGCTGATAAAAAAAATTATTCGGCTAAAAAGGACGCGTGGTGGCGGCGCCGGCGGAGCTCCCAGGTGTAGTGTGTGTTGCGTGGTCACACGATACCTCCGTATGTGGCTATCATCATCTGTCGTGCAATTTTTGTGGTGCAAAAGGACATTAAAGAGAATGTGTTTTAAAAGATACGTACATAACGAGACTACAACTAAAAAGGATAAAATTGTAAAAAAACAATATAATGGTATGCAGAACAATTACATTTTGGAATGTCGTGACAGTGACGAATGTAATGATTTTTCACTAACTAATGATGTTAGAGATATAAATAATGGATCACGTATTAATACTATTTTATGTAAGGAAGAAAAACCGATATCTCTTGAAGTTATATTGCGAGGTGTAACTCTTAGTATGGAGGTTCATTCCGGTAGTGGAGTTTCAGCGCTGCCGGCGCACATATGGCAAATTATGTATTTTTCGCGAGACTTGTCGCTCGGTGAGTCCAATAAAACTTTATATACATACAGCGGTTCTGCTTTAAGGCTATTTGGCATGTGTTACTTACCAGTCACTTATAATAATGTAACGCATAATATTAAATTTTATGTTGTTGACAATGGCCCGGTTCCCTTGCTCGGTAGGGCCTTTATGACAACATTTAATTTCGCTTTTATCTCATTAAATTATTGTTCAGTAGAAAAAGAAGAATTTATTTTATTGAAATATATAACATTATTTTCTGGTAAGTTGGGCACGTTCAATAATAAATATAAGTTAACGCTACACTTAAAAGAATGTGTCACACCAAATTTTTTTTAAATCTAGGCCTGTGCCTTTTGTGGTTAAATATAAAGTAAGGGCAGAGTTGGAACGATTAGTGCGCGCTGGCATACTCAAACCGGTTTCTTATTCTAATTACGCGTCACCAACTGTTGCGGTATTAAATAAAAATAATGACGTAAAAATTTGCGCCGATTATTCTATGACGATCAATAAGGCCTTAATAATCGACTCTTATCCTTTACCCAAAATAAGTGAGTAATGCGTATCGCTACACGATTATCCTTATTTTAGTAAGCTTGATTTATCAAATAGTTATAATCAGTTCCTCCTAGACGACGAGTCACAAAAATATACATGTATCAATACACATAAAGGTCTCTCTGTTTCTACTCTAATGATTACTCTTCTTTTCGTCTTCGTGTTTATATTTTTAATTACTGTTTGATGTCTCTTTAGTATGAGTTGTAATATGTATTCAATCTTTCTCACATTATTTGTTTATGGAGTATAGCTCTTTTGTAGGGAAATGATAAAGTTTACAATACATATCTTTTAGTAAGGCATGTTGACTACGTTCTAATTCTATGAATTTATTTTTGATGCTCCTCCCCACACTGGAATGCAGTAAGACAGTATTGATTCAACAAAAGCTGTGTAAACTTACGTTAGAACTTTATTTGTTGCAACATATCTTAAGCTTTTAAAAATCTAAATAAGTTTTCTAATTTTGCCAGATAATAGTTCCAGATGGAGAGGACTATGATAATTGATCAATAATTATGCCTAAATATTTAGTTGAAACTATTTTATCAATGGTAGAACATGTACAATTTACACCCTGGTCGTTATAGTAGTGTATTTGTCGTTTGTTTGTAGATTGACTTGTTACACTAAATGCAACTTAATTATTTCAAAATCAAGTCAATTTTTTACGGTAAAATATCTCTGTAGTGTGTAGGAGTTTTTCAGTATTGTCAGTATACTGATTTCGCTTTTTACTCGTCAGAAGAGAGGAGTTAAACAAATAATTAGATTGATCGTTTAGTGGCGATGTAAAAATATCCATTTCCCCATATCATCCCGTGGGTGTCGTAAATGGCAAAAGAGGAGTACGTTTTAAGATACACTATTGACTATTGACAATGCTGAACTGTCATCGTAGTAAATGTAACATGGGCACTGATCTTTTTGACATACTGTCACGTTTTTGATTGTTGTAGATTTATATTTTCTCAATGTTTCACTTAACTTGTTTTTAACGTTCCTTTCTTATTTTATGTTGGTATTTTTATTGCTATTTTTTGCTTATAATTACACTGTAGTGCCCTTCTCTTCAGTTATATAGTTTTCTTTTTATTCCTTTTTATAAAAATATTTTTTTAATTTTATGCTTGCGATATAGTTATTTCGCTCGCATAAAAATATGAGTCGCTCGCGTGGGGGATGAGTCGCTCGCGTCCGTAGGCTTTGATCACCTAATCCTAGGCTCACCCTACACGTGTCCCCCGGGTGGTGCTAAACAAGCAACAAAGCCGAAAGTACAGACTTGGCTCCTTGCCGTGTGGTAACGGCGTAAAAAAAAATACCACCCCCTACTTTCGCACCATGAAGCACAAACTAAAAGAAGTGGCCCCGAGTTCCCGGCGCCCCTTTAATGGGGCAGGGGTGCGAAGAATCTCCGGGAGGAAAACCAGCGACGAGGTTCGCCACCCGTAACGTTCTGTCTCCCGGAGGGCGAAACGGAAGGGAAAGGATGCCACTACACATGGCATGTATACCGCGTACTAGTTTGGTGTAGACGAGACCGGGCGGGCATACCAGGGAGTCGGTATCATGCTTTCAGAAAGAATGGGTCAATGTGTGAAAGAGTATGAATGTGTAAGCCCGAGACTGCTATGGATACGAATGAAAGTGGGCTTATAGAAGTTGTTTGTTCTAGGGGTCTACGCCCCAGACATGTCTAAGCCCACTTATATCCGAGAGCAGTTTTGGGAGATGGTAAGGATGGTGCTAATGAAATGCAAGGGTAATGAAAATATTGTTATATTAGGAGATTTAATGGAAGGGTTGGCGTGAAGAGGCTTGGTTATGAAAGGATATTGGGAACGTTTGGTGATGAAAGTATAAATGAGAATGGTGAAAGCCTCCTCACCGTATGTGTGGAAAAGAATATTTTTGTGACGAATACTTTCTTTCGTCATAAGAAGATTCACATGTATACATGGGAAAGAGGTGGTGATAGAAGCTTAATAGATTTCATAATTGTGGATGAAAGAATGAGGAGCGCAGTGGTAGACACAAGGGTTTACCGGGGGTCCAACGTAGGGACAGATCATTACTTGGTCTTATGCCGAATTAATGGTCTATTCAGACGTTGGCGGCATCGGACATCTGTGTCTACCACAGCGTTACAGCGTATAAGAACAGAGAGGTTACAAGATGAAGGTGTGAAAGAGAAGTTCAAATGTACACTGAGAGAAAATATAAGTGGTATGGATGAATTGTGTATGAATGATTTAGACTTGGAGACTGTGTGGTATAATGTCAAGAAAAGTTTGGTGGATGCAGCTACCGAAGTATGTGGTGTAAGTAAGAGAACGAATGAAAGGAAAAATAACACTTTATGGCGGGATGATGAGGTACGGATGGAAGTTCAAGCAAAGAAATGTGCATGGCTAGATTTACTAGCAACCAAGGCTAGTTATTCTAGCGGTATGAATGATGCTATTAAAAGAAAAAAGGCAGTCTTTAGACATCTAAATAAGAGAGTAAAAGAAGTAGTTGAAAGGAAAAAGCAAGAAAGAACGGATAAGAATGAGAGAAGAATATCGGATAACTTCCAGGCAAATATTAAAATGTTCTGAAAACTCGTAAGGACTACCAGGGGACATTCTCAAAACAGTCTAGAATGAATGCTATACGAGACCAGAATGGCTGTATTCTGAATGACGAAGTGTCGAGTTTAAGTAGATGGAAGGAATACTTTGAAAGCGTGTTTATGAGTGATGAGACGTTTGAATTAAATGAAATAGAAATTCCGAAAGAAGAGGAGAGAGATAGACAGATAACTATGGATGAAATAATGAAAGCAGTGAAAAGTATGAAAGCAGGTAAGGCAGCTGGATATGATAGAGTATCACTCGAAATGCTAAGGGCTGGAGAGGGAGTGGTGGCAGACCTGCTGTACACCTTGTTTAATTTGTGTTGGGAAGTTAAGCGGGTACCGGGAGACTGGTGCAAAGCCGTGATAGTCCCACTATATAAAGGAAAAGGATCGTGGTGTCAGTCTTCTTAGCATTGTGGGAAAACTGTATGCTAAGGTACCATTGTGGGAAAACTGTATGTGTAAGGTAGGTGTGTTATGGCAAACACTGAACTCATTTGGGTTGAGCGCTGGGTTGATACAGGCATTGAAGTCTCTCTATAGGGACTCCAGTGCTTGTGTCAGGATTAACGGGTCCTACTCGGACTGTTTTGGCATCCATAAAGGGGTCAGACAGGGCTGTGTGGCTTCCCCGTGGCTGTTCAACCTATTTATGGACAGTTGTTTGGAAAATTTGAAAGTTGAAGAATGCGGGTTAAGAATGGGTGAGTTAACCGTCAAATGCCTTTTGTGCGCCGATGATCAAGTCATACTCGCGTCGTCAGCGGCCGAGTTGCAAATGATGGTTACATTAGTGAACAGTTCATTAAAAGAAAGGGGAATGAAAGTGAACGCAAGTAAAACGAAAGTTATGGTTTTTGAAGAGAAGAAAGTAAAACGATATGTCAAATAAGAATAGAAGGGGAGTTGGTCGAAGAAGTAGATGAGTTTGTGTATTTGGGATGTGTATTTAGCAGGGATGGTAGATATGATAAGGATATAGAACGATGAGTGAACGCAGGAAATAGAGTAAATGGGGCTCTACACTCTGTTGTGGAAAGTCAGAATGTGTCCAAAAAGGCACGTATGGCAATTCACAATGCTGTGTTAGTCCCTACTTTAATGTATGGTAGTGAAAGTTGGGTGTGGCAGAAGTAGCGTGAGAGTAGAATAAATGCTGTAGAAATGGGGTCATTAAGGAGTATGTTAGGGCTGAATCTGAATGACAGAGTGAGAAATTGTGTGATAAGAGAAGAGTGTGGTTTGCTCAGGCTCTGTGTGTTGTGACCAGGATTAAGAAAGGAATGCTTCGGTGGTTTGGTCATGTAGAAAGAATGAATGAGGAAAGCAAAAAGCAAATTTATGTGGCAGAGGTGAACGGCAGAGTCAGGAAGTGACGCCCTAGGCGAAAATTTATCGACCAATTGACGATATATTGAACATGGGCCAAATTAAGAGTACCCTTAACCGACGAGCGTGTATGCGTAGGTACTCGTATATGGATGTGGAGGAGGCGAGAGAGGTGTGTCAGGATCATGCCAAATGGAAGTCCGTAGTCTATGCCTTCCCCTCTGGGTGACAGACGTGAGTGTTTATGTATTATTATGTATTATGTATTATGTTTATTTAGTTTATGTTTAATTTTTATTCTGTTTTAATTGATAGTTTAGCTGTTACTTTTTAGTTATTTAGTATTGATTTTATTTTGTAAACAGTCAACTGGTGGGATGATGTTTATTGATCTATTTTTATTTAGGTCATTATTTTCTGTGTTCATATATTTAATAATCATAATAAATATTTAAAATATTTTAAAAATATTTAAAAATATCTTAATATATATTTTAATTTATATATTTTATATAGTATATATTATACAATTACATATCATGTCTGACACTGACTCTTTTTATTCTATTTAGTCAGATGGTTCCTTTGTATCCTTCGATGATCAGTCATGAAATGTGCCGGTACTTTATCGTTACATTACTCGTATTTTCATGAATTATTTTAAATCCTTCCATTCTCATTCCATCTCCTTTCAATTAAGCATATCCGTTTATAAACATAACTAGAGTTTGGGCCCAAAACATCAGCAAAGATAATATCCGATAGCCTTACACAATTTTTTTCATTCCAATAACTAGCGACATTATTCGCATAATTTCTAATACTTTATCTATACATCACTTACATTATCCTACATATACAACATTCAAAATCTATACTATTATATTCCTTTCTTTCCCGAGATCTATCTTCTTCTTTCACATATCCATACCAAAACCTCAATTCTTTTAGAGCATTTCTGTAGTTCCCTTTTAAAAATATAAGTACTTAGTCGTTATATTACATAAAGGCGTCTCGCGCATATTATGATAAAGAGTACAACCAGTACTTAGATATATTTTACTATTTTCTCTTACTATTTATTTTTCATCCTTATAAATTAACCAAAATTCTTAAAGATAAAAAAAAATTACAACGATTATGCATCGGTTGATCTAGCCGATTAAAAATAGTTAAGCTAATATTTTACTGTTCTTTCCAAATACAAACACACAATACCATCCAAACATATTTAAACACAACCTTAATGTCATCAAATCTATCATTACCACCATTCTGATATATTGCGTCATACAGTTTCCTTTCTCCAGAGAGACTGCGCTTGGGCTTTTTAGACTTCAGACGTGTCGGTTGAGTTCACTCCCGTCACTCCACTCTCATTGCTCCTAAATTTATCTAAACTTTGTATGCAACGGAATATACCGTATTATTTGGTGCTCTGTGTTTGGTCACTGACTTGGTGCTCTCATTGTGGTGCGCGAAGCACGCTGTCCTGGGAGACAGCGGTCTCACTGTGTTGCTGTGAAGTGTATCGGATGCTTGTTGTGGTGTCAAGTGGGCTCTGTGCACAACTCTCTTTCCTGGCTTCCTGGTTACCATAAGTAAAGTGAAACACACCCGCCGCTTCAGAGGTGGCCATCGTTTTAATGTTTGTGTTGCTTGTTGCATAAGGTAACAGCTAGGTACACACCTTACCGTACTAACGCGCTAAGGTGTATAGATGTTCGTTTTAGGCATGACATGGAGACCGACACGCGTGTCCCGCTTAAGCCCGAAGATGAAGGCTTCACCATCGTTCAGGGCAAAAGCGCAAACGCACAGCCCCCAAAAAGGCAGCCGAGCCTAACTCGGCCCCCTCGTCCCCGACCGCCACTTCGGCAAAAAAGCCTGCCCCACAGCGCGCGCTCAACCACCTAAAGCCGCGACCAAGCCCGCAGCAAAAGTGTCCCCCACTGAACGTAGGGAAAAGCCGCCGCCACCCATCATCGTCCAAGATAAATCCAAATGGAGCAACCTATCAAACTGGTTGAACTCCAAAAAATCTATTGCCCAAAGCTGCAAAACGCTGGTCAGGGCATCCGCATGTTCGTGAACTCGACTGAGGGATTTCGCAGCGTTACAAGTTACCTGTGTGCCCAGCAAATAAACTTTCACACATACACCCTCCCAGAGGAGCGTAACCTTCGCGTAGTCGTCCACGGGCTCCCCAAGGATCTCGAAACGGAAAGTATCCTAAACGACCTTAAAGGTCTAAATCTCCCGGTCCGAGAGGCGCACAGAATGCAACATCAGACTGATAAAAAACGTTTCCTTGTTCTCTGCATTGTCATTCTGGACCTGTCTCCAGAAGGCAATGAGATTTTCAATGTTCGGCGCATCTGCTACCTAACGAAGATTGCAGTTGAAGCCCCCAGAAATAAGGGCGTCGTTGGACAATGCCACCGATGCCAACTCTTCGGCCACTCGGCCAGAAACTACTACGCCAGGCCTAGGTGCGTCAAGTGCCAGGGTGACCACGGCACCTCTGCCTGCTCCCGCATTCCCGAGACGGTTGAACCTCCGAGTTGCGTCAATTGCCGCAAAGAGTGATACCCGGCGAACTATCGCGGGTGGTCTAAAGTGTCGCGAAGGAAGCAGCACGGAGGCAGAAGCCATCCCGGACGGAACGCCACGATTGAGCACATAGGGCTAATTGAATCAATCTGGTCTTTCCAGTGCGCCTAATTACTTCAATTAAACATCAAAACCTTTTGTAGTAGATCAAGGTGCCCCCTCTACGGCTGGTCAACCTATAATTTCTACCTGTAATTTGCGATCTTAAGATCGCAATGGCTAGGCTTCAAGAAGGTCTCTTGCACTAGCATGAAGTCTACGTCGTGGTTACGCAAGAAGAGCGCGATCTCGTCTTTTTGGTCTCTGAGGCTATTCGCGGTAAAGAACGCTACAGTCAGAGAGCGTGGTTTAGTTTTACCTAAATTAATATTAAAAAACTGAAGGTAGCCGGGCTAACTATGACATCGGGACGTCAAACACCTCAGTCCCCCCCGTGATTATGGGTGCTGTAAAGCACCCGAAACGTCTGGAATTAAAAAGTTAAAATGAAACGCGATATAATCCGTAAAAATTAGTTTCATTTAATGTGTAGTCTTCGCGTAAATATAAGAAAACTCTAGTTACAGACCAATCAGTCTCCTCAGCACACTGGGGAAAGTTTACGAGCAACTCATATTGAATCGCCTTCGTAAATACGTCCTTACTAACAAACTTCTCCCAGACGAGCAGTTTGTCTTCAGACCCGAACACTCGTACACCGATCAGTTACTTCGCTTTACAGAATACATTTTGAAAGGACTCAACCTCCCAAGAAGAAGTCGCAGCATGCATGCAGCAGCAGCATGACGATTGGTTCCGCTTATTGACAATCTAATTGAATTTTGTGAAAAGTGTAGCAATACACTTTCAAAGGGTCTCCACTTTCAATTGTCAAAACGAAAACCCCAAGAAATCGTTAGGTACGATCACCCTGCACGGCCGCCAGATCCACTGGTCATCAACGGTCAAATATCTAGGGGTTACATTCTACCAAGGTATGACATTCGCGAAACACATTCGCAATGTCCGCAACTGTGCAAAATTCGTCACTGGTCGTTTCCAACCGCTAGTTAACAACAAGAGCAATTTGTCCTTAAGACACAAGCTTCATCTTTACAAAGCGCGCGTAAGACCTACCATGTCTTACGCAAGCGTAGTTTTCGTGTACCCGAACCATAGGCATTTGTACGACCTCCAAGTCATCCTAAATAGATCCTTTCGCATAGCCAATGGAGCTCGGTGATACCAGCGAAACTCCGACTTACACAGAGACTGTCAACTTCCGACGATCTCGGAATATTTCAAGGAAATGTCTCGCCACCTACGCTCCGACTCCGAACGTTACGTAAACCCCCTGGGGACCGCGAAACTTTCGTAATAAATAATCCCCAGCCCCTTTTTTATAGCCTTTCAGGCTACGAGCCTTGATTCCGACGAAGCTCTAAAAGCCGCATGGGCTAACAGCATTAACATCACAGAAACTAGACTAGTTTCCTTTCTATAATTCAACTTAACTCTTTTTAGCCTATCCTTTACTCTTTTACTCTTTTGTGCCAACTGATTATACTTTTAAGACACAAACAATATTTTTCTTTACTACATAATCCTATTTCGTCTTTTTTTTAATAAGTTGTTTATTTGCCTTAGCTTCAATAGTCCATAAGTCATTAGAGCCATTACCTAAATTTGATAATCAAATTATCTCACAAAAGTTTCGAACTACTTTACAGTTTTGTATTACAAAATAATAGTTTATTTTATCAAGCCTTTCTTTTTTTATCAATTGAAATACAGGATTCTAATCGTAGGTAAAGTAAATGAGAAAGGATAAAACAGTATTCTGAAGGCAATTCAGGTATTATATATATTCAGTGGTATATAATATGTTATTGCATTGCGTCATTCTGTAATCGTGAACCTTCGGTATCATATTAGTGTAAGACTCCGTTGCCTTATATGCAAAAGATCACGTCAGCATTGTTTAGAATTTGATGCGCAATATGTATACAAAGAAATAGTGATATTACATTTCGCTGAATTCTTAAATAATACATTATATATGTATATCAAATACTTAGAATAGTAAAATATGAATTATAAAGTTTAAAATGTAATTATAAAGTTGCAATTGTCATATCGTACATTATAAATAGGTTTTTAAAACAACTTGTATCCTTCTGTGTATTTCATAATATTTAATACAAATAATTAAGAGCTATTGCATGTGAATCTATAAATTGTACTTAAAGTGGTAACTTTTCATCTGCAAATTATTTCAAGGTTAAAGTGAAGCAATTATTTTATATATTTATTTATATTTATAAAGTTAAAAATAAAAGTTTACAAACTTTTTTTCAATTTATCTTTACAAAAAAATATTAATAAGTTAATTTTTATCTCATAGGAATATAAAATCCTTTTTTTCATTAATTATATCATTATGTTAAATATTTTGGAACAAAACAGTCATAGGTATAAAAGTATAATTACTTTTCAATCAGACATAATATGAAATCAAAATAATCACGCTAAAATAATAAGGATATGAATATACAAAGAAGCACTTGCTTTATATTAATAGCGCAAAATGAGTTAACAAAATTTGGTAAAAGACATCTATACTTATAAAAAGACTTGTCCTGACTGACTGACTGACTGATTTTTGAAATTTTGACAGTTGGTTTCTTTTATGACGTAGGCTAGCAGTAAGAAAGGATTTTTTAAAATTTGACCCCCAAGGGGGTTAAATGGGGGGTTGAAATTTGTATGAAAATCCGTCATTTTTCAAGTTATATCCATGAAATTCGGTATTTTGTCTTTAAATTAAAAACAAAGAAGTACGTATTTCACAGTTTTTGAAAATTCTACTGCCAAAGGGGTTAAATAGGGGTTGAATATTTGTATGATAGTCTTTCATTTTTCATGCTATGTTTATGAAACTTGATATTTTGACTTTTGATTAAAAATAAAGAAGTACATTTTTACACTTTTGAAAATTCATATCCCCGAAAGGGTAAAATAGGGGTTAATAATTTGTATGAAAGTCCGTCATTTTTCAATTTATGTATATGAAACATGGTATTTTGGCTTTCGATTAAAAACTAATAAGTATATATTTCACAGTTTTTCAAAGTTCTACCCCCAAAGGGGTTAAATAGGGTTAGAAAATTGTACGAAATTCCGTCATTTTCCAAATTATATTCACGAAATTCAGTATTTTAGCTATTGATTTAAAATAAAGAAGTATTTGTTTCACAGTTTTCGAAAATTCGGCTCCCAAAAAGCTTAAATAGGGTTAAAAATTTGTATGAAATTCCGTCATTTTTCAAGTTATATACATAAAATTTGGTATAGTGGCCTTAGATTTAAAAAAAGAAGTACTTATTTTGTGGCAAACGCGAGTCGGACCAGTATACAAAGGGTTCCGTACCATTATACAAGACAAGTCTTTTTATAAAGTGAGTATAGATGTAAGATTATACAGAAGGTTTAACAGTAGCTCGCACAAAAACCAAGGTTAATTAATTGGGTCTCCATATCTCTTTAATTTTTTTACTTTTTTTAATAATTTGTTGTTATCAAATATACATTCTGTAAAAATTTCAAGTATCTACCTATTGCGGTTCATGAGATACAGCCCGCTGATAGCCGGACGGAAGGATGGACGGACAGAAGAGGCTTAGTAATAGGGTCCGTTGGCACCCTTTGTATGCGGAACCCTCAAAGCGTAGGTGTGGGTTATACAGTTTTCCAAAGTGCGGCATTTTTAAATTATATATCCATGAAAATTGGTAAGTATTTTATTGTAGGGTTAGGGTACAAGGCGACTCCAAATTAGTCTTGGATACAAATATACCTACCTACATACTCCTACTAATACTAATACTACTACTACTACTACTACTACCACATCATCATCATCATCATCAACAACAACATCATCATCATCAACAGCAGCAGCATCAGTAGCAGCAGCAGCAGAAACCTATGATCGGCTGAGTGCAGGTCTCCTCTCAGATAAAGGTTATAGACCATAGTCCACCATACTGGCCCAATGCAAATTGGGAGACTTCACACACCTCTGAGAAAATTATAGAGAACTATCAGGCGTTCAGGTTTCCCCTCGGTGTTTTTCTTCACCGTTAAAGCATGTGATATTAATTGCTTAAACGCACATAATTATAACTCCGAAAAGTCAGAGGTGCGGGCCCGAAATCGAACTCGCGACCCCTTAGGCTGCGTAGGCTGCACATAAATGTATAATTATATACGTACACACACACGAAAAACATTTCCCTCTTGCAATGAGGTAAAAACAGATCACATAATATTGTTTACATTGATAACATTTTTTATGCACACGATTCTGTTACTTGGTTCACGGCTTTTAGTTTATAAAGCCCTGAAAGATCGTTAAAAATATTATATTAACATATAAGTAAATTGTAATTTTATATTATAATGTTATGTTATTTGCATCACCGCTGTGACGTAAAAGTAAAACGGTAATATAAATAAATTTTAATAATGTTTACTAAGTTGTAACTAGATGGCGCTGATGTCGTTTAAATCGCGCTGTGCTTCCGTTCACAGAAAGTGATATTAAGGCTATTGATGTCACGTTTTCATCTCTAAGAAACTGGGGTTACCTTTGTTCTCTTTGCAATTGATGCGTCGTTCATTTTATTAGAAAACATTTTAATTCAATATTATTATCTTCGGTAATTGGTTTAGGTACATAATTATTATATTTTATTGTTTGTTAGTTTCTCTTTACTATTAAGGTTGTAGATTTTTGATTGTGGATGTCGGTTGGATTATTTTAGGATTAGGAGTTATTCATAAACTATTTTAAATTCAATACAATTATCTTAGATAATAGGTATATATTGTATTTAATTGTGTGTTAGTTTCTATTTAGTATAAGGGTTGTATATTTTTGGATTATTTTAGGATTGGGAGTTATTCCTATACTATAATTATTATATTATTATTTTGTGGTAGTTTCTTTTTACTAATATAGCTGTAGAAATTTTATGCGTAAACGGCGCAATGGTGCCACATACTATTGTACTAATTATTGGTGACGGAGCTTGCTTATTCCGAGCCATAGCATACATATTATATGATACTCAACTTATGGCTCGGGAGTTACATGAGGATATAGTAGACCACGTGATAGAACCTTGGGACGAGTTTTCTAGTCATATAGCATTTTTTGATCATTGCTAAACCGATAATTTTATGTAAACTCTACTTTATGTTGAAGTGCCTTCATACTTTGTGTATAAAAGTAACAAATTTGAAAGGCGGAAACGTGTAAGCAACATCGATGGTTGGCCGAAAGTAAAAAAGGTTCAAGCTCTGGCCAGAGTGTATACAGTACACCTAATAACTCTGCGTCTTCTTCTTCATGAAATTCGAGGGCCAACATCATTCACAGATTTTAAAACTGTTGATGGTGTCATATATCGCACATACCAGTCAGCGTGTAAAGCTCTAGGTTTGCTTGAAGATGATAAACACTGGGATGCCACTATGGAAGAAGCTTCTCTTTGTGATAATCCTTTTAAATTGCGAGAACTATTCTCAGATTTGTTAGTATTCTATCAACTAACAGAAGCATGCACTCTATGGGAGAAGTACAAAGACAGTTTGTCGGAGGATATAAAGCGTCAAGTCCATTCAGATTTGCAAGAGAATGTTCTTCAGATAATGGATGAAGTTTATAATAAGTGTCTGATTTATATAGAAGACATTGTGCCATCCTTAGAAGGGCAGCGCTTAGATAACTATGGTTTGCCTCAACCTTTAAGACACGGAGATGTGATACAAAATAGAGAGTATATCAGTGAGATAAGCTGTGACACACATTTATTGGCAAAAGTAGTATTTAATGGAGAAAAAGTGTTAACCGAACAACAATTTCAAATTTATAAACAAGTTTTAGACAATATAGAGAACGGCACTGGCCAAATATTTTTTTGGATGCTCTTAGAGGCGCAGGCAAAACTTTTATTTTAAATTTAATACTAACCAAGGTAAGGAAAAATCACGGAATAGCTTTGGCAATTGCCTCTTCCGTTATTGCAGCGACGTTGCTACATTTAAATTTTCCTTTAAATTTGATGCAAGTAGAGACACCTCTATGCAACATTTCAAAGCAGAGTAATATGGCGCAAGTTTTAAAGAAACAAAGCCTATTGTATGGGATGAGCGCACGATGGCTCATAAAGGAGCCATGGAGGCTCTCAGCAGAACATTGAGAGATATAAGAGTAAATGATACATTGATGGTGGTGTTACATTACTTTTAGCGGGAGACTTTCGACAAACCTTACCGGTAGTACCGAGGGGAGCACAAACCGATAAAATAAGGTCGTGTTTAAAGTCTTCATATTTGTGGCCTCATATTCAGAAGCTCGCTCTTAAGACAAATATGAGAGTCCTTTTGAAAGGTGATGCTACCGCTAGTCAGTTTGCACAGACTTTCATTCAAATAGGGGATAGAGAATATCCTACAGTGGTTAGTAAAGTTGTAATACCACCAAGTCTGGCCATAGTAGTAAAAACTCTTGCAGAGCTGACCACCAAAGTTTACCTTGACATCGCTAACATTATGACAAAACCCGTAGACTGGTTATGCGAGCGTGCTATTTTAATGCCTAAAAATGACACAGCGGGTGATATTAACGGTCGATTGCTAAAATCATTTGAAGGGGAAGAAATCAGCTATAAATCTGTGGAGTCAGTGATACAAGTTGGTGATGCAGTAAATTATCCCGTCGAGTTTTTAAATACCCTTAACCCAGCAGGCCTTCCAGCTCATATTCTCACCCTTAAATTGGACCCACCAGTTATGTTATTGAGGAACTTAAAACCTCCAAAATTATGCAATGGTACCAGACTACAAATAACAGTTCTCTATAAAAATGTTTTAGAGGCAAAAGTAATCACCGGATGTGCTCAAGGGGAATCAGTTTTCATACCACGAATACCTTTAATACCATCAGACTACCTCTTTGAATTCAAGAAATTACAATTTCGCTTGAAAGTGTGCTTCGCTATGACCATTTAATAAAGCACAAGGGCAGTCACTGAAAATGGTTGGATTAGACTTAAGGGAGAGCTGCTTTTCTCACGGAAAGTTTTATGTAGCCTGTTCGAGAGTAAGTGCAGCAAGTATCTGGTCATTTTAACACACGAGAGCCGTGCCACAAATGTTGTATACAAAGATATCCATAAATAAAAACAAACATTCCTTAAATTATTCGTGGTATGAATACTGTTTCCTCTTGAGCACATCCGGTGATTACTTTGGCCTTTAAGGATATTTAAAATTCGACGGGACCAAAAATTAATATTCAAAAAAAAAATTAAAATTAATATTCAAAAAACTGAAGGTAGCCGGGCTAACTATGACATTGGGACGTCAAACAACTCAGTCCCCCCGTGACCATGGGTGCTGTAAAGCACCCGAAACGTCGGGAATTAAAATAGTAAATTAAACGCGATAAAATCGATAAAATAGTTTTATTCAATGTGTAGTGTTCGCGTAAATATAAGACGTAAATCATCGACGGGATAACATAAAATTACTGCATCATCAACTTGTAATAAATACTTGCATAACCTTTATATAGACTCTATATAGGTAGGCCTTTTACAGCGAGAAAATTTCATAATCTCATAGGGAATCAGAAATTGTACGCGGACGAATTCGCAGGCGACCGCTTTTATTATATAAGTTTAATTGATGACAAAAGTTCTTAAATTTTTAAATATTTAAAATTGCTCACCTGACATCTAAAAATATAATCACATAATTTGCGTTTTATACAGTAATTATTTTGTAAATACATCAAATATATTTTTCACATTATAGTCTCTACTTATTTTTGTTTTTCTTGAAAATACACGAAAAATTCAGTTCTTCTAAAACTAGCCACTAGATTATATTTTCGATAATTTTATGTTTTATAAATATATTCTTATTTTGTTTTTCTCCATTATTGTTACGAGTTTTTTAAAAATTGAGTTTAAATCTTGATAATGTTGAAATTCTCTATGTGATTACCACTGTGTGCTTCAATTTAGATCTTCTTAACCAATATTCTTCATATCTGGAGTAAAAAAAGTAATCTCTTCATTCTCTTTTCTCATCTCGATTCTTCCTTAGCTGTCTCTTTGCCTTATGATTTTATATTTCTTATATTTTCTACTTTTTCAACTTATTCCAAAACTAAATAAGAAATAAGCAAAATAAGGAAATTAAATACTGTAATTCTGATTTCTGTTACTTAATATATCCCATTTGTCCACGCGCACGGCACATGATCTGCATCAATGGCGGCGGGGCGCGGGCTGCGGGGCGCGGGCGGTGCGGTGCCGGGAACGAGACTACGACCGACGAAAGAGCCACAACGGTCGCACAGCGTGCGACACGCATTCATAAGATATTTTTTAATACACATCTTTACTGTCGAGGTTGTTTGATTGCTGCAATTCCACATCAGCCAAATCAGCTCCCGTACAAGTTGGCGATCGTGACAGGACATCGGTCCGCATCCAAGGGCCGGTGAAGTCCAGAAGACCTGCACTACACATCGTCGGGCGAGGGATCAAAAGTCGCACGAAGCGGTCAAGACAAGGACAAGCGGACAACTTTCTCGAAATCTCCCGGACAGCCAGCGCTCCAGAAGGCCATTCATAAAGGAAGTAAGCCCGTTCCTTGCCTAATCGCTTCCCTTGCACCCCTTTCGATCAGTGTTAAATAGTGTCGTGAGTCAATCTAAAAAGTGAGTTAATTACTTACACTAAAGTCTATTTTCCAAGTAAATAGTCGATTAAAATTTCGAGTTACACGTATAGAATCATTCAACGTGTACTACGGAAATCTACCTACAAACTTAAAGTAAAACATAACGTAAATTTAGTTAATTTTGCTAATTTTGCTAATTTCTGCCTCAATTCACTTATTTACGATATACATACTTACTTAAATACTCTGTATTCTATACACACCTATAGTTAGTTACGTGTAATCAATATTGCAACGTAACGTTTACTTCTACATTTAACTGCCCAAACTAGGGGTACAATATTTACTATTTCTTTGTCTTTTACGTTTGCAATTAGTAACTTTGCGCGTTATAGACATTTAACGGCCTAAACTAGGAGTCATAACTGTATAATACAGTAACATTTTCTTTTGAATTACAGTATAGCAAAATCGTGTTTTTTTATGATTGCAAGCGTAATTATCGTTACGTAAAGTAACGATCCTACATAATTACCTAACATAAAACCTTATTTCTCCCATTGCTTTTGCTCATTGTTAAATAATAAATCTTTGAATTTAGAGTTCCGTAACTATTAAACATTTATTATTTTCATTCGCTTTGCATTTGAATCTCTTCAACTATAGCCTTTTCTTAATTCATAAACTGCCCTTTCACTTCACGCGTTTAAATACGCGCATCCACTGCACATCGCTTAGCCGAGCCGCCAAACATTCCAGGGTGGGAGCGCTCGTTCACCGCTGCGCGCTTGTTGCTTCGCGCCGCTTGTTGCTGCGCGCGACCCGCACCCGCGGCCCGGCCGCTGCGCAGCGCTGGGTCTACCCGCTTCACCTCAACGAATTTTGGTTTGCTTGCACATTCTTGCCCACATCTTTATATTTTTTATCATTTGCAAATCAATCATGGCTCAAAGTAAAGTGTCGGACCAGGACGAACTGGCTTTGTTAGTTCGTAAACGTGGTACAATTAAAGCGCGATTAACAGTATTCAAAGATTTTCTCTTGGTTATTGAACAAATTAAAACCGATAGCATCACGACATAAAATATAAGTGATATTAATTTGAGGCTAACAAAAATAAAAAAAATATTTTCAGACTTTGAAAAGGTACAAACTCAAATAGAAGCATTAGATTTGGAAAGCAATTTAGATAAACGCTTACAAGAGAGAATCGAAATTGAAAGCCAGTTCTTCGCGGTCATATCCAGCGCCCAGGACATAGTGTAAAAACGCGAGGAGCGCGACGAGGCTGTCCAGCGTAGACTTTCACTTGGAAGTAACTATAGTAATAACAACAATAATAATAACCACTTAAATAATCAAATTCGATTGGCAACTATAAAATTACCGAGTTTAGATGGAAATTATTTGAAATAATAATAATAATAATAATAATAAATAAATAAATAAATAAATGGATGATATAAAGCTTTACACCAGTTCATTTAAAGACATGAAAATCTTATTAGATATTACAAGTAAGTTCAGTAACGACATAAATATGCATTTTGGATTAGAAAAATGTAAAATTTTAAATATAAAGAGGAAAAATAGAACCAGGACCACTTTACAGAAGGAGGCATTATTTCGTCCATGGGTCAGATGAGGTATATAAGTACTTAGGATATCAGCAATCCAAGCTATTAGACCACATTAGCTTAAAAAACGCATTATTAACAGAATACAAAAATAGAGTAAGCCGAATCTGTAAAACCCAACTAACATCAAAAAGCCTCATTAAAGCTATTAATACTTATGCAATTCCGATATTAACATATTCATTTGGTATAATAAAATGGACAAAAACAGACATAGTTAGCCTCGAAATAAAAACACGTACCATATTAACAAAATTTAATCATTTACATCCAAGTCTGCAGTAGAAAGAATTTCAATAGGCAGAAATCATGGTGGAAGAGGTCTTATAGACATCCAAGCGCTCTGGACTAAGCAGCTCTCAACCCTCAGATCTTTCTTTCATAGAAAAATGACTACCAGTAAATTACACAATGCTATTGTTAGTATAGACGTGAACCTAACACCACTAAACCTTGCAGAAAAGCCACATATAACAGAAATAAATGATCAGCATACAAACAGAGAAGACTTCAAATTAGTACAATGGAAAAAGAAAGTTTTGCATGGCAGACATCCTTATGACTTAGACCAAGCACATATAGATTCGAAGGCATCGAATAGGTGGTCAGATGTGGTATTACTTATTCCTGAAACCGAAGGCTTTATGATAGCAATACAGGATCAAGTCATCAATACGAAAAATTATCAAAATATATAATTAAAGACCCAACAATATCAGATGATAAATGTCGAAAATGTCACAAACAGCCTGAGACAATTCAGCATAATATAGGAGCTTGCCCATCACTCACGCAGACAGATTACACACACAGACACAACCAGATAGTAAATATAATACACCAAAAATTAGCAATCAAACACAAACTCATCCCAGATTTACATACACCATATTACAAATACACACCAACGGCCGTACTTGAAAATACAAATTATAAAATGTACTACGACCGTGCTATTCTCACAGACAAAACCATCCATCATAATAGACCGGATATAACACTCCAAGATAAAATAAATAAAACAGTATATATAATTGATATAGCCGTACCTAATACGCACAATTTAATTAAAACTATAACCGAAAAAATAAATAAATACACAGAACTGAAAGAAGAAATAACAAAATGTGGAAGATGAAAAAGTTTTATAATACCATAGTACTTTCTACCACCAGAATCCCAGAAGCACTTATCATAGTTTGAAAATGCTAGACATATCACCGAACTCATACATTAATTTACAAAAAGCAGCAATCTTAAATACATGTCGCATCGTTCGAAAATTCATGCAGGACAGTAATGTAGTTTATCCCCTATTACAATGACGGTTACTTGGTTTCAACCCGTAATCGCCATTTATTTACCAGCTTTCAGCTGAGAAAAAAAAATTTAAAACTAAATAATAATAATAATAATATAGGGCGAAAGGGGAAGAAACTGGAGGAACAGCGTATCGGGCTCGTATGCACCGCTTTTTTGCTGAGCTGGAGCCGTCTGTTCCCGTCACAGAGCAAAACCTGGCAGACCGAGTTCGGTACATCGCGCGCTCGAAAATATTTGATGATGCCGAACTCGAACGACTACGGCGTGAGGCTATTCCTCATCGAATGAACCAGCTATAGCTGGGGATGCGGCTCTAAGGCCATAGACCAGCAGCCATATGAGAGCGCCATGGATCTTCCCGCTTTGGTTGATTCAGGCGATGATGGAATGGTCACCCAAGAACTAGAGCAGATGAGGGTAAATTGGAGGAGGCGATTGTGGAAACGCTGTACGCCTCTCGAAAATCGACCGCGACTCCCGCATAACCCTAAGCAAGCGGAATCGGGATGTCGTGACCCTGAACCATTGCTGGCAACCTTTTGAAAAAGCCGGGACCTTTGCGATACGGACTCAATACTCTTTGCGCCATTGGCAGTTTGCCGTATTGTTGGTGCCAAACTTCCCGTCTGGACGTGCTACTGGGCAAAGTAGCGCTATCCCAGCCTGGCGAAGACGGATTGAGGACCGTATCGCGAGAACGAAAGCCCTCATCGGCAGACTGATAAGCTTCAGGTCGGGCAATAATAGGCCGGTGTGCGCACCGTCAGGATAGCGTTTGCTGGGACAAATATCAGTTTGTCTCAGCCGGATATAACGCAAAAACTGACGGAGCGCGAAGACTGAAGCAGAGAATCGCTGCGGGGAAGCGGATTCGGCGATATACCGAGAGGTCGACACGGTTCAACCAGAATCGTCTCTTCCAGTGATCAGAAGGGCTCTATGAATCATTGGAGCGGCCGATGGTACGTGGAACGGGCTCAGCACCAAATCAGGCCGACACTATCGCATTCTGGCGCGGCCTGTGGTCAGAGCCCGTAAACCACAGCGAGGCCCTTGGACGGAAGTTGTGGCGAGTCGGTGTGCAGAGTGTTACGCCCATGGACCCCGTCATCATAACGCCAGATGACGTAGCTGAGGCGGTCCGTAGGGCTGAACTGGAAAAGTCCGGACTTGACGGACTGCATCACTACTGGCTGAAGGGTTCGTGGTGTGTCACGCTGTGCTCGCCGACAGTTTCAAGAGGCTCTCGACAAAAGTCCCTCGAGCCTCTTCACTACTGGGATCACTCATTTGGTTCCTAAGACCCGGATTCCACAGACCCGAGCAAATACCGCCCCATAACGTGTCTACCTACCATATACAAGACACTAACATCCGTTTTGAGCGCGAAATCACCGTCACCTGAATGCAAATCAGGTGATGTCGCGCGCTCAAAACGGATGTCGAACGATGTTCGTGGAACCAGGAACCACTCCTCATTGACGCGGTCATTGGCAAGGTGGTTAAACGTAACCGTCGGAACCTCTCGCCGCCTGGATAGACTACAAAAGGCATTCGACTCGGTGCCTCATACATGGCTTAGGGGTCCTCGAGCTGCAAGGTTGACTGTACAGTTCGAGACTTCCTCGGGCAGTGTGGGGCAATGGATACGATCCTTTGTCATCTAGGCGAGCGGATGACGGCTGCGGAGAACCACATAAGGATAAGAATCAAGGATATCTTCCAGGGCGATTGTTTGAGTCAATCTGGTTTGCCTCTCCTGAACCTCTCAGTACCTTACTGGAGGACTCCGGAGGGATTTCAGCTTCGGAAAGGAGGTACAAAGTGACCCTTTTCTATATGGATGATCTCAAATTATTCGCCTCAGTCGCTCCCATCTTATGGAATTGCTAAACATCACTTGTGATTTTAGTAATTCTATTAGAATGGAGCTGGGGACGGATAAGTGTGCGGTCCTCCATGTTGAAAGGAGGGTTGCTAACTCTGAGGGCATAGACATCTATGCCCATCAACATAAGGACCCTTTCTGAGGCTGAAACATACCGATACCTGGGTATGTCACAGAACATCGGTATCGATGAGGCGGGTATAAAACAGTCAGTTTGCGATATGTTTTATGCACGCTTGACCAATGCTTAACAGCCTTTTGTCCGGTGAATAAGACACACGCATATAACGGTTGGGTCATGCCTGTTCTCATATATACCTTTGGCATACTTAGGTGGACTCAAACTGAACTTAACGCCCTGGATAGAAAAGTCCGCACTATGACGTCCCATAGGATGCATCACCCGAGATCGTCGATTATGAGGCTGTACTTGCCGCGCGAAACATGGTGGGCGTGGCTTTAAGCGCGCTTACCATGCATAATCGTGAAGTGTGCAGCCTCCGTAATTACTTTCTGACGAGATCGGATGATCCATTCTATAGGGACGTCATTTCTTGTGATAAAGGACTTACCTCTATCCTTGGCCAACGAGCAATGGCAAGACCCGGCAGTACAGAGCATTTCCGACCGGGAGACCGTATGGAAGGAGAAGCTCCACGGGAGGTTCTACAAGGCTCTACATGTGCCTGTGAACAGTTGCCTCCCTCCACTAGCTACGTTTTGGTGACCTCTTTGGGAAACCGAGGGTTTTGTCTGTGCGATACAGGATCAGGTTATTAAGACCAACAACTATCGGAGACATCCTAAGGGATGGCACCGTCGACATCTGTCGAGCTTGTCGCCATCCCGGTAAGTCACTTGGGCATGTCATCTCCGGTTGTTCGGCGCTTTCTAACTCTGAGTACTTGCACAGGCACAACTTAGTAGCCAGAATTCTACAGGAGCTCGCTCTGAAATACGGTCTCGTGGACCGGAAATTGCCATATACAAGTACACCCGGAAGCCGTGCTCGAAAATGACCGCGCCAGGCTCTACTGGGACCAGCCATCATCACAGACAGGACTATTCTTGCGAATAAGCCTGATATTGTGCTGATGGACCGGGCACAGTCAAGAATATTTTTGGTCGACATTACCATTCCGTATGACGAGAACCTCGTGAAAGCCGAAACAGATAAGCGCACAAAATATCTGGACTTGGCTCACGAGGTGACCGACATGTGGGTGGACTGCTGACTGAAATTATACCTGTAGTCGTTTCTGCGAACGGGTTAATCCCAGTCAGCCTCTCGGGTCATCTGAGGCGACTGGGACTCCGTGACGGACCGCTCCAAGTTCAAATGCAGAAGGCGGTGCTCCTCGATACCGCCCGCATCGTCCGCCGGTTTCTCTCCCTTTCCCCCTAACCCTCGGCCGTTTGGTCTCCCCTGCCGAGGGTTTCCATCTGGTTGGGTTTTTATTTATTTATGTATTATTTATTTATTTATGTTAGTATATTAAATATATATTTATGTTTATTTATTATTTCCTTTAAAATATTTATTCAATAACCAGATGAGAATACTATATAAATACCCCAATAATAATAATAAATTTATTGCCTCTAAAACACACAGTTACATTCACGTTAAAAACAAAAGAACATTATAATTATTTGAGACAAAAGGAGACGGCTCAGCTTTGTCTGTAATGAGATACAGATCTCATACAGAGCTGTTTTTCAGCCGCTCCCTCCTCCCTGAGGTGTTGTGCGGGAGTCCAAAGTAGCAGGCTCCCCATTTACCTGACTTATACTTTTAAATAACGTACAAAGTAATTAAATATGATAAAAACGCAAAAAAAAGATTAAAAAACATTAAAGACAAAAAAAAAAAACACGGGAAATAGAACATATAAAATAAACTTTCCTTTCTTTGAACTGTTATGTGTGTGTGTGTTTGTGTGTACGTGTGTGTGTGTGTATGTGTGTGTGTGTGTGTATATCCTTATTAGTTTTTGACAAAAAAGTCCCGTAAATGTAAAAACTTAACATAGGGATGTTTCAAATTCTCTGCAGCAATTGTCTTTTTAACAGAGCTAATTATATTTGGCTTTGAAGCAATTTATTGACATTTTCTTTCTCATGGGTGGGGAGGTCATTCCAAATTCTCGCTGCAGTGAATTTGAAACAACTCCTATCTTGCCGTTTTGTGCGGGTGTGTAAAGGAGCGTTTGTGTGTGAGAACGAATACTTCGACAGGAAATATCTTTGATCCAGGTGAGTTTTCGAAAAGGTATTCTGGCTTTTGTTCCAAATTACCTTTTGGACTATCGAAGCATAGTGTAATTTTCTCCTGGCGCCCATATTGAGTATGCCTTTTATTTAAGTATGGGGTTATAAATTGTCTTCTTGGTACATTGCAACAGTATCGAACACATGCATTTTGTACTCTCTTTGTTGCTCTTTCGGTGCTGACAATTTAGGGCCAAAAACTGAGCTGCAGTAGTTCAATTGTGATAGCACCAATGAGTCACACAAGCGTAGGTCCTCTTTAATATAGGTCTTATTTTGTATAAAGTTTTAAGTTTAAAGTACGAACTTCTTATCTTGTTATTGATGTGTTCTACAAATTTTGCTCTCCGTCTAGTATAAGCCCTAAATTACGAGCGGATCTTACTTGTGTCAAAGTTTCATCTTCTATTTTAATCGTTTCCTCGCTGTCTAAAATAGTTTTATTTGGTTTTTATGCCCAAAACTAGTACTTGTGATTTAGTTGCGTTTAATACTAGAGATTTTTTTGGGACCAGGTTTGGATGTTATGGAGATCCTCATTTATTCTGTTTATTGCCTCTTTAACATCCCTGGGGTCAAAGAATAATACAACTGGGTGTCGTCTGCGTATAAATGGTATTTACAGTGTTTTATTTGCTTAGGCAGGTCTGCTGTGTACAGAGAGAACAAAATAGGACTGAGTAGGGAGCCTTGGGGTACTCCTCTTACAATTTTCCGTAGAGAGGAGAATTTCTTGCCACCATTGCATCCATCTGTTACCACAATTTGTTCTCTGTTGGATAGGAATGACTGAAACCATCTACATGTGTCTTTAGAAAAGCCATAGTGCTCTAATTTATTTAAGAGGATTTCAGGTTGTAGACAGTCAAATGCCCGCGTGTAATCCAACAGCACCATAATACTGCTCAATCCCATATCGGAGGCCTCTGTTAGATCGTCAGTGACATTTAAGAGAGCAGTTTCCGTGCCATGCCCTTTTCTGAATCCTGATTGAAACTTTGGTAGGGGGTTATTCGTTTCTAAGTAATTTAGCATTTGACAAAGTATAATCTTTTCTAAGACTTTAGACAACACCGGGAGGATCGAGATAGGGCGCAGATCTTTTAGTTCACTTACTGTGTTCTTTTTAGGAATGGGCATGACTAGAGCTCTTTTCCATTGCGTTGGGAATGTACTGGTTTCGATCGACTTGTTTACTATAAATGTAATAATAGGAGAGTTACAGGTAAAGTTAATTTGAGCATTTCAATATTTAAGTTATCGTGCCCTGCGGCTTTTGTTTTATTTTATTGATAATCTTACTGATTTCTATTTCATTTGCCAGGTTTAGGTCGAATAGGGTATCGTGTGAGCATTCGTTACATACTTTATAACCTTGTTTGAGTTCTGGTATGTCACATGGCGGCAAGTCTAGAAAATAGTCATTAATAATATTCGGGTCATTGAGATGGTGTGGAATTGTATTTACATGAGTATTTTAATTTGTGCAGCATTTTTATATTACGCCACAGCGACCTCGGATCTTTTAAGTTGTTGTTTATACAATGGTTAAAGTAAGCTTTTCACTCGCGTATACGGGTTGCTGTGACTAAATTTTTAAGGGTTCGGTAGTATTTATTTGAACAATCTTTTTATCCTTCTGGGCTTTTTAACGCATCGTCGTAAACTCATCATGAAGAGCAACATATCTGTAATCCATGGCTTTGGTTTGTCCCTTATCGTCATCGTACGGACAGGTGCATGAGCA
Organism: Parnassius orleans; assembly: GCA_029286625.1. Lineage (NCBI taxonomy): Eukaryota > Metazoa > Arthropoda > Insecta > Lepidoptera > Papilionidae > Parnassius > Parnassius orleans. Next base: position 259,976 of record JAGSMP010000357.1, read on the forward strand.
TCAAATAATTGACTCATATATGCGTTGAAAGTTTGAACCATTTCGTCTACGTTCACTAGATTATAGATAGAGTCCCAGGGTATAAGTTTCAGATCTCTTGCAGCTTCGGAATTAATATTTCTTAGTAATCTCTGTTGTTTTACTTGTTTATAAAATTTTGGTTTTCTTATGTTCAAATCTAACAGCACCAATGCATGATCACTAAGACAACGATTTCTAACAGCACCAATGCATGATCATTAAGACAACGACAACTGGCTTGAATTTCGGGACACCTTCGACTCGCTCATCAATGCGAATGACACTGTACCTGACATCAGCAAGTTCCACTACCTCAGGTCTTCTCTAGAGGGTGGTGCCGCTGTCACAATAAAATCAATTGAGTTTACCAATGAAAATTATTATGTTGCCTGGGAACTACTGTGTAACAGATATAATAACAAAAACTTACTGATTAATAACCACCTCAAATCGTTATTCAGCCTCGAATCTTTAAATAGGGAGTCGCATAGATCACTCAGGTACATTATAGACATATGTTTACATATAGGTTTCAAAGAATTTGAGGGCTTTAAATACGCTCGGTGAGCACACTGATAAGTGGGATAGTCTTGTAATTTATATTATAGTGCAAAAGCTAGATAGTGTAACAAGCATTAAGTGGGAAGAGTACAAAGCGAACCTTGGTGGGTCTATAGAACTAGAAGACTTTTACCAATTTTTAAGACAACGTGCTGATATTTTAGAGACCGTCCAAGGCGGCTCTAGAGCAGTTCAGGTTAATAGAAATGAAAGGTTTGTTAGTAGTAAGGAACCAAGACACATTAAAACTTTTTTCTCATCTACACCAAATAGATCATGTTTTATGTGTAATGAGAATCATCGTGTGTATGAATGTGATCAATTTAAGAATTTGAGTATCGAACCCAGGGAAGCAGAAGTTTCAAAACGCAAGCTCTGCTCCAATTGTCTTCGTCCAGGGCATTCCACTTCCAACTATCGTCTCAGCTCCTGCAGAGCCTGTAACAAAAGGCATAATAGTTTATTGTGTCATAATAATAATAGTAATAATAATAGTGTCAATAAAGTATTGCAAAACGAAAGTAACTTGAACTTACAAACTAACGAGGTAAAACAAAACACTAGCTATGAAAAACAAAATTTGAATACTGTGGCTAGCACTAGCGCTGTTCTGACTACACTTACCTCATGCTCGAGTAACAGCGAAGTCCTCCTGGGCACTGCAGTGGTTGAAGTCGTCGATGAGCGTGACAACAGTACGTACCCGGCGCGCGGTCTTTTGGACTGTGGAAGTCAAAGTTCGTTTGTCAATGATCACCTGAAAAATAAACTTATAATTAAAACTAATAGTACTAAGCCACGATGTATAAGTGGACTAAACAATTCAATATCTACAGCCACTGAATATTGTACATTAAAATTAAAGTCAAGAATTAATGCCTACACTACGAACGTACATTGTATGATTATATCAAATATTTCAGAAAACTTACCTAGTGTAGAAATCGATCCCGAGGAGTTAAACATACCCAAAAATACTGCACTCGCCGATCCAAACTTCCACCAAAGTAACAAAGTTGATATATTAATTGGGTCCGATGTGATGTCGAATATTGTTAAGGGTGGTTGCCAGATATCATTAGGTGAAAATTTACCTAAGTTAATTTATTCGAAGTTTGGATGGTTGGTTTCAGGGTCCATGACTCTGACTACGCCATCTGTGAAATCTAGCAAGAAATCTGTATGTCATTTTAGTCAGTAAATTAAAGACTCACTTTCTAAATTTTGGGACTTGGAAAATTTCATAATGCCAAAACGATCATTGTCAACAGATGAACAAATCTGTGAAGATTCCTTTAATGAAAATACAATTCGCTTACCGTCTGGTAGATTCCAAGTAAAAATGCCTTTGCACGAGTCTCCTGAGGCTCTCGGAGACTCTTACTCACTTGCTAAGAGATGTTTTTTTAAATTTAGAAAGACGTTTTCAAAGGCAGCCGAAGTTGAAGGAAATGTATAGTGATTTTATACATGAATATGCCACATTAGGTCATTTAACAGAAATAGATAAGCCACTTACTGGAAATTATTTACCTCACGCCGTGCTGCGAGAGAAGAGCGAGACCACAAAACTTCGGGTCGTTTTTAACGACTCTGCTCGCAGAGCATCGGGTAAATCGTTAAATGATATCCAGTACGTGGGCCCGGTAGTACAAAATAATTTGATGTCAATTTTGTTGCGATTCCGCCAGCATAAGTATGTATTAACGGGAGACATTAAGAAAATGTTCCGTCAGGTTATGCTGGATGAATCGCAACGTCACTTACAGCTGATATTATGGCGAGACAATGAAGCTCAGCCTTTGCAAACATTGCAGCTCAATACTGTAACGTATGGGACAGCATCGGCCCCTTATCTGACCACCAGATGTTTAGTTCAGTTATCAACGGAGTGTTCAGACAAACGAGTAGCTAATATTAAAAAACGATTTTTATTGTGACGATCTTATAACCGGTTGTGATAACAAAACAGAACTCAAATACTTACGTGATGCAGTGGTCTATAGGTTGGCTGAGGCTTGCCTCCCACTTAGAAAATTTAGAACTAACATTCAAAGTATATTTGCGAGTGACCCCATTTCAACCACATGTACTGAAAAGGATTTATCCCAGGCAAATGATCAGTACTCTAACTTACAGAATCAATCGTCAGTGCTGGGGTTGAATTGGTGTCCCTCACAGGATAAGCTGTATTTTTCAGTCGACTTTCAGATCGAACAGCCGTTCACAAAGAGAATCATTCTTGCAGCAACATGCAACATTTTTGACCCCCTAGGGTTGCTAAGCGCTTGTACGATTGTTCCTAAAATGCTGTTACAAAGGTTGTGGGAGTCTGAACTGGACTGGGATGATTTGGTGTCCGCCGATGTATCGAAAGAGTGGAGTGACTAAGCAAATAATTTCTTAGTCATCTTGCATCCATCGTCGGATACTACAGTGTCAGTGAAATTACACTGTTTTGTCGATAGCTCTCAGAGTGCATTTGCAGCATGTGTATTTATACGTTGTACTGATCAAGAGGACAACGTATCAGACAAGTTATTATGCGCCAAAGCTAGGGTTGCCCCCTTGAAGCTCAGTACCATACCGCGGCTCGAACTGGCAGCGGCCCTACTTGGTGCTCAGTTAAGTACAAAGGTTTGTCAGTCACTCAGTCGTAAGATTGATCAAAAATATTTCTGGAGTGATTCTACAATTGTGCTTGAATGGATTAAAAGTACCAACCCTAGTAATCTAAAGCAATTTGTTTACAATCGAGTAAATGAAATTCATGAACTGACTGACAAATCTTCCTGGCATCACATTTCTACGGAAATCAACCCGGCAGACATAGCTTCTCGAGGAGTCAGCCGTAGCAAGCTTCAAGATTTAGAGTTATGGTGGAGTGGCCCCACCATTTTTAATGAAACCTAAAACGGAGTTGCCAAGCGCTCCTATAGAAAATGTTGAGCTTCCGGAGCTTTCCGGATAGATTCTCGAAATTTCAATGAATGATCCGGGTGTTAGGATAGATCTTGAGATTTATTCACAATTGTAAAACAAAGATGGTAAGACACATAATTTTATTTTATTGAGCGGATATTGGCAAAGTAAATTTTTCCAACTTTAAACAAAGAAGGATTCCAGGCTTAGTGGTGATCTGAGTAACGATGAAATAGATAGGTCTACTCAGACCCTAATCAAAACCTGCCAACACGATTCCTTTTCAGATGAGGTGCAATCATTAAAAACAATAAAAAGATAAATCATAAATCGAAAATTTTGTCTCTAAACCCTTACTTAGATGAAAAGGATTTGATTAGGGTTGGAGGCAGAATCCAAAACTCTATCTGTGAGTATTCTAAAACACATCCCATTTTATTATGTGCACGTCATAACTTTACGAAACTGTTGTTGCGGAAAGAACATGTACGTCATAAACATTGTGGGCCTGAATTATTACTTAGCATTATACGAGATCAATATTGGCCCATCGGTGGACGTAATCTTGCACACCAGTACATTTAGTAATCGTGTGACTCATACAGACTATGATGGGTAACACTCTCATCCTCATCGTCACTTTGGCGGGCCCTTCTCTATCGTAAACCGCAAGGGCAGAGGATGTAAGGTATCCAAATGTTAGCTTAGTCTTTTTGTGTGTCTAAGCACTAAAGTATTATCGTTGGAGGTGGTTAGTAGTCTGAGTATTGAAGCATTTTTAATGTGTTTGCGTAGATTTATCTCGCGTCGGGGCAAGCCTCATGACATTTATTGTGACAATGGCACCAACTTTGTGGGTGCCAATAATGAGCTGTGTAGAATGTTGCGAGCAAGCCAAAGTTCTGTGAGGCTGCTCACGACGAGGGCATTAAATTTTATTTTTCGCCCGCTTATTCCCCTCACTGGAGGGGGTTGAACGAGGCTGGAATCCGTTCAGCAAAGTAATTAATGAAACGCGTAATAGGAAACGCGAATCTTACGTTCGAGGAGCTTACGACGCTATTCCCTCAGATCGAAGCGATCCTAAATTCCCGCCCGTTAACTCTTCTAACGTCAGACCCATCTGATAGACTCCTCTGACTCCAGGGCACTTCCTCATAGGCCAGCCGGCAACAGATATCAAATATTGGAACAGATTAAACGGCACTTCTGGGACCTAAGTTCTAAGGACTATGTGGCGAGAGAAGAGGAAAACGCTCAAGGAGGGCGATCTTGTCGTCGTCAAGGACGACAAACTTCCACCCATGCGATGGCGCTTGAGACGAGTCAAGAAACTGTATCCAGGGGCAGACGGCATCACCCGAGTAGCCGATTTCACGAATGCGCGTGGCGTAATCCAGAGAGCCTTAGGCAGGGTCTGCCTGCTCCCAGCTACCAACCCAGAGGACGAGTCTCTTGGAAACCAGGGTTCCCAAGGCGGGGAGCCTGTTCACGCGAACGGCATGTGATCTGCACCAGCGGCGGCGGGGCGTGGGCTGCGGGGCGCGGCGGCGCGACGCCGAGAACGAGACTACGACCGAGGAAAGAGCCACAACGGTCGCACAGCGTGCGACACGCATTCATAAGATATTTTTTAATACACATCTTTACTGTCCAGGTTGTTTGATTGCTGCAATTCCACATCAGCCAAATCAGCTCCGTACACCATTAGACATATCTACACTTTCAAAACATGAAATAAAAAATCTCCCAACCACCTGCCAATCACGTTGTCCTTCATACATAACTCACGTCTAAGAAATAAGCTTTAACAAATTTTATCCATTACCCATTGTTTTTGTCATGTTTTGTACTATATAGATTTGAGTGTATTTTTTCATATTCTATTTGTTTCTAACAGTGTTAATTATTCATACTTAATTTTGGTTGTATATGTATTATGTACCAATGTCTACTATTACAACATGGAAGTTCTGGAACCCTGTAAGACAGGTTTACCTAGTACAGGGTTAACAGAGCATAGATTGTGTTATGTAATACCTACTCCTAAATAAATAATTAAAAAATAAAATTAATAAAATATGAAACTCAAACTTTTTGATGGCTGGCTCTACGACTTTTTTAAATTAATTTCCTCAATCCGGGAATGTGTCATAATTATTAATTGCTATCGGTGGCCTTTTTTACATGGGGAAATGCAAACGCATACCCGCCTCGCGTGGGCAAGGACGGGTTATGTCAGACTCGCACCGACTAAAACCCCATGGTGTTCCACCTTCGCCGCATATTGGCAGGGCCACGAGAACGCTTTCGCACACATCCGCGGCCCCATCAGCGCTGGCCATCCCATGGCAGCCCCTCCTTGGGGGAGGACTTCTCCTCCCCATTCTCCTTCTCAGGCAAGGCGCATCGGGAACACAAGACATGCCTTCCTCCACAGCTTCCAACTCCACCTGCGTAACGAACCTTGAGTCCGATACGTGGAGGCCATGGGGCCAGGAAAATCGAGGCTTGGTTGCACCCGCTCACCGGACCCCAGCGGCGGGTCTGGTCTTTGGCTGCGCTGCCAACCAAGTTTCGGTAGGGAGAGCAGCGCCTCGCAATACCGACACTCCTCTCCCCCCGCGGGCCCACTATCACCGCATCAACGATGCGGCCCCGTCAGAGTGGCGATAGGGCGAGTGGCGCATCGCCATACCAACACTCCTCTTCCCACCTCAGATGCAGCGGTAGGGGGAGAGGGCACCCCTCTCGCCGCAGCCCACCGACACACATCCGAAGTGGGCTCGCCAAGCCCACTCGGTGTGGCCACCTCGGGCCGGTCCTACACCACGGGCCAGCCAAGGGGTTCCTCTTTGTTCACCACGGGTGTCCAAGCCACAGCTAATAAGCCCCCCGCCATGACAAGGCGGGAACCCGTTTAGTGGGTGCTATCGGTGGCCTGCTGGTGCACGCGGCGACCAGTGTCGCGCGCGCACCCACTGGCAGGGTCGCCATGTAATAACGTTATTAATTGATACAACCTTTGTGTTCCAAGTCCTGTTTATTACTAATTTAAATTTATAATAGATATTAGGTACACTAGTGGATACCGTGAGCCACACTACAGAACTTTCAAGTAAATTAAACTAGCTTGCTCAAGTATATTAAGTTGAGATGTTTGGTGGAGATTTTAGCATAGTACATAAAATACAACGGTTGAAATAAAATTGCTAAAACTTGAAAATTTTAATATATTCCATTTTATATGATATGTATTTTTCCTCGATTTTTTGACGATAATATTCATTTTATTTTATTCATTAAGTATTTTACTTAAGAGGTAACTCGAATAAAAAATTACTATGATATTAAGCTATGTAACTTACAAAGGTAAATATCATAGAAACGTTTTCCGTTTTCATCTATATTTAGTATCAAATAAATTATGTATATTCCAACCGAGTCTGTTTTTGAAATGTCTAGAGAGCTATGAATGTTGAATTTAAATCAAGTCAATAAAATATAGTAAGCACAAGTAAATAAAATTTTGTTTTTGAATTCCTAAAACTACATTTAAATCCGTTGGCGATTGGTCTAAACCTCATCCTCATTTTAATTCTATCCTATCTCGCACACATCACGTTCCGTTATGAAAACTAAACAACATTAATCAACTCTTGTCCTAATTAAACTTTATTGGGGTAATTAACCAGATTATTTTTGTTTTAATGTTTGCACTTTGCATCGAATAAGGGAAGTAAAAGACGTATTGGTGATCGCAGTATCAAATGTATCTTATATTTGTCACTGCTTCCCGTCACTGATCTGCGTATTTTAATTCTGGCATTCGTAACTTGGTATGTCTTTTCTCATATTGCTCTATTTACCACACTCGAAATGGGATGATAGATTCTCCTATGCCACCATAAAGAACCACAAAAAAAGGAAAAATAACGGCAATTATGTTTTTTTTTTAAATTTCCAACTTACCGTTATCAAAAGTCCACTGCTGAACATAAGCTTCTCCAATAAATTAACTGATAGGGAGGATTATTATCATAGTTGCCACGCTCGGCATTATTTTTTTCCTTTATGTTTAGAAAAAATGTGAATATATTTTACAGTTATTTAATATATAAGTGGCTAGCATTTGATAAAAATTTGCAGTACATTTGTAACCCGATTTATCACGTGCTTGGCTGTGAAGGAGAACATGGCGAGGAAACCTGTAAATATAACCTATACTTATTGTGTACAATAAATTAAATATTTCGGAGACATATGTAGTCCGCCAACAGCATTAGGGCAGCGCGGCGAACTAATTACCTCATATCTCACTCAGAAATGAGAAGAAGTATGTTTCCAGCCTTGGGACGTGTTATAGGCATATTTAACATAAAATTTTAATTAATATGGGGGATTAGTCTGTTATGATACATCTGTTGCATCACTTATGGTTCTTATTGTGAGTATGTTAGATTTGCAATCAAATCAAATAACTTGTAGTGTTTTTATTGCATTATGTAGACGTGACGTAAAGGAATTTATGAACTCATTTCGTCCCGCAGATATCATAAATGTCGACTATTTGAAATTCCAAATCCCAAAGTCTCCGATATAACCCGAGATAGCTATTGTGATTATAAAATGCGAGATTTTGGCACTGACACTGTGTTGTGATGATTAAATCAAAATCCTCCTTATTATGGGAAGACGTCATGCACAGCTTTAGGCTAATTACGTGTTTATGATCAAAAAGTAGAAGATTACTTATTTCAAGTTATTTAAGTTTTCAGTATACATCAATGTAATCTTATTGATGTATACTGCCTAAGAACTTAAGAATAACTACTAAGCTCCATTTACTAAATTCCATCTTCTTCTTTTTTCTGATTTTATGTTGAGATATTTTACAAACATCATTTACACATGGTCAAATCCACGTTCCAAGCCCTCAAACGTAAATTTTGCGTTTAGCGTTAAATGGTATATTCTATTGTAGGAAGTCTGAATGTGTCACAAAAGGCACTTATGGCAGTTCACAATGCTGGTTAGTTCCACCTTAATTTATGGTAGTAATTGTTTGGTGTGGCAGAAGAAACATAAAAGTTAAATTAAAGCTGTACAAACGCGATCATTAAGAATTATGTTAGGGCTGACTTTGAATGATAGGGTGAGAAATGGTGTGATAAGAGAAAAGTGTGGTTTGCAAGAAGTAGTGACTAGGTTTTAAGAAAGAAATGCTTCGGTGGTTCGGACACGTAGAAAGAATGAATGAGAAAAGAGTGACAAAGGAAATTTACGCTGCATTAATGAGTGGCAAGGTCCGCAAGGTAGTTTACGGAAGTTTATCGCCCAAATTGGCGATATATTGAAAATGGGCCAAACTAAAATTACCGGATGTGAAAGAAGCGAGATAGGTGTGTCCAATTCGTGCCAAATGTAGATCCGTAGACTTTGCCTACCCCTCTGGGTAACAGTAATTGTGAGAGTTTATGTATGAATGTATGATTTACTATCTAATTTATTATCTTCGTTACTGTTACTTAAAAATAATTTTAGGAAAGAGCTGAGAGGTAAAAAATACTAAAGAAATAATTTCAAATAAAAAGTAATTAATTAAAATAAAAAAAGAAGTTACTACCCGATTTACGAATTTAAACTCTCTTGGAAAAAAAATCGAGCATAAATGATACCAGAGCCAAAGTAGAATTATACTATCAAAGGCTTCGCTTCCCGAGCTAGCAATGAGGTGAATAATGGAACGGCCGGATATTGCCTGTCAACTATGCGCCGGAGCCAACTCGAAAAAGAATACTTTAACATTTACTGTTTACGTTCATTTTATAATTTGAAAAAACTTGAAATGTTAAAGTTCAAATGTTTTTAAATATGATTTGTCAAAATATTTGAAATATATCACATAAATTTATGTATTTACAAGTTCAAATTCGTGTGAAATGACCCGTGCCGCCTTGCTAGTGTTAAAGGTCAATTAGTGTTTGGATACAAAACGTTTAATTTTACTTACAAAATAATAATTAAAAAATAATAAATAAAAATTAAGTAATAGCAGTGGACTTGTGTATTTTGTTGCCTGCTGGTAATCTTTTACAAAACGCGTACATTTCATATTTATAATTTTTAAATAAAATATTAAAAACATTGACTATAGGTTACAATGTCCAACATAATACAACTGCTGTAAATACGCATTTCCAAAAGCCGACACAAGTCCAGACCCACGAAGAAACGGGTGCTTCACTTTTACCGATTTCTGTTACTAAGGAACAACTCATTACTGTGTTTTGATATGAGTGTGAGATAGTAAATATAATTTTTACGTGGTAGAGCCATGCTGCAGCTATATTACCGGTATAGTTGTAGCACGAATGGGTTGGCTCGACCGGGAAAGGACCACGCTCTGACAGAATACCAGCGTAAAATAGCAGCTTAATGCTGCTGTGTTTCGTATAGTGAGTGTAGAGAACCGGAGACCTTTTTTTACTGGAAACGAGGCATTCCGTCTTAGTCCTCACGGGTGACAACTCATCTGCATTCGTACTCGAGGATAGATGTCCAGCAACCACTTACCATCATGTGGAACGTGTGCTCGTTTGCCACCCTTATCCTATATTAAAAAAATTACAAGTTTATACGTACCGAGGCATCGCACAATTGTCGTCGGGGTAACAAAGTATTTAGGGGGTTCTTTGTTTGAAGTTGTTTGATATATTAGACAATTATCATCAGGCGGGCTATTAGGCCGGCCACATATATATGGATTCCGTTTCGGGATTCCGATACGGGATTCTGAACGCAGCAAGTCCATATAAAATCAAGGACCCATCACACACGTACAGTAGTTTTCCGTTCGAAATTTTGCGGGAAATACGGGATTCCGATTGTACATGGCCGACCCGTTCGGAATTCCGAAACGGAATCCCGAAACGGAATTCTGAATGTATGTGGCGGGCCTTAGCTCGTTAATTATTGAATACTAAAAGAGTCATTACTGGACCTAATTAAATTTATTTAATAATTTAAAAAATAATTTTTTGCACCAGCATATTCCATTGCAGAAGATTTGGGTTTACTACAATTCAAACAATTCTTTAACGTTTTGATTTGGTTTTGTAAGATTTTCCCGAAATTTCTAAAAAAAATGTTGTTGAGTTTTGTGTTTCAATATACTTTCACCTGACAACCTATTTTTTCCATTTGAGTTTATTTGTATATCTCAATTTATTCCCTTAAATTATCTCTCAGAATCTAAATTTAACTTTATATAATTAACGTTTACTATAATTACGTTAAATATAGATCACAATTTCTCAATTTTTAATTGTTTCTTGAATTAATCTGGTCCCACAAGGCGGAAGTTGTGTAAATTGACAACAAGAATCTTTCTTTTTAACATTCCAGGCTAATTTTGTATTTAGCATCTTTTTACTTAATTGTGACTATTTTATTACCATCCAATAATTATTGAACGGCGCTATAATAAAGTATTTCATAATTAACATTATTTTAATAATACAATTATTTAACAATTGTCTAAAAAGTTGACAACCATTCAATAGGCAGTTAAGTGTAATAATGGTATTTCAAATACGAAATCACGAAAAGATTTGAAAGGCAATTCGAATTTGGAACTTACCATTAGTATTATTTAATTTATAATAAACTAGCTGGTACCGGCGCGTTACTGCCGCAGAGGAAAAAATTGTGAAATGTGGTTTTATATTTAGAGGAGTTATATTGCTTAACTAGCGGTCCGCCCCGGATTCGCACGGGTGACTTCTATATCTTGACAACAGCGCCACCTATCGGGTCCAATTGTGAATATAAACCCTTCTCGAATCAACTGAATTACACACACACACACAAAATCTCTTCAAAATCGGTCCAGCTGTTTAGGAGGAGTTCATTATAGGATAAATGAGAATGTCCCGCGACCAATTCTGATTAACTTTTTATGCAAAAATATCCTATATTCGATCCGCCCCGGTTTCGCACGGGTGATTTCTGGATATCGACAACAGTTCCACCTACTGGCTCTAATTGTGAATCCAAACCATTTAGGGACCCATTCAAACACATACAAAAAGGTTATTCTGGCCAAGTTTTATACCTATAAGAGCTATAGTTTGAAAAAGTGATTTTTTTTAATTACGCCCCCGCAATCCCCCTTGCAGGTGGAATTTCGTAAAATCCGTTCTTAGCTGACCTCTACTCGGCGAAAGGAATATTCCTACCAAATTTCAAGTCTCTAAGCCTTATGGTTCCAGAGATATCGTGATGAGACAGTACATAGGTGGAAATTTCTAATAGATGAGGAGTGATAATACATTCATTGAATGATTTAGTATAACTATCAAATAAATTTGTCGGTACGATACGCGCTTCATCTTCTGTAAGATAGTGGTATTATGCCTATAACCTTCGTGCAAGTGCAAGCAATAAGTTGACAAAGTTTTAGCGCATTCTGATGAACAGTATGGCTATAAAGTACGAACAAACAAACATTAATTTTTATATTTTAGAAGAAGATGAAATCTCCAAAGTCACTACCACGTTGTCTTTCTTAGCAAAATTTAAAGTTAATCTATAGTTATTAGAAAGTACTCATATTATGTGTTGTCTCTAAAATACATCCTGTAACAGTTTACACATATTCCCTACTCAAGTACCGCTCCTTCTTTTGAGGCATCCTTACTCTAATTCATAAAAAAAAGGTACTTGACATGAAAATATTCACTTTAATAATGTTTATTAAGATCTTAATATCATAATGGCTATTTCTAACAAAAAATAATCTTCTTAATATTTATAATAATTCGGAAAAAATAGTACCTTTTGAGAGCTTGGCGTACGCTGGGTTATTCGATAAAGTTATATTAAATTCCACAATTCTACCTTTAGATAAAGTAACTGCATTTTTAGACCACCTTAACTCCATAAATTCTAAAATTCAGTTCACAATGGAGTTAGAGGCAAACAACTCTTTAGCTTTTCTAGATGTGTTAGTAATTCGGAATCCTGATAACACCTTGAGCCACACTGTGTATAGAAAAAAGACCCATACAGATAGATATTTAAACGGTGACTCTTGTCACCATCCTTTACAGTTAGCTACCGTGGGTAAATCTTTGTTTCAGAGAACACGAGGGATCTGTGACAGTAAACACCTGGCCGCCGAGCTCCAACACGTCAAGCAAGTTTTGCACGACAATAAGCTTCGGGTCCCGTGCCTACGTCACAGTGAATGAGTGAAGCCGGCCACAGTCGAGCGAGTGCCTGCTGTACTGCCATATGTCAGAGGTGTCACTGACAAGATTGGCTACATCCTGAAGCGTGCTTCCATTAAAACATACTTCAAGCCGCCGAAGAAGATTAGTCAGTTTTTACCATCAGTCAAGTGTAATGTCCCTCTGCAAGATGCGGGTGTGTACAAGCTTGATTATGATTGTGGTATCTCTTATATAGGACAAACTAAAAGATCAATCACATTAAAAGTCACTACATTAGATTTGATAGACCACAAATTCTCGCTAAAGAACACCGATTCCTTCCAAGGATGATTCGCGAGGCTATTGAAATCAAAAAACATCCTAATTTCAATAGAGAAGATGGCTGGTTGCATCCATCTGCTTGGGATCCTATAATTAATAAAATTAAATCCCAACCCAAGCATACAACTGCAAGACTTCAAGATACTGTAAGCTCATTCTGCGTAGATTGGACCAAAAATTAATATTCAAAAAACTGAAGGTAGCCGGGCTAACTATGACAGTGGGACGTCAAATACCTCAGTCCCCCCCGTGACCATGGGTGCTGTAAAGTACTCGAAACGTCGGGAATATAAAATAAGTTAATATACGCGATAAAATCCGTAAAACTAGTTTTATTTAAATGGTTATTCATATTGTAATAGCATGTAAATAACTCCCTCAGCTTAAAAGAAGCCAATTATTTCAATATTACAGACAGACACTTCAATTTTATTTATTTGTATAGATTTAAATTAAATTGACAAAATACGATTTCAATATTTATTTATTTTCACATTGCTTGTTTGTATCTATTTTGTTATTAAATTATCAATTATTTTTTGTCCAACATTTTGCTTTTGTATACCCATCGCAAATCAAACACTTATAAGTGAAGTAATATTTGTATAACATATCAACATTTTATCGACAACTCCTTTATTATCTGCTATCCACTGGAATTGATACTTATAGATTTCAATAGAACAAAACACTGCAAACATAAAAAGGTGAATTTTGAGGACTTTGACTTTAAAAAGGTGAACTATGAAAGGTGAAATATAAAGAACAAAACATTTTTGAATAATGTTAGCCTCCATCTGGTAAACTTTATTGGTTCATTTGTTCATCCCGGCCACATAATAATTGAGTTACAGAAAATTTGAAAATCTTAAAAAGATTTAAGAGAGCCTCAACGAATTCTTACAGACAAAAAGGGAAGATTTTTATGGTCAGGGATTTCATGCTCTGCCTATATCAATGGAGAAAAGTTCCATGTTCAATACATAAAACTATATATCCTCTGAATATTATCATATATTATTTAAAATAAATAAATATATTATATTATATTGTGTTCACTTTTTCCAAAGACTTATGCATCAACTCAATATTATGCCTTGCGTATGGCAGTCTCAGCCGTGGTAGCTCAGATGGTTAGCGCTCGCTGTAAGTTTCACAGTACGCGAGCAACCCGGGTTCGATCCCCGCCAGCACCAATGAAATTGTTAATTGAAATTTTAAGTGCTGATTTACCACGTGCTCGGCGGTGAAGGAAAACATCGTGAGGAAACCTGCATGTCTGAAATCAAAAAAATATTTCGAAGACGTAAGTTCGCCAACACGCATTGGGGCAGCGCGGCGGACATTTCCTTGCCCTAAAACCCTGTCAGAAATGAGAGGAGTCCTGTGCCCAGCAGTGGGACGTATATAGGCTGTAACTTTACTTTAACTTTTATGGCACTCTTCAGTTATTGGGGCAGATCGTAGCTTAACCTTCTCCAAACTTCTGAATTGAAGAGATATTTTATTGTTTTCACCTTTGAAACCAATTTTCCGATTTTGATGATACTTTGAACAGATAATCTACGTAGTGTGAACTGTATATAAATTCATTTATTTTATTTTGTTTTATTTATTTATACTCTTTATTGCACACAAAATACTACACAACACAGCAAACTTAAATTTATAAATATATGTACAAGTAGGTGGCCTTATTGCTAAACACCGATCTCTTCCAGGCAAACCTTGGTGAAGGAGATAATTTTCATTTAAATATATAGAAGTGTGCATAAATAGTAGATAAACAATTATATATTAATAGTACAAGGTATATATAATATATAAGACAATGCAATAATCAAATACATAATATTATATATACATAAACACATAAACACATGTTATGTCGTAGATACTATTTACTTAATATAAAAGACCTGTATACTTTATATTGTTTATTTACTAAATTACTTTCTTAGAAGCCAAACTAATGTTATGTCATAGGATACTATTTACTTTATGTTATAAGACCTGTATACTTTATATTGTTTATTTACTTAAAAGCTAAATTACTTTCTTAGAAGCCAAACTAATGTTATGTCATAGGATACTATTTACTTTATGTTATAAGACCTATATACTTTATAAATCATATTGCTTACTTCCTTAGAAGCCACACTAATTCGATTGTAATATTATATTCTAATGTTTATAGTTTACCATAAGTTAACCATCACACAAGAACAATGTTGTTCCTTAAGTTTACCTCCTAGCTTCCTACACTATTTAAACCAAATCTTCGATCCCTCGATATAATTCCATTCCCAAGTTCTCTGTATCAACTACTATATTTTAAGTTAGTTTAAAAGTATTAAATAAATTTATTTTTAAAGAGTTTTGTCTCTGCCACATAACAAATGTGGCGCAGTCAGTGGGATCTTGCGTGATTCATTCGATTAAATCGCGTAAGACGTACCAAGTAAAACGTACCAAATTCGACGGGACAGCATCGCCCAACAAGAAGACAATACGGTAGCTGAGGCTTTTGAAAACTTCGCCGAACCATGCAGCTCCACATTTTATTGTTACTGTGGTAAGTGGCTAAACTTGTTTGTTCGAATTACTATTTTTCCATTTTACCAAAATATTTTCCTACTACTATCATCTCATTCACATTCATTTTTTTAATATAAGTAATCGTACTATTCTATTATATACTACTATATTATACTATTCTATTATATCAATTATTCATTACCTGTGTAAAACAAACTCAAAAGAACCCTAAAATGGCCTTAGACATCACCACATTACTTAAATTAATTCCCTCATACGACACAGATAATAACGACCAAGTGTACAGATTCGTTAGGTCATGCAATTCAGCTTTCGACTTAAGTTCAGCGGACCAGAAGTCAGTACTTTTACTATACGCGTTAAACAATATCACTGGTTCGGGTGCGACAGACATTCACAGTAAAGAACATGCCTCATGGACCGGTTTAAGAACATTCCTTATTGAAAAATTATCTAACGTTAAAACCATAGCACACCTTAACCTTGAACTGCAATCCATGTTCCAAAAACCTAAACGTTAACCGAATATTTTCGCAGAGTCAACCTTTGTCGCTCTAAAATAATTGAAAAGTCAAACGCTGAAATATGCGATAAGAAGTTATTAGATCGCTTAGCGACAACGGAGGAAACGGCTCTTAACGTTTTATTAATGGCATTAGCTCCGACATCGGAGCAATGTTAAGAACAAAAGAATTTCCTAGTCTTTGCGAAGCAGGCCGATTCGCACTTCAAGAAGATAAAATTCGTGCAATAAACAAAGCTAGGCAATCTTTATTTAAACTGAACACAACGCGTCCACCAACTTTTACAAAACCGCCATACCATAACCATAATTATAGTAATAATAATAATAATAATATATGGCGTAGGGAAGTGAACACACCATCGCCCGCTGACGTAACAGTTAAGTGACAAAACTGCTACGTCGGCGCAGTCAGTCTGCGCTTTGCCAAGAGGTGTGAGCGCCGTGCCTCGGCAGAATTGAGGGTGCAAAAGCCCTGTTGTGCTTACGGCCACACTATTAAACGGTGCCGGGCCTGGGTGTCTCCGTTAATTGACGCCCTTTTATGGATGATGGACAAGAATAGAACGCGCATAGGGCCGCTGCCTGGGGTCGCCGGGGCGCGTCTGGAGCTGGCGCTGGACGCGACAGCATGCGGAGCCGCCAGCTGAGCGCGGTGCTGCACGACCACCAGCATCCCCTCATCCATCATCACCAGATGGCTTGGTGTCGGCTGGGCCTCTCGGACTCGGCAAGCGGCACCGCGCGCTGGTGGAGTACGCCACATGCGTTGGACAAAAGATATGAACATAAACGCATTGCGGGCGTACTGTAGGGCGAAAGGAAGAAACTGGAGGATAGCATATCGGGCTCGGATGCACCGCTTTTGCTGAGCTGGAGCCGTCTGTTCCCGTCACAGAGCAAAACCTGGCAGACCGAGTTCACCATGAACTAGAGCAGATGAGGAGTAAATTGGAGGAGGCGATTGTGGAAACGCGCTGTACGCCTCTCGAAAATCGACCGCGACTCCCGCATAACACTAAGCAAGCGGAATCGGGATGTCGTGACGGCCTGAACCCATTGCTGGCAACCTTTTGGAAACCAGCGGGACCTTTGCGATACGGACTCAATACTCTTTGGCGCCGCTTTGGCGGTTGCCGT
This sequence comes from Parnassius orleans, assembly GCA_029286625.1. NCBI lineage: Eukaryota > Metazoa > Arthropoda > Insecta > Lepidoptera > Papilionidae > Parnassius > Parnassius orleans. The sequence continues at coordinate 277,259 of JAGSMP010000357.1, forward strand.
ATTGTTGGTGCCAAACTTCCCACGTCTGGACGTGCTACTGGTCAAAGTAGCGCTATCCAGCCTGGAGAAGAAGGATTGAGGACCGTATCGCAAAGGCAAGGGCCCTCATCGGCAGACTGATAAGCTTCAGGTCGGGCAATAATAGGCCGAGAATTGTGCGCACCGTCAGGATAGCAAATATCAGTTTGTCCCAGCCGGATATAACGCAAAAACTGACGAACATAGACGACCGAAGCAGAGAATCGCTGCTTGGGGGAAGCGGATTCGGCGATATACCGAGAGGTCGACACGGTTCAACCAGAATCGTCTCTTCCAGAGTGACCAGAAGAGGCTCTATGAATCATTGCAGCGGCCGATGGTACGTGGAACGGGCTCAGCACCGAATCAGGCCGACATTATCGCATTCTGGCGCGGCCTGTGGTCAGAGCCCGTAAACCACAGCGAGGGCCCTTGGACGGAAGTTGTGGCGAGTCAGTGTGCGAGTGTTACGCCCATGGACCCCGTCAGCAACCGTCGAAGCCTCTCCGCCGCCTGTATAGACTACAAAAAGGCATTCGACTCGGTGCCTCATATATGTCTTAAGAGGGTCCTCGAGCTGTACAAGGTTGACTGTACAGTTCGAGACTTCCTCGGGCAGTGTATGGGGCAGTGGAGTACGATCCTTTGTCATCTAGGCGAGCGGATGACGGCTGCGGAGAACCACATAAGGATAAGAAGGGGCATCTTCCAGGGCGATTGTTTGAGTCCAATCTGGTTCTGCCTCTCTCTTAACCCTCTCAGTACCTTACTGGGGGTTCTGGGAGGGATTTCAGCTTCGGAAGGTGGTACAAAGTGACCCACCTTTTCTATATGGATAATCTCAAATTATTCGCCTCCAGTCGCTCTCATTTTGTGAATTGCTAAACATCACTTGTGATTTTAGCAATTCTAATAGAAATGGAGCTAGGGACGGATAAGTGTGCAGTCCTCCATGTCGAAAGGGGAAGGTTACTAAATCTGAGGCATAGACTTGTTTATGCCCATCAAAATAAAGACCCTATCCTGAGGCTGAAACATACCGATACCTGGGTATGTCACAGAACATAGGTATCGATGAGGCGGACATGGGCAGTCAGTTTGCGATGTGTTTTATACGCTTGACAAAAGAGTGTAACAGTCTTTTGTCAGGCGTTAATAAGACATGCATATAACGGTTGGTCATGCCTGTTCTCATGTATACATTTGGCATACTTAAGTGGACTCAGACCGAACTGATGCTCTGGATAGAAAAGTCCGCACTATTATGACGTCCATAGGATGCATCATCCGAGATCGTCAGTAATGAGGTTGTACTTGCCGCGGAACATGGTGGGCGCGGCTTTTAACGCTTACATGCATAATCGCGAAGTGTGCAGCCTTCGTAATACTTTCTGACGAAAGCGGATGATTCATTCTATAGGGACGTTATTATTTGTGATAAAGGACTTACCCGTCTATCCTTAGCCAACGAGCAATGGCAAGACCCGCCAGTACAGAGCATTTCCGACCGGGAGACCGTATGGAAGGAGAAGGAACTCCACGGGAGGTTCTACAAGGCTCTACATGAGCCTTTCGTAGACACAGTTGCCCCCTCCACTGGCTACGTTTTGGTGACCTCTTCGGGGAAACCGAGGGTTTTGTCTGTGCAATACAGACAAAACCCTCATCAGGATCAGGTTATTAAGACCAACAACTATCGGAGATACATCCTAAGGGATGGCACCGTCGACATCTGTCGAGCTTGTCGCCATCCCGGTGAATCACTTAGGCATGTCATCTCTGGTTGTTCGGCGCTTTATAACTCTGAGTACTTGCATAGGCACAACCTAGTAGCCAGGATTCTACACCAGGAGCTCGCTCTGAAATACGGTCTCGTGGATCGGAAATTGCCTTATTATAAGTACATGCCGAAAGCCGTGCTCGAAAATGACCGCGCCAGGCTCTACTGGGACCGGGCCATCATCACAGGCAGGACCATTCTTGCGAATAAGCCTGATATTGTGCTGATGGACTGGGCACAGTCAAGGATATTTTTGGTCGACATTACCATTCCGTATGACGAGAACCTCGTGAAAGCCGAAACAGATAAGCGAACAAAATATCTGGACCTGGCTCACGAGGTGACCGACATGTGGGGTGGACTGCCGACCGAAATTATACCTGTAGTCGTTTCTGCGAACGGGTTAATCCCAGTCAGCCTCTCGAGTCATCTGAGGCAACTGGGACTCCGTGATGGACCGCTACAAGCTCAAATGCAGAAGGCGGTGCTACCGTCCGCATCGTCCGCCGGTTTCTTTCCCTTTCCCCCTAACCCTCGACCGTTTGGTCTCCCCTGCCGAGGGTTTCCACCTGGTTGGCTTTTTATTTATTTATGTAATTTTTTATGTATTTATTTTATTTTATTGATATTTATGTATTTTTGTCATTTTAATTTACAATTATATATTTATACAGCCCAACCAGATGAGAAAACTATATAGATACCCCACATAATAATAATACAAATAAGCCTATGAGTCGAACTCATCTACCGTTTACACACACCATGTACAATAACGCAAACACACCACAACAAATTACGAAACTATGTAGCTATTGTAAAATGTGTAAAATATTGGGCATAATATTACAGAATGCCGTAAAAGAGCTTACAATAACAATTTAAGAAATAATCATGCCCAACGCGCACTTCCTGCGCCTCCTATCCCAGTTAACCATTTAAACTACCAAGCGACCAACAAGACGAGCAACTCGTTGGAAATCGCTTGAGTATCCTGCTCACCGATCCCGACTCAGGATATGGAGAAACTACAAATATAAATTCTAGCAAATCGAATCCTATTTCTCGAATGCATCCTCAACCGCCAAACCATCGAGATCACACTACATAAACAAACAATGTACCTTCCAAATCACCGCATAAGTGTCAGACACAATTGAAAAATGCGTCTACACAAACTAGCGACTTAGTTACTACACATCACTCAGTACTCACAAATTCTAGTTCTCAAACGGAAACCTACGAACAGGGTAGCCAGCCCCAAACCCTTGGTTTTCCAAAGCTTATTATTCCTTCTACATCCACTGACTCTATTATTACTATTTCTACTACATCCACTGACTCTTTCAAGACCACTGCACCCACTATATCCACTGATTCTTTTAATACCACTGCAACTTTTATATCCACTGTTTCCATCAAGACCACTGCACCTACTACATCCACTTCTTTCACTGTTTCCAATAAACCACGTTTGAAATCAAAACCTAAAACTAAAAAGCCTAAATAAAAACTTCCTAAATCCAAATCTAATACAAAATCTTTTGCCATATCCGCCTTAAATGATGTACCACCCGATAACTTCTTACACTGCACTTTTCATATAGAAGGTAAACCAGTCACATTCCTCATAGACACCGGAGCAGGGATCTCGGTTATAAAAAAGGATAAAATATGTTCTTCACCCTTAAATAAATTAAACATCGTGTCAATCGTAGGCATTTCCGGTAGCCAAAATTCAATTATAACCTCAGGCACCACCGACATATCTCTAGATTATTTACCTAAATATCGTTTTCATGTCGCATCCTTTAACATTAAAGCAGACGGTATACTAGGTAACGATTTTATGATAAAGAATAATTGCAACATTTACAGTCAATCCTAAACTATGAGAATACGTGAAAGATCCTACAAATTACATTATTTGAACGAAAATCTTCAAAATATAATCGACTCTATTAACCAATTTCTTTCTAGCCGCTCTGTGAGTGTAATTATGTGTAGAACAAGCAATATAAATTCCGGGACAGCAATAGTCGAAAAACAAATAATAGATAAAGATATTGTTATTCCCAATGCATTAGTCGAAGTCAAAAACTAATCATTTATTATCACTGGCATTCCAAACATCGAAGTTCTCCCTTACCAACCAAATCAACAAACAAACAACATTCATAACCACTTAATTAACAATCTTAATCACACATCCGACACCGATAGACAAAACCAAGTACTCACCCTTATTAGACGCGAACATTTGAACAAAGAAAAGTCGAACTCATTAGATAAAATTGTTTCCAAATATCCCGACATATTTTTCATCGAAGGCGACTCACTTACATTTAGCAATCATACAAAAAATCAAATACCTACCACTACTGACATTCCAATTCACACAAAAACCTATCGCTTTCCTCAAGTACACGAACAAGAAGTAAAATCACAAGTCCAAAAAATGTTAGACCAAGACATTATCAGACCTAGCTCATCTCCTTGGAGTAGCCCCATCACGGTTGTTCCTAAAAAACTAGACGCATCTGGGAAACAGAAATGGCGATTAGTTATTGATTACCGCAATTTAAATGAAGTCACAGTAGGAGACAGTTATCCTCTTCCCAACATCACAGACATTCTAGACAAATTAGGTCATTCTCAATATTTTACCACATTGGACCTCGCCTCAGGTTTTCATCAGTTAGAAGTAGATCAAAAATTTATTCCTAAAACAGCTTTTAACACTCCATACGGTCATTGCGAATATAAAAGAATGTCATTTGGCCTGAAAAACGCGCCAGCAACGTTTCAGCGTGTAATGGACTCCGTTTTGTGTGGCTTACAAGGTGAAAGATGTTTCGTTTACCACAACGACATAGTAGTATTTACTTTAGCCTTCAAGCAAATGAACAAAAACTTGAAGAACTTTTCTCTAGACTTAGAAAATATGAACTAAAAATCCAACCAGACAAATGTGAATTTCTTAGACGCGAAGTTGCTTATCTTGGCCATATCATTTCCAACGAAGGCGTTAAGCCAAATTTCGATAAAATACGGACAGTTCAAGAATTCACTATTCCTAAATCGTGTAAAAATATAAAAGAATTTCTAGGTCTTACAGGATACTACCGTCGGTTTATTCCTAACTTCAGTAAACTCACTAAACCTTTAACTAGCCTTCTTAAAAAGGACACTGCTTTCATATGGGGCGAAACTCAACAATAATCCTTCAATGAATGTATACATCTTCTTACTAACCCTCCAATCTTACAATATACTAACTTCACTAAGGAATTCATACTAACTACAGACGCTTCGATAAACGCCTTAGGTGCTGTGCTATTGCAAGGCGAAATAGGCAAGGACTTGCCTATAGCATATGCATCTCGAACACTCAATAAAGCTTAAGCCTGCTATTCCACTATCGAAAGAGAGTTATTAGCTATCGTTTGGGCCATCAAACATTTAAGACCCTATTTGTTTGGTAGGAAATTTGAAATTGTAACTGACCACAAACCGCTTACATAGCTTTTCTCGATAAAAGACCCTGGTAGTCGGTTAGTTCGTTGGCGACTTAAGCTCGAAGAGTACAAATACGAAATAGTATATAAGGCAGGTAAAAACAATACTAATGCTGACGCTCTCTCACGCCCACCAATTCTCCACACGAAACAACATACGAAAAAACAACGAAAAAATAGCGACAAAAACACACATCTTAACTCAAACACTTCAGAAGACTATTTACAGCTAAACTTTTAACACTACTTAGAAATCGACTCTCACACATTTAATACTCCATATCTCCACATTTCACCAGACTGCCTCTTAAGAAAATGTCACAAAAACATTTTTATCGCAATCTCTTGTCAACTTTGCGATAAAAATACCCTTTTCAACCAAGCAATTTCCACTTGCTCTCAAGTGGACCCATATTTAAATAAACCAAAAACACTTTACGAAACCGATTTATTAGTTTCGTATAAGAAACAAAATATTATATTTGGCTGTTCGAGACCCACTAACTTCGATCCTTGGGATTCTGAAAGCTATTTTAAAATATTACTCGCTTGCCTACACAACCCCGTGTAGTGGCGGGTAAGAATACCCACTACCCCATATCTTCCCGTGGGTGTCGTAAGAGGCGACAAAGGAAACTGATACAGAAGATGGGCAGCAGCATCTTTCTGATAAAAGCCAAAAAACAATAAAAAACTGCGGTTGCCAACCCACTCGCCAAGCGTGGCAACTATGGCAATATACCCCCCATGAGCGACGACACAAAGAAACGGCCCCAGTCCCGGCGGCCCCGCTATTCCTGGCTACGGTGGCGACCATGGTAACGGCGGGCAGGGGTGCTAAGAATCTCCGGTGGAGGTTCGGTTGCCACCTACGACGACTCGACCTGGCAACATATTACGCACGCACCCTGAGGACTGACGAGAAGATCCTGGAGCTGGAATAAGTTACGCTGGAATATAATAGGACTATGCGAGGTCCGAAGAGAGGGGGAGGACACGGTAATCCTCGAACCGGCAACTTATTCTATCACCGGAGGGCGACCATCTGTCCCAAGGAGGTGTCGGATTTATCGTCCACAAGTCTCGTTAACAACGTCGTAAGATCAGGAGTGTGTCGACGAGGGTTGCGTACCTTATACTCAGAATCAATAAACGGTATTCGCTGAAGGTCATACAGGTTTACGCACCAACCTCAGCACCCCGATGAGGAGGTGGAGGAAATGTGAGGATATCTCTAGAGCCATGCATTCCTCCAAAACCCACTATACGGTGTTAATGGGAGACTTCAACGCAAAACTAGGCACAAGAGAGCGGTGAGCTGAAAGTAGGAAATTCGGAATAGGGCAACGGAACCCAGGGGCCAGCAGCTTGCCGACTTTATGGAGAAAGAGGACTCTTATGATGAACTCTTTCTTCCAAAAGCGGCCCCACAGAAAGTGGACCTGGTCGAGCCCCGACGGTTCGACAAAATGAGATTGACTTCATTATGACGACCAGACGACAACTGTTCAGTGATGTCTCAGTGATCGCGAGGGTGAAAACTGGCAGCGATCACCGAATGGTGAGGCACACTGAACCTAAACGTTAAGTTGGAGAGGTCACGTCTAATGAAGTCAAGCTCCGTCCCCTCGTGCTCTAATCCAAAGTCCCGAAATCTTTCAGCTCGAGTTACAAAATCGTTTTCAGTGCCTAGAATTTTGCAATGAAGTGGACGATATGAATGACAAGCTTATGGAAACTGTCCATGCGGTCGGAGCTAAGTTCTGTAAGACCCGTCGCAGAAGAACACAAAACTCTCCGATCACCTCTTAATCTCATGGCTGTTAGACGGGAGATGAACATGCAGTCTTCAGCAGATTTGACAGCATACAGGCAACTGAACAGACAGATCTCCAAATGCATGCGGCGGGACTTGCGCAACTTCAATACAGCTCGTATTGAAGAAGCGATCGAGCGGAACCAGGGCTCCAAAGTCTTTGCCAGAGATCTGTCTGCCAGAAAGAGCCAACTGTCGAAGCTGAAGACCGATTGTGGCAGCATCGTTTCCGGACACCTGAGATTTTAAGTGAGATTGAGAGGTTCTATGGGCAGCTGTACACGTCATCGTTGGAGCCACACGCAAGTGTGAGTAACGATCCAAGAGCAAGTCTTATCCAACACTATTCCGATGATATCCCGGACGTCAGTCTGAGCGAGATTAGAATGGCTCTCCAGCACCATAAAACGGCAGGCCCCAGGCGAGGATGGAATTACAGCGAGCTTCTGAAAGTGGTGGAAAACCGGTACTTGAGGTCCTTCAGAAGCTCTTTAATTCCGTCCTCCATGGTGGTATTACACCGGAGGCGTGGAGCAGAAGTGGTGGTCTTGTTCTTCAAGAAAGGCGACAACGCTCTTTGAAGATTTACAGACCGATTTCCTTCTGAGCCGCGTCTACGTGCTGTTTTCGAGAGTCATTACGAATCGTCTCGCATGCAGACTCGACGACTTCCAGCCTCCCGAACAAGCCGGTTTCCGAAAAGGTTTTAGCACCATAGACCACATACATACTCTTCGGCAAATTGTACAGAAGACCGACGAGTACAATCTGCCACTTTGCCTTGCGTATGTGGACTATGAGAAAGCCTTTGATTCCGTCGAAATTTGCGGTTCTGCAGTCCCTTCAGCGGTGCCAAGTGGACTGTCGGTATATCGAGGTGCTGAAGTATTTGTACAGTAGGGCTACGATGGCTATCCGAGTACAGAACCAGAGTACGAAACCTATCCAACTGCAGAGAGGTGTAAGACAGGGTGACGTAATATCCCCGAAACTCTTCACCGCTGCATTGGAAGACGTTTTCAAGCTACTGGACTGGAAAGGATGCGGTATTAACATCAATGGCGAGTACATCACTCACCTTCGATTTGCCGACGATATAGTCCTTATGGCAGAATCGCTAGAGGACCTAAGCACTATGCTCAATGACCTCAATAGTGTCTCCCAACGGATAGGTCTCAAGATGAACATGGACAAAACAAAAATCATGTTTAATGTCCATGTCACACCTATGCCGGTAGTTGTTGGGAGCACTAAGCTCGAAGTTGTTGACGAATATGTTTACCTGGGACAAATAGTCCGACTAGGTAAGTCCATATTCAACCGAGAGGTCAATCGACGGATTCAACTCGGCTGGGCAGCGTTCGGGAGATTACGACCCATCTTCTCGTCAGGCATACCTCAAAACCTCAAAACTAAATTGTACAACCAGTGCGTGTTGCCAGTGATGACATACGGAACTGAGACGTGGTCCTTCACTGCTGGCCGTATTAGGAAGCTCAAGGTCGCTCAGCGAGCTATGGAGAGGGCTATGCTCGGGGTTTCTCTGCGTGATAAACTTAGAAATGAGGATATCCGCAGTAGAACCAGAGTAACCGACATAGCCCAAAGGATTAGTAAGCTGAAGTGGCAATGGGCCGGCCATATATCTCGAAGAACCGACAACCGATGGGGAAGAAAGGTTCTCGAGTGGCAGCCTCGTACTGGCAGGCGAAGTGTAGGGCGTCCCCCCACTAGATGGAGTGATGACCTGGTAAGACATGCAGGAAGTCAATGGATGCAGGTGGCTCGGGACCGTGCTTTGTGGCGTTCCGTGGGGGAGGCCTATGTTCAGCAGTGGACTTGTGAAGGGCTGTAATGAATGAATGAATGAATGCCTACACAACCATAAATTAAAATCACTTTACATTCCAAATCTAAAAAACGACTCACGGCGAAATCTCTGGAGCAGGTATCATCACTCTAGAACAAGGATGTAAAATGTACACCGCGTTTGTTACACTCCTAGCTGAGGACACAAAATCGATCAACATGAGCCATCATTTTATCTATGTGGATATTGAACACATTTGCGTCCCAGATGAAATTAAGCTGCAACAACCAGAACTTGCACCAATCCAGCTCAACAACATTCAACTTGACTCTCTTAACTCGGTTAGAGAACAAATAAAAACTCACACAAAATTGCTTGAAGATAATAAACCTACATTCTTAGAAAAACATGTAACAAAATTTTCCATATTAAGTACGATTACTGGCATCATTATGCTAACATATTTTTGTTATAAATGTTATAAACGCTTGCCATGGAATAACTCACCTACAAATCCACATGGTAACTGTATACAAATTTATAATAATTGCTTTGACCGTTCTCGTCGCCGACAACACGTCGAGATTCCCATATCATCACTAAACACCACTGCTACAACAACTTGTATATCAAAAGACGAAGACGAAGCTGATGACTACACTCAAAAATCGAGCAAAACCGCTCAATCTTTGTTCTAAGGGGGAAGTGTTATGCCATAGATACTATTTACTAAGTCCTGTATACTTTATATTGTTTATTTACTAAATTACTTTCTTAGAAGCCAAACTAATGTTATGTCATAGGATACTATTTACTTTATGTTATAAGACCTGTATACTTTATATTGCTTATTGACTTAAAAGCTAAATTACTTTCTTATAAGCCAAACTAATGTTATGTCATAGGATACTATTTACTTTATGTTATAAGACCTGTATACTTTATAAATCATATTGTTTACTTCCTTAGAAGCCACACTAATTCGATTGTAATATTATATGCTAATGTTTATAGTTTACCATAAGTTAACCATAACCCACCTTCCTACACTATTTAAACCAAATATTTTAAGTTAGTTTAAAAGTATTAAATAAATTTATTTTTAAAGAGTTTTTGTCTCTGCCACATAACACACACAAATACATAAACACATATACTCACATATACATACATAGAATACATACATATTTATAAATATTTTGTAATACATTATAACTATATATCATATACACAAACCTTATCAAGAAAAGTAGATATGACAATAAAATATATTAAGTAGACCACATATTTAAATAATAACCTTTAACCATGTTTTTGAAAGACTCAATGCTTTGGGCTTTCTTAATTGTTAAAGAAAGCAAGTTCCATAATTTGATTGCTTTGACACAAAAGGAGGAATGAAAATATTTTGAGTTGTGAGCAGGCATTCGCAATATAAGTTTATCAGCTAATCTGGAATGATCTTTATCTGTGCCCATGAACTCAAATTATATATATACATTTAAATTCATTTTCATGTTACTAGTTATTTTCATTACTAAAAAGTATTTTTATATGAAAATAAATTTGTATGTAATACACAAGTAGAGTTTGGGTCCCGGGACGTCTTGTGTCTCGAAGTCCCAAGACTTTTAGTAATTTTAATTGTCTCGAGTCCCGGGTCTTTCGAGTCGAGACTCGAGTTGAGACAATATTGTCGAATTTTTTATGTAATCATTTTTATTTTCAAATAATTGATGGAGCCTATCGCCATCAGTTAGTTTAATGAAAAATTTGTTTGGTCTACTACGTAACTACTGAGTACACAACACAATAAATGCGTTTGTCACGCCGCCATCATGCCGCCATAAGACGAGACAAGATTATCGAAATTGTTATGTAATCATTTTTTAGTTTATGTAAGCAATAAAAAATATCCAAGAAAATGTACCCGTGATTCTGAAAAAAAAACAAGAGCAACATTAAAAAAGGAGTTTCAGTTGTTTGAAGCAACCGTAAAACGTACAGAAAGTTTGGAACTACTGTATAAAGCCTTAAACACAATTAAACCGACATCTGTTGAAAACGAGAGAGTGTTCTCCTTGTCCGGTAGCATTATTACAAAAATCAGAAACAGATTGTTGGACAAAACTGTTGACGCTCTGATTTTTTTAAAAGCCTATTTTATTAAATCAACAAAGAAGTCTAATTAATGTGTTATTGGATTATTTAAAAGACTGATTTATAAGTCTGTTTTATTATTTATATTTAGATTATTTAATTATGAAACAAATCTGTGATTATGAGAATTAACAATGCTGTGATTATGACCAATGATTAGATACTAGAATTACTAGATAATAGTAAAGTTATTAAGAATTAGTATGATATTTAACTAAGTTCGTTTTATAACTATAAGATTCACTTTTAAGCATTAACTGTGTGAATTAAATCTGTGTGTGATTAAAAGAAATAAACAAAGTAATTATTCAGACCGAAATTAACGTTAAAGTTATTAAGATTTAATTTTCTGTTTAGTAAATGTTGATTTTACAAAAATTGCCTTTTTTAATACGTTTCACCAGAAATTAACTCAATTAAAATTCTTCAAAAAAGGCTTGCCCCTCTTAAAAAAATTTTTTTGTTACAAGTCTCGAAGTCCCGGGAATTCCCGGGACTTTGATTGTAGGCTGTCTCGTGTCCCGGGACTTTGAAATTGTCGGGAATTTTCAAAACCCTGTACACAAGCTTCACCTACGTTGATCGCATAACGCTTGATATATTTTCAAATGTTAAAACTTGCGTATCAATTATGTGCTAGCGGTTTCTTTACTCATGTGGTGCTAGTAAAATATGAGTCATACTAATACTTCGAAAATATCTATTAGTTAACACAGGTGGTAATACCATATAGACCTATATGTTATTATCACCTGTGTTTACTTATTAATTTTTTCTCATTGGAATTCATGAATGGCTTCATTTTCAAAAAATAAAAACCTATCATAAACAAGTAAGACAATTGTTAACTTTCAAATGAGATAAAATAAAAATAAATCACCACCTTTGGCATATACAATATCTTGTATCATTTTACATCTTCAATAGTTTTGGCTATTAATTAGTTGGTAATTTATCAAAGATTGCAAATGAAACAATTTTAATATGATCATCAGTTATTGAAATAAAATGACCTATTAACCAACATGCATTTTTGTTGCATTTGGCAAACATACAGGGTCAATTATTAACCGCCATGTAGTGGCGGTTAAGGATATCCACTATCCATATCTTCCCATGGGTGTCGTAATAGGATTCCCGCCAGGAGCTAATGTTGTTATTTCCGTACCGATTTACCATCGATGTGAAGGAAAACGTCACGATGAAAGCTCTAACGCTTCTAAAATATTGAAAAAATATTTTAAGAACACGCAGAGAACTTTGCGTATTAGGGCGTAGCCCTTAGTTGCCACAAATTCCTGTCTTCAATAGTTATTACACGATGCCTTATGTTCAGCAGTAGGACATACTATGTAGGCGTTAATTTACTTTGTATTCATCAATTAACACCAATCAAATATTTTTATTAGATTACATTTAGGTAATTCATCTGCTAACACGCATAGCTGGGGTCAATACGCGATAGTATTTAAAGTTATTAAAACAGTACTTCAAATAAAATTTGTTATTAAATAACTCACTATCTAAAACGAGATTGGAAGTGTGTCGAAGAAAAGTGTTGCGTACCTTATACTCAGAATCACCAAACGGTATTCGCTGAAGGTCATACAGGTTTACGCACCAACATCAGCACATACCGATGAGGAGGTGGGGGAAATGTAACTGTATGTATGAAATTGTATATGTATGAAATAATATGCAAATAACCTCTACAGCCACACATTCCTCAAAAACCAAATATACGGTGTTAATGGGAGACATCAACGTAAAACTAGGCACAAGAGAGAACGGTGAGCTGAAAGTAGGGAAATTCGGAATAGGGCAACGGAACCTTTATGATGATCTCTTTCTTCCAAGAGCGGCACCACAGAAAGTGGACCTGGTCGAGCTCCGACGGTTCGACAAAAAATTAGATTGACTTCATTATGACGACCAGACGACAACTGTTCAGTGATGTCTCAGTGATCGCGAGGGTGAACACTGACAACAATCACCGAATGGTGAGAGGTATACTGAACCAAAATGTTAAGTTGGAGAGGTCATGTCTAATCAAGTCAAGTCCGTCCCCCTCTTGCTCTAATCAAGAGCCCCGAAAACTTTCAGCTTGCGTTACAAAATAGTTTTCAGTGCCTAGAAGACTGCAATGAAGTGGACGATATGAATGACACGCTTGTGGAATCTGTCCATACGGTCGGAGCTAAGTTCTGTAAGACCCACCGCAGAAGACCACAAAAACTCATCGATCACACTCTTAATCCCATGGCTGTTAGACGGGAGATGAAGCTGCAGTCTTCAGCAGATTTGACAACATACAGGAAACTGAACAGACAGATTTCCAAATTCATATGACGGGACTTACGCTACTTCAATGCAGCTCGTATTGAAGTGGGGATCAAGCGGAACCGGGGCTGCAAAGTATTTCCCAGAGATCTGTCCGCCAGAAAGAGTCAACTGACGAAGCTGAAGACTGAATGTGGAAAAATCGTTTCCGGGACACCTGAGATTTTGAGAGAGATTGGGAGGTTTTATCATATATATATAATAATTTACAACACTTGTCTAAATACCTAACTTATCTACTTAACCTACTATTTTGCCTCTGTGCTTGTCTCCACGTAGCCACTTTAATTCAAATTCACAGGTTAAATAAACCAAGTAACGGGTTCGATTCCCCGCTAATGAAAAAAATACTTAAATGAAATGTTAACAAGATTAGAGTCATGCGTTTTTATTCATCGTGTAGGTATGTTTATTATTCTGATGTATTCAGTTATGTACCTATTCAGATCAGTTCAGTACTAAGTTATTTAAAAAAAATTAGGTATGAAACAGCTTACCGCTCTAAATCCTCCGTGGTCTTATGAGATGCGGCTCAAATTGTGTTCCATTCATTTCGAGGCAGATGTGGGCTCGGTGTTGCGTCTCCTCATGCAGGCGGGACATCATCGTGTGGTATTCGACACAGTCCGCACGTAGTTTGTCGAAAACATCCACGATCCTTTGGCGCATTTCGTCAGCACTATCACACTCACGATTAAAAACCCTTTCTTTCACATACCCCCACAGAAAGAAGTCTAACGGGGTCAGATCTGGTGAGCGAGGTGGCCAAGCGTGTGGTCCTAGTCTGCCAATCCAGCGATCATCAAATAATTCGATAAGGCGCTCACGGACGAACCTCACGACATGTGGAGGTGCACCATCATGCTGGAACCATGTGCGGCGATATTCATCCAACGATAGGTCGTCTAAAATGTCAACCAACTGTTCATTTATAAAGTTTAGGTATCGCTGTCCGTTAAGTCGCTGTGGCAGAAACACTGGTCCCAGTATGCGATCCTTAAATAAACCTGCCCATACGTTAATCGACCATCGGGTTTGGTGCCCGGTTTGTCAAACAGCGTGCGGGTTAACCTCTGAATATACGTGTGTATTTTTTCGGTTCCACAGGCCATTTCTTGTAAATGTCGACTCGTCCGTCCAGATAACGTGCTCAATGGAACCAGGCACACGTTGTTGTTGGTCTAATAACCAACGACAGAAAACTCGTCGGCGGTCGTGATCGCCGGGAACTAAAGCTTGCACTTTGTGCACTTTGTATGGCCGCATTCGGTTACGCTTTAACACTTTGTGAACTGAACAGTATGACACACTTGTTCCATTCCGACGTCTTAACAATTTAGCGATACTTCGTGTACCTAGGTTCGGATACCGGCGAACGACATCTAAAATGCGCTCCTCGGAGTGAACAGTCACTTGACTTCCACCTCCTGCCGCTACCGGAGCAATGGGCCGATTTTCCAACACTCGCTGAAATGCTGCTGTTATCAGACGAGAGTCATCTGGGTGTAGAGCGGTCGGGAATTTCTCTCGGTAAATTCGTAATGCACGCGAAGCATTTCCACAACCTTCTCCAAGGCACATTAACATGTTGCCGTATTCACGAGCACTATAAACTTACGCGTTAGGCATTATTAAAACAAAAAAGAAACACAAAACGTAACAACAAGAATAACACGTAATAACAAGTAGGTAATACCAAGTAATAACAATAAGAATTTAATAAACAAAACAAATGAACTGTCGCTCGCGCATGCGTGTCCAAAGTCAACACGGAACTGTCTCAAAAACTAAAATTAATAATGAATCCCGAAAAAACTGAAGCCTACTGCGTCCTAACGTCCTTGCGGTAAACACTTTGAACATTCCCACAGACCGTCAAATGTTATGACATTGCCAACTTTTATTTTATAAGTTTAGTTTCCATATGATCCTTACGACTAGTCTTTCATATGGAATTTAGAAGTTATAGTTGTAATTTTTTTAATACAATTAGACAATCAATTGTACCCTGACGAAACAAGCAGTTCGTTACTACAAAAATGATATTGAAATTAATAAACGTACTTACTTGGGTACTCACTTACACAATTATAAACACTATTTCATCGTTATCTTTGATTTTGTACAAGAAAATAGAAATAAAATGGTATTGAATAATTCAATAGTTAAAATTAATTGCAATTATGATCGACAGTTAATTAATCTAAAAAATAATTATTTTACTTTACTTTTATTGCCTTTCCGTTTTTAGTCCATCCAATTCTTTGATTTGAAAAGAGGTACGTCAAAACTATTAAAAATTACTTGCAAGTTTTATTGTAATTGCCGCCTCTAATTCTTATGTCGCGTGCAAACAAATATTAGTAGGTAAACTTGGGGAATTCCCCATATTTTGGCAACGCTGACGCGAGGTGACACACAGTCGGCCGGGCGGCGGCAGCGCGTGGTACGAAGGGGGGCGCGATGGGGGAATGCTCGCCAGTATTATTGTGCGCGCTATTAGTTCCTCATTCTTCCTGCGCTTTGAAAAAGCGATGTTTCCCAATATACAGTCACTCACACAGCTTTCTTTGCACGACGCGCGACGATGGTTTTAAAAAGGAAGGAAAGAAAAATTATTTATATCTATTGTTTTATGACTGAACTAGTGAACGAAAAGGTAAATAGAAGGTGAATGGGGAAAATTGTGCAGTAAAGTTAAATGTATTGAGGAAGAATACCGAAAAAATTACCATGTGGTCAACCTGATGACGGAAACATTTATCATTCGCATTGATGATGATGATTCTGATGAGTGATGATGAAGTAGCATCCAGTAACACCAACACACCATCGACATCTGGCTTCCATGTTCCATGTTCCAACGGTATAATGGACGGCGTGTCACCCTTAGCTTATGTTTTCTTGTTACAAACTACTTTATTTTACGATAGAAATAAAAAATAATGCTCAAGTAAACATTATCCAAATTTAATTTCAACCTCTTCCTAAGTTCTAAGTAGCTAGTAAAGTACCTATTATGATTCTACAATAAAACCATTAATTACTATAATAATATTATAAAACAATAGCCTAGTACCATGTAGTACTTTAGAACGCGACTGTACACATGCGCAGACACACCCCCTCCACCGTCGCTCAGCGTTCTTTTTACGTGACGGGACCTGTACCGAGCTAGATAAAAGAGTTTGGCTTCGACGCGGTTATTGACCCTAGTCAGCTGATTTTATGATTTATTTATTTTAAATTCCACTGCTGGTTTAATGTTTAAGTATTTTCATGATTTTTTTAATGAAATTAACGTTTTATTTAACTATACTAACACGATGAAGCGTGAATAAAGCTAATAAAACGTTGTAAAAAGATGATTTGTTTTTCATCAGGATCGATTTTATATTTCACCCATCATCAAAGATATAGTTAGTACTGTCGTCTGTCTTCGTTTTCGAGAGCGTTTCAAAAATACCCTGTATACAATATTAAAAACTATAATAAAAAAAACTAAAACTAGTAACTAGTCAATACAGTCCTACTCCCCGCGGTATTGTGCCAAGAACGCTGGCTGCGTTTCCCCGCTGAATGGCTATACTTAGCATTTGAGCGAAAAAAGAACCAGCCCTCTTGACACCAGCACCACCGACCAGCCGCGGTCTTGAAGAACTACAGACCGATTTTCCTTCTGAGCCGCGTCTACGTGCTGTTTTCGAGAGTCATTACGAATCGTCTCGCACGCAGACTCAACGACTTCCAGGCTCCCGAACAAGCACCATAGACCACATACATACCTTTCGGCAAATTGTACACAAGACCGAAGAGTACAATCTGCAACTTTGTCTTGCGTATGTGGACTATGAGAAAAAATCTTTGATTCCGTCGAAATTTGGGCGGTGCTGCAGTCCCTCCAGCGAAGCCAAGTGGACTCTCGATATATCGAAGTGCTGAAGTGTTTGTACAGTAGGGCTACGATGGCGATCCGAGTACAGAATCAGAGAAGGAAACCTATCCAACTGCAGAGAGGTGTAAGACAGGGTGACGTAATATCCCCGAAACTCTTCACCGCTGCATTGGAAGACGTTTGCAAGCTACTGGACTGGAAAGGATACCGGATTAACATCAATGGCGAGTACATCACTCACCTTCGATTTGCCGACGATATAGTCCTTATGGCAGAATCGCTGGAGGACCTAAGCACCATGCTCAATAACCTCAATAGAGTCTCCCAACGAATAGGTCTTAAGATAAACATGGACAAAAGAAAGTTCATGTTTAATGTCCATGTCACACCTATGCCGGTAGTTGTTGGGAGCACTAAGCTCGAAGTTGTTAACGAGTATGTTTACCTGGGACAAATAGTCCAAATAGGTAAGTCCAACTTCGACCAAGAGGTTAATCGACGGATTCAGCTCGGCTGAGCAGCGTTCGGGAAATTACGACACATTTTCTCGTCAAGTATACCTAAAAACATGAAAACGAGATTGTACAACCAGTGCGTGTTGCCAGTTATGACTTATGGATCTGAGACGTGGTCCTTTACTGCTGGCCGTATGAGGAAGCTCAAAGTCGCTAAGCAAGCTATGGGGAGGGCTATGCTCGGAGTTTCTCTGCGTGATAAAGTTAGAAATGAGGATATCCGCAGTAGAACCAGAGTGACCGACATAGCCCAACGAATTAGTATGCTGAAGTGTAGGGCGACCCCCCTCTAGATGGAGTGACGACCTGGTAAGATGCAGGAACTCGATGGATGCAGGTAGCTCAGGACCGTGCTTTGTGGCATTCTTAGGGGGAGGCCTATGTTCAGCAGTGAGATCTGTCTGTTCAGTTGCCTGTATGCTGTCAAATCTGCTGAAGACTGCAGCTTCATCTCCCGTCTAACAACCATGAGATTAAGAGTGTGATCGGAGAGTTTTTGTGTTCTTCTGCGACAGGTCTTACAGAACTTAGCTCCGACCGCATGGACAGTTTCCACAAGCTTGTCATTCATATCGTCCACTTCATTGCAAACTTCTAGGCACTGAAAACGATTTTGTAACTCGAGCTGAAAGTTTTCGGGACTTTGGATTAGAGCACGAGGGGGACGGAGCGTTGACTTCATTAGACGTGACCTCTCCAACTTAACGTTTAGGTTCAGTGTGCCTCTCACCATTCGGTGATCGCTGCCAGTTTTCACCCTCGCGATCACTGAGACATCACTGAACAGTTGTCGTCTGGTCGTCATAATGAAGTCAATCTCATTTTTTGTCGAACCGTCGGGGCTCGACCAGGTCCACTTTCTATGGGGCCGCTTTTGGAAGAAACAGTTCATCATAAAGAGTCCCTCTTTCTCCATAAAGTCGGCCAGCTGCTGGCCCCTTGGGTTCCGTTGCCCTATTCCGAATTTCCCTACTTTCAGCTCACCGCTCTCTCTTGTGCCTAGTTTTGCGTTGAAGTCTCCCATTAACACCGTATAGTGAGTTTTGGAGGAATAATAAATAAATAAATCTCCCATTAACACCGTATAGTGGATTTTGGAGGAATGCATGGCTCTAGAGATATTGTCATACATTTCCTCCACCTTCTCATCAGAATGCGCCGAGGTTGGTGCGTAAACCTGTATGACCTTCAGCGAATACCGTTTGGTGATACTGACTATAAGGTACGCAACCCTCGTCCCATACTTCCAATCTTTACAACGTTGTTAACGAGAGACTTGTGAACGTAAAATTTTTTTTTTTTTTTTTTTATAGAATAAGGATGACAAACGAGCACACAGTCCACCTGATGGTAAGTGGTTGCTGGGGCCCATAGACATCTACATCTATATTCGTTTCCGAATTTAAATGCAGATGCGTTGTCAGCCATGAGGACTAAGATAGAATGCCTCTTTTCCAGTAAAAAGGGTCCCCCGGTTCTCTACACTCACCATACGAAACACAGCAGCATTAGGCTGCTATTTTAAGCTGGTATTCTGTGAGAGCGTGGTCCTTCCCCGGTCGAGCCGACCCATTCGTGCTACAACTATATATGTCCCTCCCTGTGATAGAACAAGTTGCCACATTCGAGGATTACCTTGTCCTCCCCCTCTCTTCGGACCTCGGATAATCCTATAATATTCCAGCGCAACTTGTCTATCTCTTCTTCCAGCTACAGGATCTTCTCGTCAGTCCTCAGGGTGCGTGCGTTATAAGTTGCCAGGTCGAGTCGTCGTAGGTGGCAACCGAACCTCCACCGGAGATTCTTAGCTCCCCCTTCCCCGTCATTATCATGGTCGCTACCTTAGCCAGGAATAGCGGGTCTGCCGGGGACTATGGGCCGTTTATTAGTGTCGTTGCTCATGGGGGGTATTATATCCCCGAAACTCTTCACCGCTGCATTGGAAGATGTTTTCAAGCTACTGGACTGGAAATGATACGGTATTAACGTCAATGGCGAGTACATCACTCACCTTCGATTTGCCGACGATATAGTCCTTATGGCAGAATCGCTGGAGGACCTAAGCACTAGATAGATTCAATAGAGTCTCCCAACGAATAAGTCTTAAGATGAACATGGACAAAACAAAGATCATGTTTAATGTCCATGTCACACCTATGGCGGTAATTTTTGGGAGCACTAAGTTCAAAGTTGTTGACGAGTAGTAAGTCCAACTTCGATCGAGAGGTCAATCGACGGTTTCAACTCGGCTGGGCAGCGTTCGGGAGGTTACGACACATCTTCTCGTCAGGTATACCACAAAGCCTCTAAACTATATTGTACAAACAGTGCGTGTTGCCAGTGATGATCTATGGATCTGAGACGTGCTCCTTCTGCTTTGTGCTTTGATTTTCTGCGTGATAAACTTAAAAACGAGGATATCCGCAGTAGAACCAAAGTAACCGACATAGCCCAACGGATTAGTAAGCTAAAGTGGCAATGGGCCGGATAATGATAATGATAATGGTAATGATAATGGCTCGAAGAATCGACAACCGATAGGAAAGAAAGGTTCTCGAGTGGCAGCCTCGTACCGGCAGGCGAAGTATAGGGCGTCCCCTCACTGGATGGAGTAATGACCTGGTAAGACATGCAGGACGTCAAGGGATGCAGGTGGTTCGGGACCGTGCTTTCTGGCGTTCCTTGAAGGAGGCCTATGTTCAGCAGTGGACTTGTGAAGGGATGTAATGTTGATTATTTAAAACAGACTTAAGTACCACACATTTAAAATATTGTTACGAGCTTGGGGTTCGAGACAATTAAAAACTGCCGAGTGAATTACCAAAATTGACACTTTAATTACACAACACTAATTACAACTTTAAACCACACTAATAACAAAACACAATTTTACTACAGATCGCTTAAGTTCGCAGTTGTATCGCTTCAAAGTCTTCGCTGGTATCGCCAATACAATACTGACTCGGTCGTGGTCTATACCGGTCTTATATAGCGCCGCAGATACTTTTCAGAACCTTCTACTGTAGAAACATCTAGAATGTTCGAGTACATGTTGGTCCCGAAATTTCTAGAAGGATCTTGAATCTCCTAGTTCTGCTACTCGATACTAGAGAGCGCTAGTGGTAACTAGTGTTGCCATGTACAAGACATTAATAGGGGCGCGCAACACTGCCCCCTCCTAAGACATGCTCGTCCCGAGCATTATTGGCCCCATAATAACGCGCCAGTCGATCCACATGGACGATCTTAGGAGTACCTCTTGCACCTTTCTGTATCCGGTAGGTTACGTCATTGATCCTTGTCACAATCCGGTACGGTCCGTCCCATTTAGTTTGAAGCTTAGGAGATTTCCCTTTGCTGCGAACTGGATTGTGTAACCACACTAGTGAACCTTCATCAAACCCTTTGTTGTTCATTTTGCGGTCATACCGTGTTTTCATCTTTTCAGACGTTTGCTGGCCCGATTGTCTGACGTGCTCATAAATGTCATTCATTTTGTTCCGCAAGTCATTTGCATAATCGGTTATACTGCGTGGGGCATCAGGTGGTATTCCGGTGATCAGGTCTGCAGGCAGCCGCAATTCTCTCCCAAAGTTTGCTAAAGCTGGTGTCACTGATGTACTTTCGATATGACAATAAAAACGGTTGTATGTGCCTGTCCCAGTCTCGTTGCCGTTTTACCACAACTTTTGCTAGGTACCTCTCCAATGTCTGATTAAATTGTTCTACCATTACATCAGATTGTGGGTGGTAAGAAGTTGTTCTTGTTTTATGAGTACTCATACTCTACTCGACAAGTTTCCTGGAATATTTGAGACTCAAAATTCCTTCCTTGATCGCTGTGAATATCTAAAGGTACTCCAAAACGACAGAAGACTTCATGAACTAGTTTATCTGCAACTGTTGAAGCTTCTTGATTTGGAATGGCGAAGACTTCTGGCCACTTAGGGAAGTAATCCATCACAACCATGAAATACTTGTTACCACTTTTACTTTCCGGAAACGGCCCCGCAACGTCAATGGCTATCCTCTCCCATGGTGCACCAACATTGTACAATTTCAATGCACCTCTACTACGAGTTTGAGGTCCCTTTACAGCCGCACAACTTGTACATTTGCGACACCAGTCCTCGATATCGTCACGACAGTGGACCCAGTAAAACCGTCCTCGGATGTTCAGTAGAGTTCGTTCAACTCCCAGATGGCCTCCTGAACAACCATTATGGTACAGCTGTAGAACATCCAGTACTTTAGCTTTGGGGACAACCATTTGCAAATGACAACTGTCTCAACGAAAATTTTCCCATTTTCGGCACAGGACTCCATCCTGAATCAGCAAGCTGTCCCATTGGGCTCAATAGCTTTTATGGTCGAAATCATCGCTGAGACGTCACTCCACTTGGGCTTAGGAGCACTGGCCTTCATCCATTCCAGAATCGGCTTGATGTCCGGATCTTCCTGTTGTGCATGTTGTAGGCTGTCCTTCCACTCATTGCTGAGCTGGTCTGTCCTGAGCATACTCACCGACACCACTTCCTTACCCTCTTGCCTAGTAAAATGCTTGCAATCTCCAGGACAAGGTCTTCTTGATAATGCATCTGCGTTGCCATGAGATTTCCCGCTGTGCTGGGCGGTGCTGTTAGCCGCACTGCCCTCTCGAGATCGATCACCTTCCCTTTCTACAGTTCGCTTAGGGCAGCTGGATCGAAGATGGCCCCTTTCCCACAGCCGTAGCACCTAGGGCTGTATCCTTTATTGCGGTCGCGAACTGTAGCTGCTGCAACCTCCCTGACACGATGGGAACGATGATCCTGCCGTACGGCTTCCACCTCCAGTGTATGGGCCAAGGCGTCCTTAAGCGTCTCGTGGTGCCCGAGCCTCACAGCAGCTCTGACTTCAAGGTCGCCGATGCCGTCGATGAATGTCTGCACCAGGTTCCCTTCAATGAGCGCAGGTACAGACTGGTATGCTTTTCGAACCAGGTTCCCCACCTCAAGGGCCCACTGCTGCAGGTTTTTGTTGCTGCGTTGCACGCGATCTTTGAGCTACGCACGAAAGACGTGTTCCAGGTGAGCGTAGCCATATCTCACCTCCAATGCCTCAAGGAGCTGCTCGTGAGTCACTTCCTTACCGAGAGCTTCCAGAACAGTTAAGGCCTGGTCGCGCAGGCCTAGGCTGAGAGCAGTCATGGCCTGACTTTTATTCCAGCCGTTCGCCTTCATGACAGCCTTGAATTGGATTTTGTGGGCTGACCAGGAAAAAGTCTCGTCAAACGGCGGCACTTTGAATCCGCGTAGCGAAGGTGTTGTAGCTACCACGGGAGCTGTAACTCCATCACCAAATTTGAGGTCGTCCAGCGTTTTCTTCACGTCAGCCATCACGTTGTCAACCCGATTGTTCACTTGGTCGATCCTGGTTTCAGCTTCCGACAGGCGGTTGTCATGTTGAGCAACCCTATCCTTCACCTCCCTTATCTCTTTCTCGAAGATAGTGTGAAGGTCCTTCATGAAGAGCATCTGCTCTTCCTTATAGCGTTTGAGCTGCTCTTCCAAACAACGGGCTTGTTCCTCCTGTCCGCGCTGCAGCTGCTTTTCCAACCGACGCGCCTGTTCCTCCTGTTGGCGGGCCTGTTCCTCCTGTCCGCGCTGCAGCTGCTTTTCCAACCGACGGGCCTGTTCCTCCTGTCGGCGGGCCTGTTCCTCCTGTCGGCGGGCCCGTTCTTCCTGTCGGCGGGCCTGTTCCTCCTGTCGGCGAGCCTTCTCCTGCAGCATCATCATCAGAGCATCTAAATCAGGTGCTGCAGATGCAGGAGCTGCTGACGGGCCGGCCTCCGTGGTCGGCAGCTGGCCCTCCGACGTTTGCGGCGTTGCATTTCCAAATCGTTTCTGGTCCGTCTCTTGCTGGCGTTGACTTCGGGTACGGATACCCTCCGTGTCGTCCTTTGGTAAAATCGGCATGATTTGATCCCACTTCTGACACCAATTGTTACGAGCTTGGGGTTCGAGACAATTAAAAACTGCCGAGTGAATTACCAAAATTGACACTTTAATTACACAACACTAATTACTACTTTAAACCACACTAATAACAAAACACAATTTTACTACAGATCGCTTAAGTTCGCAGTTGTATCGCTTCGAAGTCTTCGCTGGTATCGCTAATTCGTAAGTCGTGGTCTATACCGGCCTTATATAGCGCCTCAGATACTTTCCAGAACCTTCTACTGCAGAAACATCTAGAATGTTCGAGTACATATCGGTCCCGAAATTTCTAGAAGGATCTTGACTCTCCTAGTTCTGCTACTCGATACTAGAGGGCGCTAGTGGTAACTAGTGTTGCCATGTACAAGACCTTAATAGTGGCGCGCAACAATATGTTTATGTATTTTATCTTACGTAAAGTTTATACCAATGAGAGATTTCAAACGTAGCGTGGCACAGTGACTAAGTTCTTGGACACGAAACTGCGAGCCTACAGATAAATGATCCGTGTTTGTCCATGTAAAATTTATGTTTGTAAAATGACTCAGTAAAGAAAAATGTAATGTAGTTTAAATTTTTTAAAGCAAGCTTGTGTAAAATTAAAATTTTATATACCTAAAAATATATGTCTCTAGAACTTATATTGTGTTGATTTTGGTGAGCACTTTAAGTAAAGACGGATTAAAAACGGTTCTATATTATGTAAAAAAAAATTGACAGTAAGTTTGTATTTTCATGCCTACTTCTGTTTTAAAGTAAAAAAGTCACTCAAACCGGTACAGAAAATGGCATCGACGAATCTCTGCTAAGAAGTTGTAAAAATATGTCACTTGATTTATTAAATTTCCGTGGAGCACCTCTTAGTGTATTTTCACAAAAGCTTTCATGTCAATATTTTATAGAGTTCAATGTACATTTTCCGCATAATATAAATTATTTAACTTTTAACAGATCAAATTTTTTTCGAACTACTTTGGATTCAGTCTTTTTAGTACCAGCTCTTAGATGCATTTTCTAGAGAAATTGTTTAAAGTAATAACTGGGCGTGTGAATTTGTTTGTGTACAGCTGTACCTTCGAACTGGCGTTTCTCGTTACTAACACTACTAATGGCTATTAACGTGACCGAAATTCTCAATGTACTGGGCCATTCTTTAGCATATGTTTTTTTTAATAATATAGGTAACAGTGCCAAACGAGCACTCAGTCTACCTGACAGCAAATCACACAAAGACACCTACGTCTTTTCTTGATTGAGAATCAAAGATTAGTTGCGTGATGATTACCGAGTAATAAGGCGGGATTACCGTTACGACAATTAGCTCTGAGAGAATGTTCCTTTCCCTGTCGACCCGATCCATACTTTGCTACGCACATGATGGCAAGTGGATGCTGTGGCCCATAGACATCTACATTTATCCTCGATTAAGGATCAAAATGCAAATGCGTTGTCACCCCTGAGGAGTGAGATGGAATGCCTCGTTTCCAGTTAAAGGTCTCCGGTTCTCTACACTCTCCATACGAAACACAGCAGCCGTAAGCTGCTATTTTACGCTGGGATTCTGTAAGAGCGTGGTCCTACCCCAATCAAGCCAACCCATTCTTGCTACTACTAATATAGCTGCAGCTTGGGCCTGACACGTATTGCAGCAAACACGTGCAGTGGTCATAAGAAATCTTTAGCTAGGCTCTACGAATAACATACTCGTACATGTCGGAAATACAACAGGAGATCCCACTTCTGATTTCTGAAATACATTAGGAAATGCTCCTCTGCTTACGCAATTAATCATTATCAGTAACAAGACAGCGTAACGCAATATACATTCAACATAGAGCTATTACAGATCGACCATACCGTAATATGTCCCCGTCACAATCACACACCGGTGTAACGTGAGAGACGCAATTACATGATAACACCAAAATATGCAAACCAACATTACCACTACACATCCCAGTGTAACGCAGGGCAGCCTTCCAGCAACACCATCCTCCCTGCCTGCACCAGAATAATCACCACTACGGATAGAACCACGATTCTACTTAGCACTCGTAGAATGACTTTACTCGTATAATGACGCAAGCGGAATCTCTCACGCACGGCACTTACACTGAAATTTAAACTGTACAAACGAGTGGGGGGGGGGTTTCTCGATATACCCACAATTACACCTCACCACCATCAGTATGACGCTCCGCTAGGGTGACGCAACCTCTCGCTCACTATCTATCCAACCCGTATTTTATAGACATACCGACATACATATGTTTACATGTGTTGTCAAGAAGCAATGCATCTTCTACTTCAATTCATTTAGAAAGTATGAAGAGCCAATTGTAGGTCATGGGGCATATTTATGTTCGCAGATAAGATAAATTATCGTTAAGTCTTCTTTGTTTGAAATAGGTTGATTTATATACATGAACAGCACTAGCTTCTTCGCAATAAGTCTTAAAATAAAGTGTTGTTTAAACAATGATAACAAAACTGAAACTAATTAAATTCTGTTTATGACTTATATTTTAATTACCTATACCTTAATATCGTAAATTATATTACGTAAATTATAATTATAAGTAAATTATTTTATTTATGGTATGTTACCTCGTTTTCCATGGTTCACTTTCAATCGACTTTTCAACATTAAAACCTGCAATTATTTGCAGTTTACAGAAAATTTTAAACTTATAGCACCATCATCACATTCAAAAGCGACAGATAAAGTAACACAGTTTCCTTCTTGTCACGAAAGATGAATAACGTTCTTACAAATATGAATGAAATAGGCAACACACTGATGCCAGTTCACGTGTCTGACTTTGTTATAGTTTCGGAGAACATCCGTAGCATTAACGCTAATTTAGTTGACTTTCAGCTAAACCTGTGCGGCTTTAAAACAAAAGTAGATTTAATTATTTTTACTGAATGTAGAATCCATATTGATAAAAGTATTCCGAAAATTAATTCATTTATTTCATTTAATACAACTAAACACTTAAATCAAGCTGATGGAGTGGTTGCTTTCTTTATAAATACAATCGCGGCTTCAATAACAGAAATAAAACTTACCCATGCGTCAACCTTACAAATCCTACCACATCTGATCTAACTATTATTGGCATTTATCGTTCCCCATCAATTACAAACGCTGACGATTTTATAAACTCTTTGAAGTCACATTTAAATACTATTAATAAGCGTAGTAATGTAAATATTACAGGTGACATAAATATAAACTTACTTAAAACGGATGAAACTACACAACAACGCACTAATAGAACAAACTATCTTAACGTGCTTGTCATGCACGGAATGCTACCAGGACATCTCCTACCAACAAGAGGAAAAAATTGTCTTGATAATTTTATAATAAAATTTAGTAAAGGTTATAAAACAGAGTCAATTGCAGTTATTGACTCCAGTGTCACAGAGCACTTTACAATCTTGGTTACAATATCAAATCCAAAAATCAATATTAAAAAAAAAACTAAAATAACTACAAACTTCGAGGAAGCACCTAAAGCTCTAAAACCACAGATTTAACTAAATTATTAACAATTAATGATCCGAATTTCATAGTAGAACAGCTCACATTAACTATACAGAAGTGCCTTCAATCAAACCTGAAACAAACTTCGAATTCTAGAAAAAATAGTATAATTTTAAACCTTGGGTTACCCTGGGAGTGCAACGCTACATTAAAAATAGGAACGATATGCAACGTGAGGTAAAATTAAATCCAGAAAACGAGATTCTCAAAATCACATACAAACGTTACCGTAATTTTGGTAATTGCTTGATCAAAAAACTAAAACGTAACTATGACAAAAAGCAACTAGTACTAGCTATTAGAAACCCAAAAAAACTATGGCAGACGATCGATAGTCTTACTCAACGCAAACCAGCCAAAGTTCAAAGCCTGGATCTTCTGAAACTAAATTTATCCCCCCAGGAATCTGCTGACACTGTTAACAACTACTTTGCTACGATAGGGCAACAGTTAGCAGAGGACATTATTAAAAGCACAACGCAACAAGCTACTGATTCTCACATCATAACAAATACTCAAGTTTCATCTTTTGCTATTTTTGACACCAACCGTGAAGAGATATAATTATAGTCTGCTCATGTCCATGAAATCCGACAGTGCTCCTGGGTATGACAATATACCAGCTAATTTTCTAAAAAGCGCCCATAAAGAGGTTGCACTAATTCTTGTTCACCTAGCTAACCTTTGTTTTGAACAAGGTGTCTTCCCGTCGGTTCTTAAACAGGCTATTATCACACCTGTATATAAAGGAAGTGACAACTTTAATCCTTCAAACTATAGGCCGATATCGGTGACATCTGTAATAGGAAAGATACTTGATAAATTAATAAATATTAGATTAATAAAGTTTTTTTCAAAATTTAACACACTTTCAACATCACAATTCGGCTTCCGTCAGAATTTATCTACGGAAGACGTAATTATAGCACTGACTTCCCTTGCGGTACACCATGTTGATTCCGGAAGAAAAGTCTAGCTCTCTTCTTAGATTTAAAAAAGGCGTTCGACACAGTTTCCGTGCCTATTCTAGTACAAAACCTTCACAATGTTGGTGTTAGAGTTATACTGCTAAAATTTCTTGGTGACTATCTCAGCAGTCGTAAAACTCGTGTCAAAGTCGGCTCAACCACTAGCTCTGACTCTACTGTCACTTATGGCGTCCGCAGGGCAGTGTGTTGGGTCCCACGTAGTTCTTGGCGTACATCAATAGCTTGTGTAATATGCAGATAGAGGGTGGTGACGTCCTTTCATATGCGGATGATACAGCTATTATTTTCTCTGCTGATGATTGGGAGCAACTTAAAAATCGCGTGGAGACTAGCTTAGTGAAATAAACATTCTGGTTAAACAAAAACCTACTCACTTTAAATGTACTTAAAACTTACTATATATATGTTTTACCAAATACAACAACGCGCTACTTCCAGATTACTTTAATATTAAGCTACATAATTGTAATAATCATTTGGTCTCGGATTGCTCTTGTCCTGAGTTAAAAAAGGTTTTTAATACGAGATACCTTGGGGTCATGTTGGATCAGCGATTGTCCTGGCATCATTACATAGAGTTACTCACAATGAGTTAGGAAATTTATCTGGTCATTTAAGACCCTGCGATACGTAGCTCGAATGGACCTTCTACGTAAAATCTACTGCGCACTTGCCGAATCAGTTATCACCTACTGCATATCAGTTTGAGGAGGTGCGACAAAAACTAGTTTCTTGAATCTGGAAAGAGCACAAAGGGTTCTTGTGAAAGTAATGTTCTTCCTGCCATACAGATCCCTAACTGATAACTTATATTTAAAAAGTGGTATCTTATCGGTAAGAAAGCTGTACCTACTGCGTATTGTCACGAGAAAGCACAAGTCGATTTCCTATGACCCAAGAAAAAGCAATCGTAGGACGATCGTTAATGTTATTCCGCAGCCCCGGGTTGAATCGGTGTCTGCAAATAGGCAATATAACAGTAAATCTGCTTACATATATAATAAACTTAATAAGGAACTAAATACTATGAGGAAATTGAGAGTATCATTCATCATCCATAAGCGCAACTGAGTGCTATGGAACTTTTGGTGACAGTTAGAGAAAGTTATTCGTAGGTCGTAGTCGTAGGGCTAACAAACTAACAAACCAATATGTGTAATATTCCACACTATAATAAATAATCCAATAAGGTACATATTCTACACATACATACACACACGCACCCATATGCACACACACGCACACACACACACACACACACACACACACACACACACACACACACACACACACACACACACACACACACACACACACACACACACACACACACACACACACACACACACACACACACACACACGCACACGCACAAACCATATTTTGTAACCCTAAATTCATTGTCTGTATTGTTTTTGTTTTATACTTTTATAATTAAATAACTAACTTTCTATTATTCTTCACCTGAACTTAATGTTATATACCCATTGTTTGGAAGAGCGGTGCTTCCTAGTACAAGCAAATCTTTTGCTTAAAAGGAAGCTCCAACCCCAAGATTAATTTATGGAATAAAGAATTTGAATTTGAATTTCAAGTACTTAATTCATCTTCGGCTGATATATGGAAGTTTCCCAATACCCTTGGATATGGAAAATCGCAATTTGACTATAATAGCATCACCTTTTCTCCTGACGATTTTAATCGTATTTTCTGTGACGGAAGATATCCGAGAGGGGATGGAAAAATTAAAACTGACCGTTCTCGTCTTAATTGATTTTTCTAACGAATTTAATTCTGTTGATCATGATATTTTGTTACCTCTTTTTCTCATTTGAATATCTCGTCTTCAGCTCAGAAATGGGGGAAATCATATCTTTGAGGGTGCCAACAGGCCGTGCGTACTGGACATATACTATCTGACTGGTGTGATGTATTTACTGGTGTCCCTTAAGGCGGTATATTCTCTTCTGTTTTCTATTTTTATCAATCTCATCACATTAAATCTCAAGTGCTCTTACCATCTGTATGCCGATGATCTGCAGTTATATGTGCAAGTGGAATCCTCAAATATCTCTAATGCTATCTCATTATTAAATAAGACTTAATATACATCTCCGAATGTGTTCATTGTGTATGGCATAAACGTGAACCCATCTAACTGCCAAACGATAATCTTAGGTAGCCCAAGATTATTATCTAAACTAAATATTCCCACCCTACCTACATAATTATGTTAAAAAATAATGTTATACCATTCTCTTCCCATGTAAAGAACCTTGGTCTGTATGTTGATGGTTGCTTAACATGGAACAAACATATACAGGAGGTGAGTC
The DNA here is from genome assembly GCA_029286625.1 of Parnassius orleans. Lineage (NCBI taxonomy): Eukaryota > Metazoa > Arthropoda > Insecta > Lepidoptera > Papilionidae > Parnassius > Parnassius orleans. The sequence continues at coordinate 307,967 of JAGSMP010000357.1, forward strand.
GCAAAACTACTGGAAGTTTACGATCTCTATATCGATTAAAAAACTTTCTTCCCACCAATACTAAGATTTAACTTGTCCAGTCATACTACCGATTAGTGATTTTGTCAATGTGTGTGGGTCAGACCTGTCTCAAAATCATCTTAATACATTGGATCGTCTGCTTAACAACCGCATCAGATACATTTATGGTCTTCGTAAATACGACCATGTATCTTCTTTTCGTACTCAGCTAAATTGGCTTTCTATCTGACAGCGCAGATATGTTAGAATACTCTGCACACTTTTCACAATTCTGAACGATCCATGTGCTCCCGAGTATCTGAAATCCAAATTTCAATACCTGGGAGATACTCATAATTATTCTCTCCTTTCTTCGGCTAATCTTAAGTTGGTCACTCCTTTACACCGTACTGGTTACTTATCTCACTGTTTTACCCTCACGGCCATCAGACTCTGGAACGTCATCCCTCTTGACATAAAAAAACTCCCAACAATTTTGTTTTTAATAATCAAATCCATAAGCATGTGAAAAAATCGTTGCAAGTTTGTACTAACACAGCTCTTAGTTTCATATACATATGTATATTTCATATTTGTTATGACATAGATAATATTTTTATGTATTATATATTTATGTAACGTATGCATGTATATGTGAATGTTATATTTATATATGTATATATCGTGTGTACTTAAGTATAAATATGTATGTATATATATATAAAGAGGATCATCCCAGATGCACTCATGATCGATGGCGCAAATATGCGTAATACAACATAAAGAACCAGAAAATATAATAAACAGATCGTTGGCAAAAAATCCTAAAAAACAACAACGGTTGCCACGTTACCACAGATACAACGCTTCGCTAGAGTAAAACCTTACTCTTGATCTGGCCAGTATTTTATAGTCGTGTCTATATATAATATATTTCTTTTTAACCTTTTCTATTTTGATAACTGCTGCACCGCCTCTTGTTAGTCTATCTCTGTCTAGCCTTATGGTGAATGGGAGAGAATACCCTATGGCATTAAGTCCGCCACATGTACAACTTTGTGCATGAAAGTTTAAATAAGTAAAAAAATAAATGAGTCGTTGACGGTTTTTTCGCTAAGGTAACGAAACCATTGGTTTTTGTTCGTCAACTAGTTGATTAACTAGTTGAATTAATCAACTAGTTGACATGGGAACTCAATGTCAACTTGTATTACTGAGAGGTTTACTCATAATTAAACACCGCAACTGTCAACGAATTCCTACTCATTTAAAATACTGTGTTATTTTAGAAACAATTTAAAATGCTTCCTATTAACAAAACTTTGTATATTTCAAATATTAGGAGATTGTTAAATTCGTCTATAATATTAAATAAGATAACATAAGCTTTGCAGCTTGCGCGCAACTTGTCGCTAACTGCAAATTAATTTAAAAACCACAATTAATATTGCCACCCTTTTTCTACACTTCTTACTCTTTAATGATCATTAGTACCAAGCAACTGAAAGCAATCAATGAATTTCAATGACACATTTTGTAAAGAAGGAGCCAAACTGGCTTCTTTTTACAGTGAAAAGATACGCTTGTGTTTTGAATGCGCTGAATCTCACGATATTGGCATCGCATCATTCAATTATGGCGGAATCCGTACTATCATCCGTCAGTGACTAGATCGTTCTGCTCTAGGTATGCCATAAAGTGGGCATTCAATATATGCTCCATAATCTTGCAGTGTTTGGAAGTAATTGAGATTGGGCGATAATTGGCAGGATCAGCACGGCTGCCTTTTTGGAACAAGCTGCGCATTGGCCAGATTCCAGGATTTGGTCACTCTTCCAGTCCTTTGTGAGAGGCAAAACAAGCGTGTCAACACAGGAGACAACTCTGATGCAAAAACCTTTATGACTAAAGCTGGTATACCATCTGGCCCACTAGCTTTAAACACGTTTAGACCCCGCAAACTTTTAAGGACTTCTTTGTTAGTTATGCGGATCTCCGACATAGAGGTACTGTAGTGAGATAATTGAGGTAGAACACTGTTACCACTGTCTAAACTAAATAACAAGCAAAGAAATATGCAAATAATTCCTCCACATACCAGCGGAGGCATTGTAGTCTGACAGAAGTATGTCTCGACGCTTTGGCAAGAGAGCAAAAAGTACGTTTAACGCGGTCAAAAAAAGCTTTCCACAACGCATTATTGTAGGACTTGGCGCCCGTGTTCAATACCCGTTTCTTAGAGCTGATATTCGGTGCTTTGCAGTCTCGAACATCAACCCACGCCAAACGCTTGCGCTTTTCAGCTTGGGCACATTCGGCGACAAACCAAGGGCGAGCATTGCCACCGATGGGTACGTCACTAAAGGGTACAAAATATTCCATCGCTTGACGCATCGTATTGGTTATAGTATCCGCGCAGCTCGACGGATCCGCAGAAGAGAAAAATACCTCACGCCAATGATAGAATGAAAAAAGTGCCGCATCTCATCCCAATCTGCCGATTTATACCGCCATATTCGTGAAACACCTCGAAAATTGTAATCAGGTGGGGTAATCCCCACGATACAATTTTCACCAGGCAGTGGTCAGCAGTACACAAGGAGGAAGTAACCCGTACATCATACCTGTCTGGTTCGGTAGTCAGCGGAAGGTCCGGGAAGTCGGCTGCATCTAAATTGGGTACCCTAGTCGCTTTCTTTATCAGCTGGGAAAGGCCTAGCGACAAGGCAAAATTCAGCTCTCCCAGCATAGTCTGTTTTCTGGAATGGGAATAGCTAGTATTGGTGACAGGCGTTAAAGTCCCTCAGGAAGACCAGATCGATTTATAGTTACATCAGTGGCCTCACTTAGATGTTCAAATAAGTGAGTTGTCTCTGATCACCAATGTGCGATCGATAGATACAGGCATAAAGGATTTTATCAATACCCCCGTCTACCATCACCCATATAGTAGAGTAAGTGTGGTCTTCAAGACCAAGTACCCTAGTCGCTTGCTAGTTGACGAAGATAATGTTGGAAGCAGATGTCTTTGCGGAAGTACACACAGACTCCAGCAGGTGGGTGAAATCTGTGTTCAAAGGAGAATCCAGGATAGCCTAGGTACGCCGCAATCAACTGACATGCAATTTGTGTCTCCGTCAAGAAAAGAAGGTGCGGCTTCGCAGTCCCAAGATGGTGATGGACTGCGTTGAGGTTAGATGCAATTCTCCGATACTTAAAAGGTGCGCTTTTAATGAGAGGACGTGCATTCTCTGTTTAACCTTACTTTTTTTTAGCTCTTGTAAGTAAAAGGTGAATAGAGATGGAATCCAGTGACATGACCAGATTTACTGCGCCAGTGGGAGCTTAATTTGGAGACTGCGGGACGGCCGATCAACCCCCCACCCCCAGAGATCGCCACTTACCGGCACAACGGAGTTGCCCGAGGATTTTTCGCCAGTTGGCGGGGCAGCCGTTGGGGGCTATCGTTACTAGCTAGCTCACTAATTGGTCGGAGCACCGTGCTTCGGATCCCGCTTCCCTCCGCGACCAAGGACGCTACATAACAACAACGAACGCTTCGAACCCGGTGCACACACGCAGCGCTACTGTGCTTGATGTTGTTGTTCAGACTTATCTCCCATATTATGGCTTCACCAAGCATCATGACGGAACACAACGATTCCATTTGGCGATGTTGCTTTGCATTGGTGGATAACCTAAAAACGAGCGGACAAAGCCTACCACCGGAAAGTGGTGCTGCTCGTTTAGAGTTCAAGTGTTTCTTACGGACGTGAGGCTTAATAAGTCACACCTCTACAAGCAATAACCGGCTAGAAAATTTGGAGTCATTTTAAAATATTTGGGAAAAAAATGTACATGGCTTAACCAACACGCGTTGGTATATCACACCATGCTCTATGGGACGTATGACGGCTGTTACGTAATTTATTTGTCTTATGTAAGAGAGACCACATTCACAACCAATCTTGTATACTCCTGCATCTTCCAGTGCGACATTACACGTGACTGATGGTAAAAACTGACTAATCTTCATCGGCGGCTTGAAGTATGTTTGAATGGAAGCACGCTTCAAGAGCCGCAGTAGCTCACGGGCTTAGCGCTCGCAGTAAACTGCACAGTACGCGAGCAACTCAGGTTCGATCCCCGTCGGCTACAATGAACTTGTTAATTTTAATAGAATAAAACTATTTTTACGGATTTTATCGCGTTTAATTTACTATTTTAATTCCCGACGTTTCGGGTGCTTCACAGCACCCATGGTCACGGGGGGACTGAGGTGTTTGACGTCCCAATGTCATAGTTAGCCCGGCTACTATGACATTGGGACGTAAAAGTAAAATAGGAAAAAGACCCATAGCAACCGCTATTTAAATGGTGAATCGCACCATCATCCATCACAGTTAGCTACCGTGGGAAAATCTTTGTTTCAGAGAGCACGAGGGATCTGTGACAGAAAACATCAGGCCGCCGAGCTTCAGCACGTCGAGCAAGTATTGCAAGACAACAAGCTTTGGGTCAAGCACCCGAAACGTCGTGAATTAAAATAGTAAATTAAACGCGATAAAATCCGTAAAAATAGTTTTATTCAATGTTTAGTGTTCGCGTAAATATAAGAAATCATTTTGTTAATTTTAACTTTACAATTTTAAGTTCTGATTTACCACGTGTTCAGCGGCGAAGGAAAACATCGTGAGAAAACCTGCATGTCTGAGATATAAAAGAAAATATTTTGAAGACATGTGAAGTCCGCCAACACGCATTGGGGCAGCTCGGCGGACACTTCTTTGCCCTAAAAAGCCTTTTCGGAAGTGAGAGGAGGCCTGTGCCCAGCAGTGGGACGTATGTAGGCTGTAACTTTAACGCTTCAAGATGTAGCCAATCTTGTCAATGACACCTCTGCCATATGGCAATACAGCAGGCACACTCTCGACTGTGACTGTATTTTGATTGTTCGTCTTGTAACAAGGACAATTATAAGTAACTAATAACTGGCGGAAAGAAAATAAAAACTAATTTTAATTTACAAAAAATATATTGTCATGAAATATGTCTTTAAGAATAAATTTGCATTACTTGAAGTTTCTAAGAGCCTTGTATTAAGTCATGCGCTATGCGGTTGACGTATCAAGGCTTCATTTTTCTCGCAAGGGTAATAAGGGTAAATAAACTTAGAGCTTATTTTAAATGCGAGCCACATACTACTTACTTTTTCTAGCAGATTTTGATGATCCGATACATTTAATTTAAATTTGTTCATACGAACTACAATTCGATTTTTTGATAGAATAAGGGTGAGAAAACGAGCACACAGTCCACCAGGTGGTAAATGGTTACTGTGGCCCATAGACCTCTACTTCTATCTTTAAATATGTATCAAAATGCAGCGTTGTCGCCCTTGAGGACTAAGATGGAATGACTTATTTCCAGTAATAAGGGTCTCCGGTTCTCTAGACTCACCATACGAAACACAGTAGCACCGAGTTGCTATTTATACCACACATATTATGACCAATACTACAAAACTTTTTTTTAACTAGTTATTTAAGGTATATAGGTAAGATAATGATTTTTTCTGTCCTAATTCTTAGGAATTCATTATCCGGTTTTGGATCGATTAGAGTACTGCGGTATGTTTGGAATCCTGGTTATACCATTCACTCTGAGCGAATAGCGTGCATTTAAAAACGTTTTTCAAATGTCCTTAGCTGTTTTTTATAGGATAAGGGTGACACAGTCCACCTGATGGTAAGTGTTTGCTATGTCCCATGGACATATACATCCATCCTCGATGACGAATCAAAATGCAGATGCGATGTCACCCGTGAGGACTAAGATGGAATGCCTCGTTTCCAGTAAAACGGATCTCTAGTTATCTACTCATCATACGAAACACAGCAGTGTTAAGCTTCTATTTTACACTGGTATTCTGTGAGAGCGTGGTCCTTCCCCGTGTAGCATGAATGGGTCGGCTCTCATTCATACTACAACTATACTAGTAATATACCTGTAGCGTGGGTCTACCACGTTTTTTTTTTTTTGTAGGATAGGGTGACAAACGAGCACACAGTCCACCTGATGGTAAGTGGTTGCTGTGACCCATACACATCTACATTTATCCTCAGTAAAGAATCAAAATGCAGATGCGTCGTCACCCGTGAGGACTAAGATGGAATGCCTCTTTTCCAGTAAAATGGGTCTCCGGTTCTCTACACTCACCATACGAAACACAGCAGTGTCAAGCTGCCATTTTACGCTGGTATTCTGTGAGAGCGTGGTCCTTCCCCGGTCGAGCCGACCCATTCGTGCTACAACTATACTACTAATATAGCTGCAGCATGGCTCTACCACGTAAATAATAAATAATAATATAGCTATGCTGAGAACAACGTAACAAGTAAGAATGATGTTGTGGCAACCTTCAATCTTACAATGATCAGGAAAACCTTTCAAAATTGTTCCATTCAAATGCGTAGAAAAATGCCAGATATAATTTTCTTGTAAGTTGATTGACGGTTTTAAAACTCGCCAATAATCTTAAAACGCATACAATTCTCAATACATCGTTCAAATAGTCACCTTTAGGATCATAAAACATTAGTATCCCATTTTGTAGAACAATTATTTGTAGGCCATACAAATACTTGTACCGTGCGGGATTCGAACCCGCGCCCCTTAGCGCTGCCACTCATTGCTAAGCCACTGGACCATGGAGTGGTCATACCGTATTGAGCACATGCGTATCTAGTATCATAGTTAAATCTGTAGTGAATGTTTTCATGGGTTCTGTGGCATCCAAGAAAAACAAATTGTACCAATGTATATTCTAAGTATTTTGTTAAGAATTAATATAATTTGATATTTAGTTTAAATTAATATAATTTAATATTTTGTTGAGAATTAATATAATTTAACTTTAAGTACCAAACTTTGATGTTAATTATTGAATAATTCTGATAAAGATAAAGATAAAGATATTTATTTTGTAAAACATGAGTAAAAATATAAAGGTGTTAAAAAATTTAAAAACGAGCTATATGTTTTGCCATTTATGGCGTACAAAAATTATACCACATATTTTATTAATTATATAAGATAAAAACTAACCCTACGGACATAATTCTAGATGTGCAACAATTTCAATGGCATCTCCTAAGATTGCATTAGAGAATTAATGTCACAATTCAATATTTAATCGTAGCTTAAAAAAATCAATCATTTAAGAAATCAGGCAAGCTGTAATAACATTTGGCTATCAGATATTTTTTAAGATGTAGCTTAAAAAGTGTAGTAGGCAATTGTTTTATGGGTTTGGGGATTTTATTATATATTATTGGCGCCAGACAGAAAATACTTTTATGCATCAATGCCGTTCTTGATCTAATTGCGCATAACCTGTTATTATCCCGGCGATTGCGAATTGTAACGTCTGATAGTTTTTTAACAATTTAGGGTTACTTTGAACGAAGTTTGCTACTTCACATATAAATAAGGAGGGCATGCTTAAAATTTCGTACTCAATAAAACATGGTCTGCAGCTATCAGTAATTTTAAGACCAAACATAGCCCTGATGCACCTTTTTTGGGACTTAAATATACTGACCGAATAATATACTTTACTTTTCTTTGATATAAACAAAGAAGTTACGAAACATCAGCATGTATAGTAAATTATATCTTTAATAATTGTAAGATGATTAGGAGGAGCATACCATATTTCATTTATATTAAGTGAATGGTCTTTTCTGCAAATATATGTTTTAAATAATTATGTTTACATTATGAAACATAATAAAAGTGCATTAAACGTTGATATCTATTTTATTTTGCAATTCGAGCATATAATATTATTTACGCCATTCTAGTTGTAACCTTGACCATGTGATATTCCTTAGTCCACTCAAATTGGTAAAAAATGCAACCGAATGCAATTTACTATACGGATAAAATAATTTCCACATATTAGCTTCCGAAGTCGGGGCTTTAATTCTTCTATTATACACTGTGTCTTAGCATCGACCTCAGAAGCTATTATGTGGAGATTATTTTATTCTTTTAGTTCGTTGAAGTCGGCTTTTCTTTAATTTTCTCAGCTCAAGTGTAACGACATACTTCCAGTAGACTGCACGTATTAAGTAGATTTTAGTTTGACCTGGATTGGATTTCTTTAATTTACACGAATACTTCACATTGAATAAAAATAATTTTACGGATTTTATCGCGTGTATTTTAAACTTACTTAACTTATTTTTGATTCCCGACGTTAAGGGTATTTTACAACACCCATGGTATGGGAGGACTGAGGTGTTTGCCATCCCGACGTGACCTTCAGCTTTTGAATATTAATTTATGGTCCGACCTACGCAGAACGAGCTTACAGTTTCTTGAAATGTTGCAGTGGTATGCTTGGGTTTGGATTTAATTTCATAAATTATTAGATCCCAAGCAAATGGTAGTACCCATATATCCATGTTTATTGAAATTTGGATGTTTTTAATTTAAATAGCCTGTGGTGAGACACACCATTTAAATATCGGTTTGTATTGGTCTTTTTCTTATGCTAATATAATATAAGACCTCCTGATAGAAGAATGATAAAAGAATAATCCTATAATAATATCATAATAAAAGACTGATAGCGTTATCAGAATATCGGATGACCAAAACATCAAGAAAGGCTAAATAATTATATGTTTTAAAGTTTTAAGAATTAACAATTATACCTATTTTACGTGGTAGACCCATGCTGCAGCTATATTATGATTGTAGCACTTATGGGTCAGCTCGACCAGGGAAGAACCACGCTCTTTCAGAATACCAGCTTAAAATTGCTGCTGTGTTTCGTATGGTGAGTGTAGAGAACCGGTGGACTGTGTGCTCGTTTGTCACCCTTATTCAATATAAATAAATAAAAAAACAGCTATTTTATTTATTTATTTAAAAACTTACACGTTATGGTAAAGTGTACATAGGGCGGACTTAATGCCATATGGCATTCTCTGCCAGTCAACCCTGGGTGCCAAAGACAATTGTAGGCAGGTGCGAAACATTATACATAAATAAAGTGTACATATAATATTAAAATATAATATACGCATAGTACATACATACACAACATACACTTAAATATACATACATAAAAGTACAAGTAAAATTCTAGAGCATCGCCTTTGACGTATAGGTAGCCATTTAAGCTTTAAACGATAGGAAGATATGTGGTCATATTTACGTAAAGCGAAAATAAACCTTATAGAATTATTAAGAAGGCGCTCCAACTTGTTTAGAAGATTTTGTGACAGATCTGGGTAACATACATCTGCATAATCGATGATAGGTAGAATGAGGAAATGAACAAGCGTAAGCTTGGTTTTGAAAGGTAGGAAATTTTTAAGATGATAAAGGGAACTGTTATAGATTGTCAATGTTAAGTAAAATGCTTAATAATCATCTTAAAGTGATTAGGTAAGTGTCTCATCAAAACCGCGGTGTCAGCATTAAGGGACACTACTGCCCAGCGCTCCTCGGAGCGCCAGTCCTATCTCAAACGCCGAATCGTTACCATCTCTTGCTTTCGTGTCTGCCAGTTCGTAATTCCAGTTCATAATTCTAATTCATATTTCGTAATTAAACGTTTATTTGTGCAGCTCATTTAAAAGTCTTTTTTTAAAAACCCTACCGAGGGAACCTGTATAATATTTGGTGGCAGCGGTGGGATACGAAAATCCCTACTACACTCCGAAGAACTTATTACGTCATAATAGCGTTCCTAAAGTGAAGTGCCAAAGTGCTAAAGTGCCAAAGTGCTAAAGTGTTTGTACAAAATCATTAATTATCATCTCTCCATCCTCCGAAAACGGAGGTCTCCAGCAACCACTGTTCCACGGTCCGCAGTCCACAGTGATCTGTGGAAAGTGCTGATCATCATCATAGCAGCTACGTTCCTGTGAGTGATTAAAACAACCTACTATTCCCTTGTGCGAATACCAAACTATCTCATTGCGCGTCCAACTTAGAGCTGATAAGACTCGCGCTCGACTTTGTTTTGACTACGCGCTGCGGCGAATCACCTACAAACGTCTATAGTGTATATAGTAAGCTGCATAAGGACCCTGACCTTTGTATATCACTCTTATTCTTTTTTTTTTTGTTTTTTGTTTTGTTGTTTTTGTTTTATTGTTTTGTTTTCTGTGTTACCAAACCATGACTTCTAAATCTGAAGATGGCGCTAGCGGCTCTAAGGCCCAAATTAGAAATCGACGAAAAATCGAACTCAGTATTCTTTTAAGTTCATCAAACCCTTCGACGGATCGCGAGAAAAATTAAATCCGTTCATTACTAACTGTCAAAGCGCTTTCAAATGCTACAAAATCCCAAAACCCATTCTGTTCAAATTTATACTAAGTCAATTAGTTGACAAAGCCGAGAGCACGTGTAGTATTAAAGACTTCGACTCTTTCGAACAGTTCATTGATTTCATTAAACAACAATTTGGTGAGGAAAACATTATGCTCACCTACTCACGGAGCTCCAAGACTGTAAACAGAGCCCGACCAGGACAGTTAATCAGTTTGCTAAAATTGAAACGTGCCTGGCAATTACTAACGGAAATAAATATTTCTATACCAACCAAAAGAAAAAACAAATAGCAGGACGTGTCGCTGCCATACAGGATCTCTCTCACACTTTTATAACGGACTCAATCCTCATCTCTGAGTCAGTGTTAGCCCTGACTCACTGAAGACTGCTGTAAGTTTCGCGGTAGAAGAAGAAAAAATTATTTCCAGCATACAAAGAAGGTCAAACCCGAACGTGAATTTTACAATGATAAACCAAAAATACAAACTCTCCGCGAATCTCAATAATTTCGCGCAATTATCGTCCTGACTATTCCAAACCAATCAATACCAACGACATGATCTGTCGTTATTGTAAAATATAGGACACAGTATTGAAAATTGTCGCAAAAGACAATATAACAATAGCAAATCAGCCTCTGCTTCCAACTCCTACGGTCGCCAACCAAACCTTGCCCAAAATCCTAATTCAAACCCAACACGGGGTCCTTAACGTAAACCTAGATAACGAAGGGCGTCGACAGAAGTTGATCGCAACATTTATTTAAAGTAAAATTTCCTGATATGCGTCGCGGGAAATTATTCCTATTTTCAAGACGATGCCTCTATTACTACTAAACTTACCAAACCCACTGTTTCCAATCTACCTAAATCAATTACTAAATCTGCTTTTCACTGTCTCCTAGATCAATTACTAAATCCACTGTTTCCACTGAATCTCCTAAATTAATTACTAAATCTGTTTCCACTGAATCTCCTAAATCAATTACTAAATCCACTGTTTCCACTGAATCTCCTAAATCAATTAAAAACCCTGAATCCTCTGCATCACATACCAAATCTACTAAATCCACAGATCTAATTACTAAATCTACCAGTCCACTCTATCGCAAAAATCTTATACTAAATCTTCTAAATCCACTGCTTCCATCCCAGTTCCAAATCCAGACGATTCTTCTCCCAACTCCTTACAAAACCTGAAAATAAAAATAATGAAATTATATAAAATTAATAAGAATACTGAAAAAGTACTTACCTATGTCACTATCCAAACTTCAGTATCGACAGACCTCTGTCCTTCTAGTTGACACTGGTTCTTGCGTAGCCTCTCTAAAATTAGATTCCATGACCACTATCCCGGAATTAAGTGATGAAATAATACTCTTTAAGGAATCGACCCTGGAAGTGAAACAACCTCAACATTAGGGAGTTTTAAACTACAAATATTTCAAAAATCTAACAAACAGTCACAAATTCCACGTTGTAAAAATATTAGCCTCAGTTATGACGGTATTATAGGTACCGATCTGTTAAAGAACCTAGGTTGTCAAATAGACTATCACCAAGGAGTGCTGCAAACAGACGAGAACTGTATTAAATTAAAATTCACTGCAACCTTTATACAATATCCCGCCTCGTTCGGAAACCGTTATTGAGTGCACTGTAAATAATCCTAATATAAAAGAAGGTGTTATACTAGACCAACACATCTCTGCTCGTTTACTAATCGCAAATTGCATTGTTAATTAAAAGATAATAATCGTGTCAACATTACAGTTGTAAAATTTCCGAAAATCCCGTCGTCCTTCAATCTAACCTTAACCTAGCGATAGAACCTTTAAATAGTCAAAACTATCCTAATTACGATGAACCAAAGCCTCAACCTAACGCTACTACGCGAACTAAAGGTCCTCGAACAACTTAGAATATCTCACCTCAATGAAGAGAATCCAAGGCCTTACTACAAATTTGTAAAGACTTCTCCGACATCTTCCACCTTCCAGACGAACAACTTACCTATACTAAAGCACTGAACATAAAATAAGAACGACCACAGACATTCCTATTCAAACCAAATCCTATAGATTCCTGAATGCCACAAAAAGAAGTAGAAAATCAATTAAATAAGATGTTGAAACAAAAATAGTGATACCTTCAAATTCACCTGGTCATCACCCATTTGGGTCGTGCCTAAAAAATTAGATGCTTCAGGAAAGCGAAATGGAGAGTCGTTATAGATTACAGAAAACTCAACGACATTACCATCGGAAAACTTATCCTATCCCACAAATTACAGAAATTCTAGATCAATTGGGAAAAGTCAATATTTCACAACTTTAGATTTAGCCTCAGGCTTCCATCAAATTCCAGTATCTGAGCAAGACGCCCTAAACCCTTTCTCCCATACCTCAAGGGCATTTCCATTCACGAGAATGCCGTTTGGGCTAAAAATGCACCGTCAACTTTTCAAACTCATGAATACATGCCTATGGACTACAAGGCTCACGCTGCTTCGTATACTTAGACGATATCGTCGTGTACTCACCTGACCTTCAAAGTCATCCAAAATTTATCCTGTGTGTTCAATAGACTCAGAGATTATAACCTTAAACTCCAACCAGATAAGTGTGAATTTCTGTGCAAAGAGGTCGCTTATCTTGGTCACGTCATTAACAAAGACGGTGTACAAGCAGATCCAAAAAAGATCGTAGCCATCACGGAATTTCCCGTACCAAAATGTCCCAAAGACATTAAATCTTTTCTCGGACTCACCTCCTACTATAGACGCTTTATTCCAGACTTTTCCAAACTAGCGAAACCACTAACTTCTCTCCTGAAAAAGGATACACCTTTTAATTGGAAAACGAACAGCAACTTGCTTTCGAAACGTTACAGAAAAACTAGTAACGTCACCTGTCCGCTTACCCTGATTTTACCAAACCCTTCATCCTCACTTGTGACGCCTCAAACTTCGCTGTTTCTGCTATTCTATCACAAGGTCCTATAGGAAAAGACCGTCCAATTGCATATGCGTCACGAACCCTTAATAAAGCTGAATGTAACTACAGTGTTACTGAGAAAGAATGCTTAGCTATCGTCTTTGGAACTAAAGCCTTTCGTCCCTACCTTTATGGAATCGATTCACAATAGTTACAGACCACAAGCCTTGTGGCTTTTCAACAAAGACCCTGATCCAGACTAATTCGCTGGCGACTCAAATTAGAAGAATTCGACTATGAAATCATACATAAGAAAGGAAAATAAATACGAATGCAGATGCTCTGTCTCGATTTCCAGTTAACCCTATTCAAGATGAACCTCCTACAATTCTGACTCTCCCAACAAAACATCGACTCGAACAAAAATCTCTTACAAGACCCTCTGTTAGACTTACCTTCCTATTCCATTCTCCTTTGAAAACGAAGACCTGCTCAACCAGGATCTTAACACTGATTCTAATACTATACCTACTAATCCACCGAATCCTGCAACCGACATTATCTCCAGAACTGCTTGACCTAGAACCCAACTTACCTTATCTTGACCTCAGTCCTGACAGCGCAGACCTCAACCTTGACTTTGACTCACTCCAGATCCCTTCTTCCAGAAACGCAACCAAATCTAAACAACGACAACTACTCGCAATTTCTGAAAACAAATAAGAATAAGGAAGCAACAATACAATCCTAAAGGAACATAACGAAAACCTTTTGAAAACAAATTGCAAAATCATATTAATTCACATCTATAGACTTAGACGAATCCAATCCCTATATTTCTGATATAATCCCTTCTCCGAAAACGTTGATGAAATTTATAGCTCTGAAAAAGAATTACACCGATTTCTAAAACTAATGAAAATAAGACGGTTTACCTCATCTTCACTAAAGTTCATCATTTTGATGAATCATCCTATCCTGCTATTTTCGATACTCTCAAACAAGTAAGAGACGAAATCTTGAAATCAGAACAAACAACTGAGATTGCCATTTCCGACTTCAGAAATCCATTTGATCATCATTCATATACTAAAATTTACAATATTCTTACTCATATTTTTAATAATACAAAATTCAAATTCATATTTACCTAAATAAAATAATATATCCTACCTTAAGTGAAAGACCTAAAATATTGCGTAAACCACGATATCCCTGCATCTGGACATTTGGGATGTGTACGGATGTATAACAGAATTCGAGAACAATTTTATTGGAAGGCATGAAGCGACATAGACGACATGTCAAGAAATGTAAACTTTGTCAAGAAAATAAAGCACTAAAAAATTAAACAAAGCCCTATGGAAATCACAACTACATCCACATCACCATTTCAAAGGGTAGCACTAGATATAGTAGGACCCTTACCTGAATCCGGCACCGCCAAACTCAAATATATTCTAACCTTACAAGATGACCTAACGAAATATTCAACTGCTTATCCTATACGCAGTACAACTGCCGAAGAATCTTGTGACTGTCTTATCCACTTTATTTCTCTCTTCGGATTCCTAAGTCTATTCTTACCGATCAAGGTACCAACTTCACATCCGACTTATTCAAAACAATGTCGGTTTCTCAAGATTAAACAACTTTGGTCATCGCCTTATCATCCTCAGACACAAGGAGCCTTGAACGAAGTCATTCAACTCTCAAGGAATATTTAAAATCATTTGTTAATCAAAACCAAGATAACTAGCTCTATGTATAGCTATGCTAACATATAACACAACAACGCATTCTACTACGAATTCACTCCTTGAACTAGTCTTCGGTCACAAACCTTTCCCAACTCTATACGAAAACGAACCTAGCGCAACATACTCGGACTACATAAGAATGTTACAACATAAACTCAAATATACTAGAGAACAAGCTCTAGAAAACATACTAAAATCCAAAGAATCTTCTAAATCCTATTATGATTCTCACACAGATCACCACCACGATACAAGGATGGTGACTACCTACCTTAAAATCATCTGAGACTCAAAAGGCCTTATCACCTGTTTGGAAGAAGCCTGTATAAAATTATAAAGGTAAATAATAATAATACAGCCACACTCTTAATTAATAGACGTCACGTGACGCACCACTTCGATGAAATGAAACCAGCGGAAGTCAGAGATCTTGTATCGCAGTAATACTAGTTATAGAAAGTATCAATCAGTAATATACTTATCTAACCTCGTTCATTCTATTTCAGCACATTGAACAACGCACAGGACTTTATCAAGTCACTTCCTTCTAGTTCTGGCATC
This sequence comes from Parnassius orleans, assembly GCA_029286625.1. Lineage (NCBI taxonomy): Eukaryota > Metazoa > Arthropoda > Insecta > Lepidoptera > Papilionidae > Parnassius > Parnassius orleans. Next base: position 323,582 of record JAGSMP010000357.1, read on the forward strand.
TACTTCGACCCTATAGGTTCCTTAAGTTTAGTTGATAGTCATCTTAGTATAGTTATCATATATGATATTTCCTTTATTAACCCATATTATAAATCTCCGTCAAATTCTTGATAAATCTAAACAAGTATGTGATAATGATAAAATTTTCGATTATTTAGAATGTACAAATCTTTTGAACCATTAAATACGCGTTTCAATGATATAGCTCACGATAACGAAGCTATTTTCACACCTTACATCTCGCCAGTCGAGAAGATCTGCACTTCTAGGTTTCGTAGGCACTCTATCTAAAAACTATTTGGCACTATGGATGAAGACGATGCCATTCGATATGACAATGCCATTAATGAGGTAGAAACAGACCAAAAGAATCTACCCTTTTAATGAAGGAAAATATATTGGTCACCACCTCTTTACTTAAATCGGTTAATGAAACTCTATCACAATCAAGAAAAAAGAAAACACCTGAAAAATGCAATTGACGCGATATCTCAAGATATTCTAAATCGACATACGTCTCAAGAGATTAGGTATTAGGTCTCGCATGCTAGAATTAACGTCTATGATAGAAAATAGCCTACTAGCCTTATCTTTCAAGGTTGAAGACATAATTAACTCTATCATGTTTAGTAAGTCTAACATCCTATATCCCACTATCTTAACACCTAAAGAACTCTACACCGAACTGGTAGATAATTACAATTCTTACCTGAATCCAAACAACTTCCGGTTCCTTTAAATCTTGATAACATTCATACTATTTTGAATATATCTGAAATATCTAGTTACTTCAATAAAAGAAAAGTAGTGTTTATAGTAAAAATTCCTCTAATTAATCCTTTACAATTAAGTATATGTCATAACACCTCCTCTGGTCCCTCATGATAAAATAATCCAAGGTCGTATTCGACCATCATCCCATCTTCTAAGAACATAGGTATAAGTAAAGATAAGTCAATGTATTGTAAATTAGATAAGCTAGATTACTGTAGAATAATTAATAATAATCATTACCTTTGTGAAACATCAATATTGTACTCCTCCTCTGCTACTTCCTGTGCAGGAAATTATTACAAAGGTACTTACCTCGATACCGCCGATTTGTAAAACTAAATTCATTCGGCCACGTCAGCATTTGGCAGCCACTACGCCATAATAGATGGTTATTTGTAATATCTGAAAAAACTAAAATAAGCATTGAATGTAATAACTCTCAATCTAACGAATTAGAAATTAATGGAAATTTACTATACTTACCTGCTGAATGTATCGCCTATTGTAAAGATACTCGTTTAATACCTCATGAAAGTGAAATCAAATGAAAACTATTGTCTGTAATTTAATATTTTAAACGACTCTTGTTGTAATGTAATAGCATATAATAATATTGTATCAAACTTACCTGTTGTTAACCTTAAGAATGTAAATTTAGATTCGTTAGCTTATGATAATCCTGAAATTCTGAAAGCCTTAATAATATTATTGAAAACCATATATTTCTGTATCAAAGGTATTATTCTAGCATTATGATTGTAACTGTAATCTTTATCGTATTGTTTATTACCTATAAGTTGTATAAAACTGGCATACACAAAAGACTAAGAAATCTAAAGAAAATAATACTCCTGAAAATGATAACCACGAATTAGATGAAATTAGCACTTCAAATATCAATACGGGACCCTCTCTTAGAATTGGCTAGAATATAATTCATTTACTTTTAAAATTGGTAAACTTCACTTAAGAAAAAAGGTGTAGTTTACACTAAATCGGGGGGCTGTTATAGATTGTCAATGTTAAGTAAAATGCTTAATAATCATCTTAAAGTGATTAGGTAAGTGTCTCATCAAAACCGCGGTGTCAGCATTAAGGGACACTACCCCAGCGCTCCTCAGGGCTAGTCCTATCTCAAACGCCGAATCGTTACCATCTCTTGCTTTCGTGTCTGCCAGTTCGTAATTCTAGTTCATAATTCTAATTCATATTTCGTAATTAAACGTTTATTTGTGCAGCTCATTTAAAAGTCTTTTTTTAAAAACCCTACCGAGGGAACCCGTATAATAGAACGCAAGGTGGCAACAACTTTACGTCTTACTTCAGAGATCTGCAATTTCCAGGTCATAGTTTTGTCCATGTACAAGCCAAGATTTTTTATGGAATCACAATATGGAATCAAAGTTCCATTATAAATTACAGGAGAGAGATTTCCATAATCAATCTTAGCCAATAATTGCGAACTTCCGAAGATTATGACTTTGCATTTGGCTGGATTAACTGAAATGCCATATTTACACGACCATTCTCTTATGGCTTCCAGGTTATTATTTAGTTTATGTATTACAAAGTTAAGATTATTTAAGCCTGACTCCACATAGAGCTGAAAATCATCCGCATAAAGATAGTACGAACAATCTAAAACTGAGGAGATAGAGTTTATAAATAAGGAAAACATAATAGGAGAAAGTATTCCGCCTTGCGGCACACCAGATTCAATTTCAGCCCATGAAGAAAAACTCTGACCTGATCAAACCAATTCCTGGCGGCCGCGAATATAAGAAAAGAACCATTCCAACGCTGGGGATGAAAATTTAAGGTGTTTGAGGATAGATAGTAGGATACCATGATCTACTGTATTGAAAGCGTTTGAAAAGTCAATAAGCGCTACCACTGTTAGTTTCTGCTCATCCAAGCCTTTTCTTATATCGTCTGTGACTTTGATAAGCGAAGTGGTAGTGCTGTGACCAGAGCGAAACCACGATTGAAATTCATTTAGCAGGTTATGTTTTGCAGTGAACATAGATATTTGTTTAAAAACACAGGCTTCCAGAACTTTAGAGAGGAATGGGAGAATTGAAATAGGACGAAAATGGTTAGGGAGCACAGGATTAGATATTTTAGGAAGGGGTCGTACAAAAGCCTTTTTCCATGCAGAAGGGTATTTACATGAGTCCAGAGAATAATTTATAATGTGTGTAGGCACTCAAGTATCACAGATATCATTTACTTACTAATTTCATCATAACCCACAGTCATGGATGTAATGGCTAACAGAGCTTTTTTCTTTTCATCCTGAGTAACAGGGGAGAAACAAAGTCAGGGATCCGGAAAGGCTGCATTGATTCTATAGAAGCAATAGTTTGAGAACGAACATGAGGGTCCAATGAAGTAATAGAAACAAAGTGACGATTAATGTCATCCAAATTGAGAGAGGAGCCATATTCCGGGGAATTTGATTTATTAATTCCGAGAGATCCAAGGAATTTCCACACATCAGTGGGCGAAAAATTAGTTTTTTTGTCATGAATGTAGCGGCGTTTAGCATTTTGTACCACCTGATTGCATCTGTTTCTTAGTAATTTAAAGTTAGACCAATTTTGTTCAGAGTGATCCTTTTTAAACTTCTGGAAAGCCCGATCACGTCACGCCATTTTCACCTGTACTCCTTTAGTCATCCAGGGAGAAGGAGGACACTTAACTTTTACATAATGTACAGGAGCATGAATATTATACAGATTCAGGATGATATTATTAAGAAAGGATATTTTATCATCGATGTTAGAAGCTGCCACCAAAGGGCCAAAATCAATTGCAAATGCAATCATTGAGAATCTCAATATTTATTCTAGAAAAATTGCGTAACTGCGGAAAAATAGGCTTCTGTTTTAAAGGTTTGAGTTTATATGAAAAGTAAATCAAGTCGTGTCGTGAGAAACAAGGAACAGAGAGCTGCCAAACTGAATCACACGATCAGAAGAGGAAGTAATGATGAGATCAATCAACTTATCATCAGTGTCAGTATTTTTATGAGTTGCCGCCAGTGGCAGAATGCAGAGCTCGACTGCTTCAATGATTGCTCGAAGTTTTTGGGAGCGAGAAGTATTTTTTAACAGATCAGTGTTGAAATCACCCATTATCATGCAGTGTATATACTCAGATCCAATGGTATCAAGAGCCGTCTCAAGTGAGGTAAAGTAATCCACAGAAGGAGGACAATACACAATAACTAAAATTGCCCTAGCACCCATAATGTTGATTTCTAGAAATAAAAACTCAGCTGTAGCAGAATAGGGAGAGGGGGAAGATAGAACAACTTTATAAGGAATATTTGATCGGAGGTATAGAGCGACCCCACCTCCCCCCTTCTCAGTCCGATCATTACGTATAAGAATGAAATTGGTTAATGGGTACAAACGTGACATAATAGATGGTTTTAGCCAACTCTCAGTTATTAAGATAGCATCGACACAGTCTAGTGAGAATGCTTCTTCAAAGTAGGAAAAGGACTGGGAATGCTTTGGGCATTAATATGACAAGCGTTAAAAGATTTATTATGAGGCAGAAAAATATTATTTAACTGATCGCGTAAGGGAAGTAAATTATCTGTTAGATCATTACCAGAGGCGTATGAGGAGTCTGAACCATCAATGGAATAAAAAGATTCACCATCAGACATTTTAAACTTCTAATAAATATATTTAAATATAATACGTATATTAGATAAATATATAAATAATCAAATAACAAATATAATAAGAGATAATTAAATTATAAGTATAAAATATCCACTACACTATTCGTATAAACTAGTCAATCAACTACTCTACTATCACTGCACTATCCCATCAGTTGACTGATAAAGATAACAATCATTGTTTATAAAATATACCTTAAAATTAATAAAACATTAAAATACACTATTATAAAAGTAGATACGAGAAACAGAATATAACAAAACATCAACATTCAACAAATAAGTCCACAACTTAGTAATCTTTCCCAACGAAGAAAAAAGTCAAAATTTTAATTTGTTTGTATCTATGTAACCAAATCATTTCTTAAAATCAATGTTAATAGGGATACAGTAAAAATGTAAATTTAATCATGGTATGGAATAACATCTGTTTGCCAGCAGTATTTATAAGTATTTAATCCCACCAGGCTGTAAGGTCTAAGACCTTTGCCTGCTTTATTTGGCGAATCGTAACAACAAAAATATCCTTTACAAAGTTTGTTTGTATTTTTTTTAATTTGATAACTAACTAGGCTTACATTCACGACAGTAATATTGAAAATATTTAATTTATTTTACAAACATTTTAAGTTTTTAATGGTTTCCCTATCTAGGGGGAGGGTCGCCCTACACTTCACTTAACGGTACGCGGCTATCACTGGAGAACCCTGTTCCCCATCGCTTATCGGTTCTTCGAGCTATCAGTATCTGGCCGGCCCTTCGCCACTTCAGCTTACTGATCCATTGAGATATATCGGTTGCTCTGGTTCTACTGCGAATATCCTCATTTCGAAATAATTTAACGCAAGACAAGATTCTGCAACATAGGAGTATATATAATCAGACTTCTTTAGTAACAAATAAAATTTATACTGCAGAAGTGAATTTCAGTCTCAGCAAGGGACGCACTAGACGAAAGTTTGTCGACAGGATAGGCGATATATTGAAAATGAGCCAAATTAAGGGTACCCTTACCGGTGAGCATGTATGCGTAGATATTATATGGACGTGAGGGGGGGGGGGTTAATGTCATGATTGTGACAAATGGAAGTCTGTAGTCTCTGCATACAACTCTGGGTGACAGGCGTGAATGTTTATGCATGTATGTGTGTATTTCCTTAGCAATTAGTAGAATATATGTAAAAAGTGCAAAAAAGAAACAGTTGTTGTATATTCCACCGTTAGTTACAGCTGTCCTTTGATATTTGAAAGTGTTTTTAGAGTAGTAAAGAATCTTGCAAATCAGGACTTTATTACCCTTTAAACTATTTATATTTTCCTATACAGCCGGGCACATTGAAAATCAGCATTTACAATTTAAATTAACAATGTCAGTGCTGGCGGAAATCGGACACGATTTGCTAACGTATTATGAAATTGAAAATGCAAAAACCAAATCATAATAAAACTAATTTTATAGAAAGATATTAGGCATATAAAATGAGCATTAAAACCTAATTTGGGTAAATGTAAAATTTAAAGAGTTATTTGTGTTAATAAATTATGCTTATCTTAGTGTTTAAAGAATACAAAATTAAAAATTCGACTTTCTTTTACCTGTTTATATTCCTTATTTCTTTTTATAGTTAATCAAAATACCCCAGGGAAATTTGTTCTTGACATTGCTGTTCTACGCCAATGGTTGCATAACGACATGGGAATTGTTTTCTTTTTAAAATCATTTTGAAAATAATTATGGGTTACAGAAATATGGCAATTTTAAAGCAAAAGATAAATCCTTTTTATCCTGATCTTGTCGAATTTTGAAAACCCTTCCTTATTACTTGGGGAGAAGAATAAATTATAACCGGTCAAACCACTTTTGACTGAGAATAATCGGGCAAAAGTAGTTTTGACCAAGGATGCTGGTCAATACCACTTTTAACTGATTTTTGAAACAGTAGTTTTGACTAAGGATGTTGGTCAATACCACTTTTAACTGATTTTTGCAGTCATAGTTTTGACTAGGACGTTGGTCCTTAGTCAAAACTACTTTTGCCCGATTATTCGCAGTCAAAAGTGGTTTTACCGGTTATGAGTTTTGACTGTGACATATATATTATAAAGGGTACCTGTATTGTCTGCTATCTCTCTTATCGTGTAGTGTAACACAGACTCGGCACGCACTTAACTAAACACGTCCACTCGCCCGAGGCTCGTGTAACTGACGCGGTGCGCCTGAGACAGTGAATTGTATGTATATGTATGTGTATTAGTGTGTAAATTATTATAAATAAAACAAATAACAATATTAACTGTATATTATATATACGCAAACATTACATCTCTTTCTTATCAAGATTTATTTTCTTTTTCATCATAACTCATAACAATCACAAATCAGCTTTACCTCTGTATTAATTATTATATTTTCGTCTGTATCTTGTTCTAGATTTTGTTCTTTTCATTCTGATCGGGTAGAATAGCCGTCCAATCACCTTCTACATTCTTCAAATGTATCACATTTCTCCTAAACCTTGGTTCGTTTCACTATTTTCTCTATCCCTGATATCTGAATCATTTAGTCTGTAATTTATTTCACCTATTGATGGAATTTATCCCTACTTTGTCGTTGAAAGAACAGTTCAGATGGTGACCTCCCTGTAACTGTAGGTGTGCTGTTATGCATTAGAAGATACTTCCACAAACATTCTTTAAATCCTCTCGATCTGGCTGATACGAAGAAGTTTCAAAATTTCTGTTTTGTCTTTCAATTCGCCGTTCATTTGAGGCCAATATGGTACAGTACTAAATAATTTAATGTTGTATCTCTTTGTGGAAGATCGAAACTCTTCACTGACGAACTGCTTGCCATTGTCTGCTGTGATAGAAATAGGAATATATAAGTCTACTAAACATTTCTTTTAGCATTTTAATAATCTGTAAGCTTATGATGGTTTTGTAATCGTTACTTCTTTGTATCGACTAAAGTAGTCGACCACTACTAATAGATACTGTTACTTGGCGATGGTCCCATTAGATCCATTGCGACATCTATCCATGGAGCTGCAGGCAACTCTCGTCTTCATTGGTGCAGGTGGGTTTGGCAACCCACTAACGTTCAACCTTTACAGGCCTTTACTAAGTGTTCTAAGTCTTTATCGATACGGGGCCACCAAACCTTTGATCTCAAGCGTCCCTTCATCGCTACTATATCTGGATGACCCTCGTGTGCAGCATCCAACACACTTTGGGAGTTGCTGTATTACAATTTTATTTCCACGAAGTAGAATGCTATCATGGAAACACAACTCGTTTTCAAAGATTTTGTAACTCTTAATCGAATCGTCCCAGTCGTTCGAATAGACACCTTTTTTCACATTGCAAATCTCTTGGTCTTTTTCTGAATATGCTACAATGGTACTCATTGGTATAGCAACTGGTCTAGAATTTTCTACTATTTGGTACATACACATGCTGGTCTTCTCCTTTTGGTGAGTTATCAGGATAGTTACATAATCGCGACAAGGGATCAGCTATATTTGTCTTTCCCGGCTTGTATACTACCTTGAATGAATAGGACTGTAGCCTCAGTGCCCATCGTTCAATCCTCGCACATGGTTTTGACTTGGACCCGAACAATATCTCTAGCGGCTTGTGGTCAGTGACTAGATCAAAAGGCTTTCCAAATAAAAAATATTAAAATGTTCGACCCCCCAAACTAATGCTAGTGCCTCTTTTTCCGTTTGACTATACCTGCGCTCACAGTCTGTTAAAGTTGGATTACCGTAGGCAATGATTCTACAGTAATTTGTATCATTTTGTACAAGGACATCACCAAGTCCGAAACTAGCCCTTTCTGCTATCACCTGTGTTGCATCTCTGACGACATAATACCCTAAAGACTGTATTTCCGTGAGCATCCGTTTGAGATTTTGGAATGCTTTATCTTGTTCCCCAGACCATAGTTTTTCCAAGCTCTCCCTTTTGCCCATCTTCTGTCTTAGCAGGTGCTTCAGATGTTCTGTCATGGTGGCCAAGTTAGGTATCCATTTGTTGATGTAGTTTACGCGTCCTAAAAAACTTTGGAGTTCTTCTATGGTCTTCGGAACCCTACATTTCATAATGCTCTCAACGTATGAGGGGTTTTACTCCTTCATGTGTAAGCCTGTGTCCCAGAAAATTCACATCCTGCGTTTTATATATGCATTTATTGCTATTTAGCACGGCGTTGTTTTCACTAAGTACCTGTAGAAACTTCTTTAGTCTTGCGTCAATTTTTATTTGTTTTAGTCTTCTTCCAATTTTGTTGATTATTTTCCTCTTTCCGTGAATCATCGATTTTCCTTTTTGTGCTTCTGTATTCTTTGTAAACCTGCAGTATAAACGAAAGTGTCAATTTTCCACAATAATGATATTTTTACCCTGAGCTGGGCAATTCACATTACTAGAAACATGATTATTGCTTCCACATCTACCACAATACTTCTTTATTTTATGCTGAGACTGATTTAGATAATTTCTGCCTTTGTTATCATTTCTGTTTTCCTTATTCCGTTTTTATTTCCGTTATTTCCTATTTCCATTTATTTCCAAATTTTTGTTTTTGTTTCCATAGTCTTCTAACTGTTGGTTTACTATTTCAAGTGTGTTTGCTTCCGTTATGATTTTGTCTAACGTGACACTGTCCCCTAATGTCAAAATTTTCTTGCGCAATTTCGTCGAATTACACTTTTCCGCAATTTGATCTATGAGATGATCATCTTGCTTTTCGAATGCACACTTTTCGGCTTGATGACGCAATCTTATCATAACCTTCTCAAATTTTTCTCCTTCTTCCTGTTTTAGCAATCGGAAAACATGCCGCTCATAAACTTTGCTCTGTTAAGGTTGAAAATACTCGTCGAGTTTTTCTATGGCTACTTTAAATACATCAACGGTTTCTGATGATTCGACATTGGCACCCGGTAAATTGTAGAATATTTCTTGTACCCCAGGGCCACCAAAATGCAATAGCGTAGCTCGTTTCTTGAGTGCTGATGTAACTTCAGCTGCGTCCAGATAGATTAGTAGAGACCTTTTCCATTTTTTCCACCTAATAGCCATAGATGTGCTATCACCTTCGAGATCCAATTTTTCTAACGCTGATAATGGTATCATACTTGCCATTATTATTATTTTAGGGCCAAACTAAAACAATTTCTTATATTTTTATTTCCAATTTAATGCTGGTATTTAATACCCAAAGTCCAATTTAATGGTAGTAACTTAGTACCCAAAGTCCAATTTAATGGTGTTATCTTAGTACCCAAACTCCAATTTAATGGTAGTACCTTAGTACCCAAACTCCAATTTAATGGTGGTATCTTAGTACCCAAACTCCAATTTAATGGTGGTATCTTAGTACCCAAACTCCAATTTAATGGTGGTATCTTAGTACCCAAACTCAATTTAATGATGGTATCTTAGTACCCAAACACCAATTTAATGGTTGGTATCTTGGTACCCAAACTCAATTTAATGATAGTAATATGTTCCATAACACTCGCCCTTCTCTTTCGGTTTATTTGTTATACCGACTACTTCCATTGCTGTGCCATTTAGGCTTGGGTAAATTCAATACCTATAATGCGCATTTACAGTATTACTAGTTACCTACTATGTGCAATTTACAGAAGTCGTGAAGTGTCCACGATTTTCTGTCAGACTTATATACTTATGCTATAAAAGCGGTAAAATAGTATTTTCATTAAAGGCGATAAAATACCACACCTACATGTAAAATGCCACTAAAATTCAGCTAACGACATTGTATTTCGGTTTGAATCGAGAGGAGTGATTAGTTACATCTACTATTTTTCCATCAAAAACCTTTTTAAATAAAAGTTGTGCTAATGTTAAAATAAATCATTCTTTTATCATTGCTACATAAAGGAAATAAATTTTGCGCACCATAAGCGTGGTCATATGCGAACATATACTTTATATAAATTATTAAAATGATCAGAACAGGGTTAAAAACAATAAATCATAATTCATAATCCACAGTTTTTTCCGCGGGTACTTTAGGATTCAGTTTACAATTTGCAATTGCGATGCTAATAGTTGCACATTGCTAACCTATTTTTGTTTATATCTTTATACTAAATAGGTACTTACCTTTTTTCTCGTCGCCACTTGTATTGTCTGCTATCTTCTCTTATCGTGTAGTGTAACACAGGCTCGGCACGCACTTAACTAAAACACGTCCACTCTCGCCCGAGGCTCTCGTGTAACTGACGCGGTGCGCTCGAGACAGTGAATTGTATGTATATGTATGTTTGTGTAATAGTGTATAGTAAATTATTAGTAAATAAAACAAATAACAATATTTACTGTATATTATATATACGCAAACACTACAGTACCTCTTTGCAAAAGAACAATGGCGAAATAATATGTCAAATATTTTGAAGCGTCTTGAGTTATAATTCTTAAAGAACGTAATAAAACAATATATTGCATTTTATCAAATAAACATCAAAACTAGTAAAAGCCAGAATAAAAATCACTACCTTTTGGAAACATAATTGATTGTAATCAAATGGATATCGCTTCCGTCACTTAGTGAGACCAGTTTATAATTACTTCACTTTCGTAGTTAAAAATAATTTTAAATTCATCTTGTTGCATCTGGTTTAAGATAAAATAATATAATTATTATTGCGTTTTATATCATTTAAAAAAAAGTTACATAAGAATATTTAAAAAAATATGTAGTATTTTCTTATATATTTTTGGAATTCAGATTGTTTAGTAAGAAACAATATAAATGCTATAGCAACACAATTATGACAATGTCTTAATGACGTTTTCGTTACGCGTCTCACACACACTGCTCTCACGCCGTTTGTGCTCTCTGTGTTTAGTGTTCTTGGTTTTGCCTTTTGATTATGCTCGTATAGTTTTCTTTTAAAAATATTTTTACAAGACAACTATGGCTAAACATATTATTTTGAATTCTCATTAGGCAGTGAATTCCTTAATAAGCGAGTAAATTCCTTAATAGAGAGCTTATTCTGCCCCACCAGTTGATTACTCAAAAATAACCTTGAAACGGTAATATACCTAATAGTGAATAGTTATTAATAAAACATTAATATAAGATTAAATGACTGAAATCCTTTAGGTCAAAAACTCATTAATTGATAATATATCTTGAACCATTTCAGTGACATAACTTCACATAACCTACAAATCTTCAAAGCCTCGTAACAATTATTCCTGACCTCGTCGATAAAAAATCTTAGACAAACAATCTCAGATAAGGATGGTGAATCGCTTTTGATATTTTTGATGTAAAGACGCTTCCAGATTACCTGACATAAAAATTTGTATGGGAGTTTGCCATTGTTCTTTGAGCTTTCTAGGTCCAAGGGTTTAGGCTGGGCATGGATGAGTCAGTGAGTGTCTTATTATTTATATTGATTTTTATGAAATGTACGTATTTCATAAAAATCAATCTATGTATTTTGTGAACAAAATGAGAGGGTGTAACTTTAATGATGTAAAAGTTATTGATATAGCTGTAGCGATTGTGATAAAAATTCACGAATATGTGAAAAAATTCAAGATAGAGGGCAATGCCAGGAGTGATCTAGACTATACTTATCTTATCCGCAAAACTTTTTTTAAACTGAATAACATATAAAATAATTTCATTGGTCAAAACAACTTTTAACTGCAAAAATATTGGGTAATAGTGATTTTGACCAAATTATATCGATTAGAAGCGGTTTTGACCAAGAATGTTAACACAATTGATGGACTTGACATGCGACAACGGCAAAAAGTGTTGCTGCTGCTGCTTGCTATTGGGCCTTTCTGATGTGAGCAGTTCCTCGATCAAATGGTGTCACAGATTGGGATTGCAAGGTAAAGATCAAGTTAGAGTAGTCCTCGTGCAGTTCCATGATCACCACACAAAATCAGTAGTTTGGAAGTCTAAGGCCAAGTTAAAAGGTACGTCTTTCACATTATTTGAGTTTCTCACAAAGATACGCCAAAATATTCACAAGCAGGCCAGGAAGCACTTTGGCATGAGGAATGTGTGGACGCTTGATGGCACAGTATACATTAAATTGCCTGATAGTAGTCGTGCAAAAGTAACTTCAGATGAAGACTTCAATAATCTTGCCGCCAAGTTCTCGCCAGGGTGTACTCCTCTTTCTAATGCATCACCTCCGAAAAACGAAGATAGCACAGGTAATCTATCTGATGGATCACAACAAAGTACATCTAAGTGTAGTCGCCAACAAGAAGCGGTCCCGCGCTATCAAGGGGCACCATTGGGTCCAAGCAAAGAATATAAAAGGGTACGTCGTGTTGTGACCAAAAAATAATGGCATTGGTGATATTTTCGCACACTTTCTTATGGTTGTAAAGGTTCATTAGAATAATTAAGTTTACTTTATTCAGTCTTAATTTACTTGGTATCATTCAAGCTTTTATTATTCCTTTTGTTCATATTGTAATGTTAACATTATCATTACATTATATTTATCTTTGTTTAATTGATTTAACTACTAAGGATTTAATATTATTTATTATCTACTTTGAATAACAACGCAACTACAATAGTAATATAATATTGTTAGTACTATAGTAGGTAGAAAATACAAACAAACTTTGTAAAGGATATTGTTGTTTAATGATTTCTTATATTTACGCGAACACTACACATTGAATAAAACTATTTTTACGGATTTTATCGCGTTTAATTTACTATTTTAATTCCCGACGTTTTGGGTGCTTTACAGCACTCATGTTCACGGGGGGACTGAGGTGTTTGACGTCCCAATGTCATAGTTAGCCCGGCTACCTTCAGTTTTTTGAATATTAATTTTTGGTCCGATCTACGCAGAATGAGCTTACAGTATCTTGAAGTCTTGCAGTGGTATGCTTGGGCTGAGATTTAATTTTGTTAATTATAGGATACCAAGCAGATGGCAGCACCCATCCATCTTCTCTATTGAAATTAGGATGTTTTTAAATCTCAAAAGCCTCGCGTATCATCCTTGGTAGGAATCGGTGTTCTTTTGTGAGGATTTGTGGTCTATCAAATCTGATGTAGTGGCTGGGAGGATCTTGAACATGTTCACACACTGCAGACTTCCCGGAACGTCGGTGCTTCACGTCAGCTATATGCTCTTTTACGCGGGTTTATAGATCTTTTTGTTTCTCCTACGTAAGAAAGACCACATTCGCAATCCAGCTTGTATACTCCTGCATCTTGTAGAGGGATATGATACTTGACGGATGGTAAAAATTGACTAATCTTCTTCAGCGGCTTGAAGTATGTTTTAATGGAAGCTCGCTTCAAGATGTAGCCAACCTTGTCTGTGACTCCTCTGACATAGGGTAGTACAGCAGGCACACGCTCGACTATGGCCGGCTTCACTTGGTCACTGTGACGTAGGCATGGGACCCGAAGCTTGATGTATTGCAATACTTGCTTGACGTGCTGAAGCTCGGCGGCCAGATGTTTGCTGTCACAGATCCCTCGTGCCCTCTGAAACAAAGATTTCCCACGGTAGGTAACTGTGATAGATGATGGTGCGATTCACCATTTAAATAGCGGTTGGTATGCGTCTTTTTCCTATACACAGTGTGACCAATAGTGTTATCAGGATTTCAGATGACTAAAACATCTAGGAAAGCTAAAGAATTGTTTGTCTTTAACTCCATTGTGAATTGTATTTTAGAGTTTATGGAATTAAGGTGGTCTAAAAATGCAGTTACTTTGTCAGATGGTAAAATTGTGAAAGCATCGTCTACGTACCGCTTTTAGAATCTTGGAATTACAGGAGCAGTAAGAAGGGCTTTCTCCTCAAAGTCCTCCATGAATATGTCGGCGACTACGGGAGATACAGGTGAGCCCATCGCCACACCATCTACTTGCTTGTAGAATTCTTCCTTCCACAATAGATAGCCAGATGTGAGGCAGTGTTTTAGTATTACTGCATATTCTGTAGGCATGTTGTTATCTTCTAGCTTCCTAGTTACAATTGAGATGCAGTCTTCAATAGGTAAGCATGTGAATATTGACTGAACATCAAAACTGATCATAGTTTCATTGTCAGCGAGATGTAGGTCTTTTATCTCACTAACAAAATGGTATGAAAGCTTTGTGTGTGCTCTAGTATGTCCTCTCAGTGGTGACAGTATTTTTGCCAAGTGTTGAGCCAACTTATAAGTTGGTGAATTGATCTGGCTTACTATGGAGCGTAGTGGATCGTTTGGTTTGTGTATTTTCGGTAACCCATACAACGTCGGTGGTTTGGCACATGATGGTATTGTCAAATTCACGTCGAGATTTAATTTTTCGGAGTATTTCTTTATTAAGTCGGTAGTTGTTTTAAGTGAATTAGTTGTAGGGTCTATTTTGACCTTTATGTATGTACTTGCGTCCGATAAAAGTTGTTATATTTTGAAATTATACTCTGACGTCCATTATTACCGTAGCATTTCCTTTATCCGCGCGGAGAATCGTGAACTCTGGTCTGTTGCGTAAATTATACAACGCTTTAAACTCGTCTTTGGGGAGATTTAGTTTCGGCGCTGAACTTCGACGTAACAAGGACGAAATGTGTTGACGTATGGCCTCTAAATCATCCTTACCGATATTATTCTTAAACAGACAATCCTCAACACTACAGATAATTTCTTCGTACGGGATTTTTTGCGGTGTTATTGCAAAATTCAAGCCCTTCGACAATACTTTTATTGTAGGTTCGTCCAGTGTTTGTTTTGATACGTTATAGACCGTGCGTTGTTTATTGTTCGCGTCTGTGATCAACGGTTGTGTTTCGTTTCTACGTTGACATGTATGTTTGGCATTTGATTTGATCGTTAATTTTTGGTATTTTTCTATTTGTTTATTTTTGCATTCATTATGTTTAGATTTTTCGTGTTTTTCTAAAGTTTCGATGCAATTATTAAAATCAAATGCTGTTAAAACTGTCTTTAACTCACTGGACAAATTGTCTATGGTATTATTTATGAATTGTAGATCGAACAGTTTTTGCTGAATCACCGTTCGTAACAACTTTTTATTTGCCTCATTTAAGATCTTAGCGCTTCCATGTCCCTTTTGGTTGATATTTTGACACACGTAGGAATGAGATTATGGTCTCTACATCTCTTCAAGAAATTTAAATATGTTATATATCTTGCGCGCTTTATTTTAAGATCTTCTAATCGGCGAATTTTATTTGCTATTACAAGTCGGTACTGGTTTACATAATGATTTCTTATATTTACGCGAACACTACACATTGAATAAAACTATTTTTACGGATTTTATCGCGTCTAATTTACTATTTTAATTCCCGACGTTTCGGGAATTAAAGTTAGCACAAATTCTCGCAAAAGAACACCGACTCCTACCAAGGATGATACGCGAGGCTATTGAGATTAAAAAACATCCTAATTTCAATAGAGAAGATGGATGGGTGCTGCCATCTGCTTGGGATCCTTTAGTTTACAAAACTTAATCCAAACTCAAGCATTTCACTGCAAGACTTCAAGATACTGTAAGCTCATTCTGCGTAGATCGGACCAAAAATTAATATTCAAAAACTGAAGGTAGTCGGGCTAACTATGACATTTTTACGTCAAACACCTCAGTCCCCCCCGTGACCATGGGTGCTGTAAAGCACCCGAAACGCTGTAAAGCACCCGAAACGTCGGGAATTAAAATAGTAAATTAAACGCGATAAAATCCGTAAAATAGTTTTATTCAAGATATTGTTGTTGTTACGATTCGCCAAGTAAGGCAGGCAAAGTTCTTAGACCTTACAGCCTCGTGTGATTCAATATTTATAAATACTACTGGCAAACAGATGTTATTCCATACCGTGATTAAATTTACAATTTCTCTCATCATTCAGATCTCATCATTACTTCCTCTTCTGATCGTGTGATTCAGTTTGGACAACTCTCTGCTCCTTGTTTCTCACGATACGACTTGATTTACTTTTCATATAAACTGAAACCTTCAAAACAGAAGCCTATTTTCTGCAGTTACGCAATTTTTCTAGAATAAATATTGAGAGTCTCAGAAAGACGCAGAGACGCATCTGCAATTGATTTTGGCCCTTTGATGGCAGCTTCTAACATCGATGATAAAATATCCTTTCTTAATAATACCATCCTGAATCTATTTAATATTCATGCTCCTGTACGTTATGTAAAAGTTAAGTTTCCTCCTGCTCCCTGGATGACTAAAGTACAGGTAACAATGGCGTGACGTGATCGGGCTTTCCAGAAGCTTAAAAAGGATCGCTCTGAACAAAATTGGTCTTTGCTAAAAACAGATGCAATCAGGTGGTACGACATGCCAAACGCCGCTACATTCATGACAAAAAAACTACTTTTTCGCCCACTGATGTGTGGAAATTCCTTGGATCTCTCGGAATTAATAAATCAAATTCCCCGGAATATGGCACCTCTCTCAATTTGGATGACATTAATCGTCACTTTGTTTCTATTACTTCATTGGACCCTCAAGTCCGTTCTCAAACTATAGCTTCTATAGAATCAATGCAGCCTCTCCGGATCCCTGACTTTTGTTTCTCCCCTGTTACTCAGGATGAAATAAGAAAAGCTCTGTTAGCCATTAAATCCAAGGCTGTGGGATAGGATGAAATTAGTAAGCAAATGATATCTATGATACTTGAGTGCCTAGTTCCAGCTATAATACACATTATAAATTATTCTCTGGACTCAGGTCAATACCATTCTACATGAAAAAAGGCTTTTGTACGACCCCTTCCTAAAATACCTAATCTTGTTCTCCCTAACCATTTTTTTCCTATTTCAATTCTCCCATACCTCTCTAAAGTTCTGGAAGCCTGTGTTTTTAAACAAATATCTATGTTCACTGCAAAACATAACCTGCTGAATGAATTTCAATCGGGGATTCGCTCTGGTCACAGCACTACCACTTCACTTATAAAAGTCACAGACGATATAAGAAAAGGCTTGGATGAGCAGAAAGTAACAGTGGTAGCGCTTATTGACTTTTCAAACGCTTTCAACACAGTAAATCATGGTATCCCACTATCTATCCTCAAACACCTTAAATTTTAATCCCCAGCCTTGGAGTGGTTCTTTTCTTATATTCACGGCCGCCAGCAATCGGTTCGCTCAGGTCAGCGTTTTTCTTCATGGGTTGAAATAGAATCTGGTGTGCCGCAAGGCGGAATACTTTCTCTTATTATGTTTTCCTTACTTATAAACTCTATCTCCTCAGTTTTAGATTGTTCGTACCATCTGTATGCGGATAATCTTCAGCTCTATGTGCAGTCAGGCTTAAATAATCTTACCTTTGTAATACATAAACTAAATAATAATCTGGAAGCTATAAGAGAATGGTAGTGTAAATATGGCGTTTCGGTTAATCCAAAGTCCAGAAGCAAAGTCATAATCTTCGGAAGTTCACAATTATTGCTAAAATTGATTATGGAAATCTCTCTCCTGTAATTTATAATGGAACTTTGATTCCATATTGTGATTCCATAAAAAAATCTTGGCTTGTACATGTACAAAACTATGACCTGGAAATTGCAGATCTCTGAGGTAATTCGTAAAGTTATTGCCAACTTGCGTTCCCTTTATCGTTTTAAACGTTTCCTACCTTTCAAAACCAAGCTTACGTTTGTTCATTACCTCATTCTACCTATCATCGATTATGCAGATATATGTTACCCAGATCTGTCACAAAATCTTCTAAACAAGTTAGAGCGCCTTCTTAATAATTCCATAAGGTTTATTTGCGGTTTACGTAAGTATGACCACATATGTTCCTATCGTTCAAAGCTTAAATGGCTACCTATACGTCAAAGGCGATTCTTTAGAATTTTACTTGTACTTTATTCAATTTTAAACGATCCAAGGTCGCCTTCTTATCTTAAGTATAACTTTCATTTTCTTTATTCGATTGATGGTCGAACACCACGACAATCAAACCGTCTGAGGATAAGGTTTCCACAGCATAGGTCTAGTTTTTTCAGGTCCTCTTTCACTATACAGGCTATACATCTTTGGAACACCCTCCCCAATGATATTAATGCAACAAATAAAAACTCATTTAAATTACTTCTACGACAACATTACCTGAAGGCACTTACAAATTGACATTATTATTTTTTTTTTTTTTTTTATGTTTCTCTTCAAATATTTATTTATTTGTATATTAATACGGATGTTTATTTATGTAATTTATAAGCATGTATACACATTACATATATGTATGTATGTATGTATTATTGTATGTAATATGTATGTATATTTTAATATATGTTGTGTATGTATGTACTATGTGTATATTATATTTTCATATATGTACACTTTGTTTATGTATTATGTTTCGCACCTGCCTACAATTGTCTTTGGCACTTAGAGTTGACCGGCAGAGAACGCCATATGGCATAAAGTCCGCCCTATGTATGATTTAAAAGCCTTTGAAATCATTGCGTGCATATATTTTTGGGTGTATGCCGATTATATAAGACAATACAAGTTCTGTTGGACCGCACTCGTATTATTATGATTGAAACAAAGTAAGAATCGAAAATGAATACGGTAAAATGATTAAAATAAAAATTAATAATCCATTAATTTCACGTTAGAAAAGGTTTTATCGCCAAATTTAAAAATATTTGTTGACATATTTTTGTTCTTAAATGGTGTTGAAGAAAAAAAAACTTTTTTTACATGAATAAGCCATGCTGTATAACGAATGGGTCGGCTCGACTCGAAGGATTACGCTCTCATAGAATGCCAATATAAAATAGCTGCTGCTCAATGCTACTGTGTCGTGCTGCGTTCGCATGTGAGTGTAGAGAACCTGAGACCCTTTTTACTGGAAACAAGGCATTCCAACTTAGTCCTCAGTGGTGACAACACATCTGTATTTTGATTCTTAATCGAGGATAGAGATGTCTATGGGCCACAGCATCCACTTACCATCAGTTAAACTGTGTGCTCGTTGGTTACTCTATGTATATGTAAAAAAAAAACTATATTGCATTAAAACTGTAAGAGATAGAACATAAAGTGTGGGGACCTTTTTGTGTCAAATTTTAAACTAAAAAAGTTTTGTTCGATAATTTTTATACATCTCTTATAGTTTATGAGAAAATCATCAATAATCATTTATTTTTACAGTTTTGCGATTTTTTAAATCACTGCAGTTCATAAAGTTACATCCGTTTTCCATTGCCATGATAATGAAATGTTTACCAGTACGTAACATTTGTTCCGGTAATTCCCCAAGTACATGATAAATACAGAAATTTAAACTTCAGTTAAAATCAAACTTCAATCAAAAAGAGCAACAAAATTGCTCAAAGGGTTAAGTTTACAAGCCTTTTTGCGTCAACGTGTATAGTTAACTAACATCCTCACAAAATCTACTAGGCTTTATTTCCTCCTCTTCATTTTAACGTTTTGCCAATCAAAAAAAGCACAAATAATTGTTGTAAGTAAGTTTCATAAAAATAAAACATTAAAGTATTTTTGTTCTTCGCACGCCCATAAAAGTCAAATGCTGGATATGGGTCTGATAAGTCGTGAATACGCTTCTCCCCATTATCTGTTTGCGAAAAAAAATTTACATCTGTCATACACGGGATGGTCATAATTTCATAAGATTTTTCTGTTATTTTCTATACTGGCCTCTTTCGTCACCTAATGTTAAAATGGCTGGTACTGTGCATGTACGTAGAATTCATTACCCATCCCCTATGCTCATTACCGAGTGTCAGAATATTAGGAACTCTCAGCTATTAAATATCAATACAGTTGGAGTAGAACAGCTTTGCCAACGCTAGGGGAATATGATTAAAATATAATAGATTACATAGAACTATAAGAAATAATTGAAATGTGACAATAATTGATATGATATGTGAAAGTTTCTCAATACGTTTGGATACAGAAAATCGCAATTTGACTATAAAAGCATCATCTTTTCTCCTAATGATTTTGATCGTCATTTTCTGTCTTCTCAAATAGTTTCTGATAATATAGAGCTAATGATATCTCATTTATATCTTCCATGCCTCCTTATTCTCATGAAACTTTGATTTTTTCTCCTGTAGACGAAGACGAGGTACGCAAAACACTTTCATCTATTAAATCGAAATCCATTGGTTGTGATGATGTCAGTAGGTAATGGTTATGCACGTGTTGGATACTGTTTTACCCGTGATAACTCGTATTATTAACTTTTCGCTGACGTATATTGCTTTCCCAACTCTCTGGCGTAAATCCTTAATAATTCCCATTCCTAAATCCACCAATTGCAACGCTATATCCAATTTCAGATCAATTTTTCAAATTGGTTGCCTTTTTTAGGGATCGGGTGGACAAAAGCCGTCTTCCATGTTTTCGGGACTAAGCCTAGGGAGTAGGAGTACCGGAAAAGATGCGTTAGAACCGGTGCCAACTCCGGAGCACACATCCTCAGCACAATTGGGGGGATTCCGTCAGGCCCACTCGATGTGTGTGGATGTCCAGGGAGAGGAGTGCTTTGCGAACCGAGCGCTGTGTAAGCAACACATCCTGCATGGAGCACTCACGGATGGATGGTCGGTGGTGTGTTCTCCCGTCATCGAGAGTCCAATTGGACGCAAAGAAAGAGACTAGCAGATCGGCTTTCTCCTTTGCGGCATGGGCCAGTGAGTCGTCCTCCCTGTGTAAAGATGGAAGAGATGGCTGATAGAGGTTCCCTTGGACAGCCTTGTCGAGAGACCAGAATGCACGGATTCTCGAAGGAAGGCGAACTAGTTTCTCGCCAATTCTGCCTATGTGCTCTGACTTTGACTTGGCAATGACTCTTTTGAAGGACCTGGAGGCGAAATTATACTTCTTTTTAAAGGCGCTGGTGCTTACATCCCGGGACGTTGATGCATCAGTCCAGGCCCGGTAGCACTCATACTTGTAGCGTAATGCTATTTTACAGGAGCGACTAAACCATGGCTGAGATCTGCTTCCGATGGGCACCACAGAGGAAAGAATAAAAAGTTCCATACCCTGAAGTACCACGTCAGCAACAAAATTAGCAACAACGTTGGGATCGTCCGATGAGAAGCAAACCCGCCCCCTAGGGTGAGTTGCAAAGAATGACCGCATCCCATCCCAATCGGCCGACCTATAGTGCCAAACACGGCGGCAGCATGCAGAAAGTAACCGCGATTTCACCGTGAGTACCACGACACTCCGGACTAGACAATTGTCCGAGGAGCCAAGAGGGGCGTCTACGGAGACCTGATATCTATCCGGATGAGAGGTCAGCAGTAGGTCCTACAGGGAACGTGCATGATCCTTCACATCTGGATGAATGGCTACAGATTCCTTGCTACAACAGGTCCCATCCACAGAGATCGTGATCCTTGGCGATTTTAACGCCCACCACGCCGAATGGCATGGCCAGCAGTGGGCTATGAGTGGGCTGATGAGAAATCATACAATATCAGGTATTTATTTCATTAAAAGGGCGTGAAATAATACTTTTTTTTTCAAAAACGCTTATTGGCGTAACTTACATACATTTTATCCTAGAGAAGTAAACAATTGCTTTCGTAAAAATAAAGTAGTATGCCTCGGGAAAATGGAGCGCAAATGTGTTCGCTCACAGTACATTGCACTCAATCTATTTACAAAGGATATGCTAGAATCCACAAGGCACACCGCCTTACATCTTATCTACTGTTAGTTTTTTCTTTCCGTATAAGTAAGTACGAATTTAAGCATCTAGGTGAAAAAAGAACATTTTTGATGCAAACAGAAAACAATTATGAAAATTCGACATAATCTATGTGAAATTTTATTAAAATATTTTACTATTTAATGGTTTTAATCGGTCACAGTAGCATCAATAAGCATTCATTATAATATCTCACATTAAATTATTATTTATCAGACAGGCTGTATTATCCTTCATAATTTCTAAAAATTAAAAAACAATCGAGGCACTTTCAGACATAATTAATTGTGGTTGCTTAAAATAATTCCCACTAAGCTTTTAATACTCAATAAATTAAAGGACTTAATTAGATTTTGCGATTATATTAATTGTGGAGGTTAAAGGAAAATCGAAAAACTTTAGGAACTTGTTGTTGGTTTAATTACTAAATATTCTTCAAAAGACGCATTAATAGGTATTATTCTGTTGCTTTGAAGTGAAAAGTCATTAGACCAGTGTTCATTCGAGGACCGCGATAGATCAATTTAATTTTTCCATTCAAAAACATCGACCTAGCTTATCGTATTTTTAAATATACATTTATATACATAACATAATATACAATATTTTATTATATACAGTATTAAAAACTATAATAAAAACAACTAAAAGTAGTAACTTAATTATCATACAATCCTACTCGTCCTACTACATCGTGCCAAGAAAACTGGCTGCGTTTCCCCGCTGAATGGCTATACTTAGACTTTGAGCGAGAAAAGAACCAGCCCTCTTATCACCAGCAGCAACAACCAGTCGCGGATGAAATTCCTTTAGGAACTTCACCGCACGCGGACCCCACGGACCGATAATCTTTACAGCAAATGGCACAAATATGTAGTTATCTCTCAGAGACTCATAAATAAATAACGCAAGTAATTAGTACTTTCATTATGATGAGTAATGATAATTTATTTGTACTTTTAACTGTCGCGTAGATCTAGAAAGATACTTATCTGGAAAAAAAATCAGTTAGTCAGTAAATCAGACAAACTAATGAATGAACAAATAGATGGGTCCACAAACGATTTAACGGACTGGCCCAAAACCAAACCACGAAACAAAATGGGCAAACTATAAGTTTGTGTTTCAAATTGTAAATAAAAAACAAAATGACCGCAATAACGTAATCCACAATTTCTCCTGAATTTATTATTAGCCTAAAATTGGTTAGCAATAAGTTTATTATAATACGGAACTATGATAATTACAAAATAAAGGTTAATAATAATATAATAACAACTCAAAATCAAAAATTAATGGCATATAAATTAGAGGCAAGCGCTTTAATTTTATTTATATGTTTAGATGTATAGATTAAGATATACATATTAAAAAAAGAGTACGTCTGGGATGGTTACCATCCTCCTACCTATTTTCGCGGATAAGTAAAAGTACAATCATTGCCAGGCTACTAAAATTCATTTTAAACATTAGATTATTATAATTTATTATAGCAATAAAAACAGCGTTTTATGTCACACAAGCAACAAAATAATTTAATGGTCACAGCACACGCTACAATAAATAGTACATTCATATATGTATATGTATCGTTATAATTCATCCTCGCAGTAGGTCCTTGATTGATGGCTCCGGAGATTGCATGTCAGGATTACGTCTGCGAAGGATGTAAGGAATATTTAGTAGATCAAACTAGCAAATGGAGCAAGCCAAGCTTTGTACCTAGTAAATAATTGAATGCTAATCTAAAATTGTTACTTCCATATACAATAAAAATAAACACATCAACACGGTATAGGGATATTTCAACAACACATGCGTTAAAAGAGTTTTTGACAATATTTTCTTAACACATGTATATTCGTATATCCAAGCAAAACTTTATTTAATAATATAACATTTTTTTACCGACTTCAAAAAGGAGGAGGTACTCAATTCCACTGTATGTTTTTTTATGTGTTACCTCATCACTTTTTCTAGGTGAACCGATTACGATGATTCTTTTTTTATTTGAAAGCTAGTGCTTCTCATGTAGTCCAATATAAATATGATCAAGGTCTGACGTCGGTTATACAATTTTTTTTATTTCACCACTTGTTTTAGATTTTAGATTTTTATGCAGCGAAAAAAAACGCAATTGTGAAAACTGCATGTACATCATTAAAGTTTAATTTTTAAATTAAAAAATAAAGTAAAGTAGGAACCTTTAATATATACCGTATATAACCGGCTAATAATCAAGAGTTAATAATAAGCACTCATGGCATTCATAACGCATAAATATCCTGTTGAGGAATATTGTCCAGTTGAAAATCCCTCAGAGATCTTCTTTGGAGCACATCCCAAACATGCTCAATGAGATTTAAATCTGGGGATTGTGCTGGCCATTCTAGTGGCGTGATATCATGTTTGTGCAACCAGGCAGTTACCACACTGACCGTTTGTTAACGGGCATTGTCGTGCATAAGCAGAAATATCTGACCTACTTGTGTTCGATGTGGCAAGACTATTGGTTCTATCACCTCATTACGGTATTTTTCAGTCGTCATAGTGCCCTGTATCCAAACGGGTCTGTTCTTCCAACAAAACGAATATCTGCCCACACAATAATGGATGATCACCTTGGTATGGATGAATTTCTTCAGGGTATTGAAGCCGGCTTGTACAACCAGGAACTCTCCAAACACGTACTCTCCTCGAATCAAGATGAATACCAAATCGAGATTCATCTTTGAAAAGCACCACCGACCATTAGTGAGGTTCCTAGTTCACGTATTCTCTCTAGCCCATTGCAGTCTTCATCCACGATTTCCTTTTCTTAAAGCTGTAACCCAAAATGGTCTATGGGCATAAAGGTTGGCTTCGTGCAGTCTCTTCCTCACAGTTTGGTCACTCACAAGCACCTGGTGTTAAGGCCTTTGGACCAATTGCATCGTAGTACCTCCCTCGTGGCACGATAGTGTGACCACAATCTCGAAATCACATTTTGCTTGGTACCTATTGCCTCAGTGACGTCATGCCTACAGCTTTCCCACTGCTCTTAACATCTCTTTTCCAGTTAATTGTCGTTGATATCATTACCACTATGTAATTAATTGGTGATATAGATTGCCAGCATAACGTGGCTTGCTAGTCAAGGCGCCTGGCTACTACATCTCGTGTTCTTGATTTCAATAATTCCGTCTGTTTACGCCCATATTATTGGTTCAGGTGTATTATGATCTGACGCTGTACCCTAATTCAATATTAAAGCATTGACGTTGTATCAAATACTTGGGTTTATGCGAATGAAAACTTTACTGGCGCATAAACATAGTGCCACTAGAAATTGTGATGAATTTAGCAACTATAGTCACCGTAGTCTAATTCGGTATTGCGTATGGATGAAAATATTATGGACATTTCAACAAAATACAAGAAAGTACCATCAAAGAAAGGATTCCACGTAACACAAAAATTCTTGAGGCTTACAAAGATTTTAATTTCATCAGGGTTGGTTTTTTCAAGTATAGCTTGAAAATTTGTTTCAATGTATTGTAATTTATATAGCTAAGTCAGCTATATGTGGCTGACTTTTTAACGTTGAAAATTCCTTTATGACTTTTCCCCAGCTGGGCTGGTGGAGTTTAGTAAAAATAATTCAAAACGTTTGAATGCACTACAAATTGTTAAGAGGTGGGACGATGTTCGTACAAAAATATTTTCCCTTTAATAAAATACTGAAAAGTGAGATAATTTAAGAAATATAGCATCCCACGTAATTATATGAGGTGAACAATATACGAGTAAAAAAGAAAGTACAACAAAAAGGACGAAGAATGAAAAAATATTTTTAGGTAAGTGAAAAAAAAAGGGATTATACATTAAAAAAGAATTTTCATTGTGAGGCTACTACTACTACGATATTATAAAAGGTAAGTGAACTGTAGGGCGGCCCCCCACTAGATGCAGTGAAGACTTGGTAAGACATACATGAAGATGATGCATGTAGGTGACTCAGCACCGTGCTAAATGTCATTGCTAGGGGGCGGCCTATATCTAGCAGTGGACTTGCGAAGGGCTGTAAGGATGATGATGATGATGATTGTCAGACTAAGTTTGTCCATTTTACAAACATATCTCATCGCTCCTATCATGAGTCTGGCAATAAGAGATTTATGATTTTTATAAAATAATAATAAAATAATATCGAATAAAACTAATTTTTACGGATTTTATCGCATGTCATTTAAAATTCATTGCAGGCGTTATGGGCTCTTTACAGCACCCATGGTAACGTGGTGAGGACTGAGGTGTTTGAAATATTGATGTCATAGTAAACGAAGGCTAACATCAACTATTAAAAAATATTTTTTGATCCAATCTACGCAGAACGAACTTACGGTATTTTAAGTAGTATGCTTGGGTTTGGATTTAATTTTATTAATTATGCGATCCCAAGCAGATGGTAGCACCCAGCCGTTTTCTCTATTGATGTTAGGATGTTTTTAATTTCAATAGCCTGGCAAATCATCCTGGGTAGGAATCGATGTTCTTTCGCGAGGATTTTTGGTCTATCAAATCTGATGTAATGGCGAGGGCTGTCTAGTATATGATCACAAAGTGCGGACTTCCTAGATATTTCTTTACATTATTTACTAAATGTAAATAAAATATATAAATTAATCTACTATATCATACATCGATAGGTTCTTAAAATTAATAAACCTATTAAACGAGTATAATAAAAATATATATATTATTTATTTTTTATTTTAACAACATACTAATTATACTACATATGTTAAGATCCACCACCAATTTCTCTTATATTTTGAAATAATTATTGAGTATTTTTGTAATTTTATTAAATTCTTATCGAAATTGACGATTAAGAGCCAAGCTATGATTTTTATTCGAAAGAAAGATTAGGTGCAATCTCTTAAACTAAGTAAGTAAGTAGATCGTGCTAACGCATAAGCTCTCAAAATTATGCCATCGTCTTGAATGTATAATGTATTATATTTTAGTGGAATTTTTCTAGAAAATATTTCTCATTATTTCTTTTGAGTGTTATAATTATTTCATAATATGCGAGCTACTTGAAAACGCGATACTCGGTGCTGGTAAAACTAACCTTGATAATTGCATTTCAAATGTTAATTCACCGTATATTCGTGCGGTAAAAGGAAGAGTTGTGAGGAATTTCACGTTATAAATAAGACTTCCATGATTTTAATTTTAATTAAGTATCTTTAGTTCCCATAAAATTGTCCGAATATCCCACATATTCGAAATAATTATAGAATTATCAGAAAAAATTAATAATTTCTATAATTATTTTCATTTACCGTTACAAAAGGGTATGTATTTGGTCTATGGTAGTAAAAACCTTTCGGACACCGGCTTGTTCGGGAGGATAGAAGTCGTCGAGTCTTCGTGCGAGACGATTCGTAATACTTACTATCATAATAAAAACTTTTATCGTATACATATTATTATTTTGTATCGCACGCGGACTTCCGTACGTTATTATTCGTTCGGGCAAAGAAAATATACACTACGCGAAAAGAAACGACACTTAAGCATGTGTGCACGTAAAATCGCTTGCGGCTATGTGTGGGTGCCTGGATGTGTGCGGGGGGCCTTGAGAGGCGCGCGGGGCGTGGAACGGGCCGTCGCCGACTGCCCCGGCCGAGGGCTAGTACGTAGTAGTTCGCGTCTCGTCTCTCTAATCTCACGCACCGCACGCAAGCACAGACTGACTGCGCTTTATACAAAAATAATGCCTATTCATTTTTATATAATTATTCTACCTTTATTTAGTTACAATATTTGTTTATATGTATGGCACATTTATGTTATATGTAATAGTTTTAAAGTATATATTTGTACTTTTATATATTTATATTTATAAAAATATATATTTATATGTATATATATACATATATATTAATATGTATGTATGTATTTATCTTATCTATGTACTTAAATACCATTCTATATTCCTATTTATGGCTTCAATAACAAAAATTTTGTTATTTATGTCGTCAAATCACACACGTTTTTATTGTTTTCTTGCAATCCTGTCCATCCAAAGGTTGTCTGGAAGAGATCGCTCTTAGCGATAAGACCACCCATTGTACCACATTTCTTTTTGTCATTTTTTGTTAATATTTATGTTATTTTTTGGCGTACAATAAAGTGTTATCTATCTATCTATCTATGCTTCCCTATGGATTTTCTAAAAAAATTGTACATACGGCTACGAATTTTTGCAATTGTTAGAAATAATAATAAAAATTATAAAAGTAATCGAAAAAGCCAAAAATATATAAGAGTAAGTAATTTTTAAAGGGTAGTAGCTAATACTGATTATTGCGTAATGAAATACTAAGTGTTGGTTAATTATTTAAGATTACCATTAACTGTCTGTATTTTAAGAGTAATTATTTATATTTATACATACTTTTGTTGAATGTATCTGTAAATTTTTTTTTATAGGAGAGGGGGCAAACGATCATGCGGCTCACATGATGGTAAGTGAATACAGCCGCCCATGAACAACTGAAACACCAGGGGAATTGCAGATACGTTGCCGGCCTTTTAAGAAGGAGTAGGCTCTTTTCTTGAAGGTCCCTAAGTCGTATCGGTCCGGAAAAATCGCTGGTGGTAATCGATTCCACAAGGAAGTTGTGCGAGGAAGAAAACTTCTTCTAAATCGCACAGTGGTGGACCGCCAATCATCCAGATGGTATGGATGGTATCTCGAGTTCTGTCGCGATGTGCGATGGTGAAATTGAGCGGCTGGAATTAGTCCGAACAATTCCTCAGAGCACTCCCCGTGGTACATGCGATAAAATACGCAAAGAGATGCAACATCTCTACGCAGTGCCAGTGAGTCAAGCCGATCGGACAGAACTCGGTCGTCGACGATTTGAGCTGCTCTGCGCTGGATGTGGTCAAGTGGAAGGAGCTGGCACTGGGGAGCCCCTGGCCCAGAGATGGGAACAGTATTCCATGTGGGGCCGAACCTGCGCCTTGTAAAGTTGCAAGCGGTGTGCCGGCATGAAATACTGTCCCGCTCTGCTGAGCACGCTAAGCTTTTAGAGGCCAATTTGGCCTTCTCTTCAAGTGACCACGAAACTGCACATCACTCGATATGTCGACACCGAGGATTCGATACTGGCTGAGGCAACAAGGGAGTACCTTGAAACTGAGGAGATACGACAAAGGGTTCTTTTAGCGGTAAACGCGCAAACTTGTGTCTTCTGGGATTGAACTGGACTAGATTTAGTCGCCCCAGTCTGAGACTTTGTTCAACAAAGTCTCGACTTCAGACACAAGTTTGTTCCGGTATCAGTGACGTTTTCCGAGAAATATTGGCACGGCCGGTGTATAAAGCATCACCAGTGCTGTCGTCTGCATAGCAATGAATGTTACCAGTTTGCAACATATCATTGATATGCAGAAGAAACAGCGTTGGTGATAGCACGCAGCCTTGTGGAACACCAGCGTTAATGGGCTTGTAATCGGAGCATGCACCGTCTACTACGACCTTGATGCTCCGATCTGCAAGAAAACTAGTGATCCAATTGCACAATTTCTCGGGAAGCCCATAGGAAGGGAGCTTCGAAAGAAGCGCTTTGTGCCAAACCCGATCGAAGGCCTTCGCTACGTCCAAACTCGTTAGTTTTAGGGAGTCCAAGGGAGGAGCCGTTGCCAACGCCTCTCCCTTGGACTCCACTGCCTCCGCCCATCTATGAGTTAGGTAACCTAGAAGATCACCAGCTGAGCGACCTCGACGGAAACCGTACTGGCGGTCACTAATCAGCTGGTGATCCTCAAGGTACCGCATGAGCTGGCAGTTGATAACAGTTTCCATTACTTTGGAGAACAAGGAGGTGATAGCGATAGGCCTGTAGTTGGACGGATCTGAGCGGTCGCCTTTTTTAGGGATCGGGTGCACCAAAGCTGCATTTCATGAGTTCGGGACTACGCCTAGGGAGTAGGAGTACCGGAAAAGACGCGTTAAAACCGGTGCCAACTCCGAGCACACGTCTTCAGCACAATAGGTGGGACTCCATCAGGCCCACTCGACTTGTTGACGTCCAGGAGAGAAGTGCTTTACGCACCGAGCGCTGTGTAAACAGCACTTCCCGCATGGAGCACTCACACCGCGGGATGGTAGGCGGTATGTTCCCCGTCATCAAGAGTCGAGTTGAAGCAAAAGAGAGCCTAGCAGATCGGCTTTCTCCTTGCGTCATGGGCCAGTGAGTCGTCCACCCTGTGCAGAGATGGCAGAGATGGCTGACAGAAGTTCCTTGGACAGCCTTGGCGAGAGACCAGAATGCACGTTCCCGTAGGGAGGCGAACTAGTTTCTCGCCAATTCTGCCGATGTGCTCTGAATTTGTCTTGGCAATGACACTTTTGAAGGACCTGGAGGCGGAATTATACTTCTTTTTAAGAGCGCTAGTGTTTACATATCGGGAAGTTGATGCGTCAGCCCAGGCCCGGTAACACTCCTGCTTATATCGTGATGCAACTTTACAGAAGCGACCAAACCATGGCTGAGTTCTGCCTCCGATAGGCACCACAGATGATGGAATAAATAATTCCATTCCCTGAAGTACCACATCAGTGACAGAATCAGCAACAACGTTGGGATCATCCGGCGAGAAGCAAACCCGCCCCCAAGGATAGGATGCAAAAAAAGACCGCATCCCATCCCAATCGGCTGACCTATAGTGCCAAACACGGCGGCGAGCTGCAGATCGCAACTGCGATGGGAGCGTGAGTGGCACCGTACTCCGGATCAGACATTGGTCCGAAGAGGGGCATCGACGGAGACCTGATATCCGTCCGGATGAGAGGTCAGCAGAAGGTCCAACAGGGAAGGTACATGGTCTTCCACATCTGGGATCCGCGTAGGCGAAGTAACCAGTTGTGTCAGACCATATGCCAAGGCAGTCATAAACAGATCTACCCGCATGATCGGTTAAACGGGAACCAAGCCATTCAGCGTGGTGGGCGTTAAAATCACCGAGCATCACGATCTCTGCGGAAGGGACCTGTTGTAGCACGGAGTCTGCAGCCATTTGGACGTGGTCGATGAGTCGGTCTGTGTCGGCATTACCGCTATGGGACCTATAGAGGCACCCGTAGACGCGAGGATGGTCGTCGCTGTCTACGCGCAGCCATAGGATGGACAGGTCCGTACCTTCAAGACTGCCGAGGCGTCGATAACAGATGTCCTGACGTACACGCAAACTCCAGCCCGGGGCACAAAGGAGTGTTCCAATTTGTACCCCGGGCAGGAGAGATACGAAGTATCAGCCGGAGAGGACACCTGTGTCTCGGTTAGAAAGAGCAAGGCCGGCTTTGCCGTCTCCAGATGGTAGTGGACGGCGTTAAGGTTTGAATGAAGTCCCCTGATATTGCAGAAATTCACGGAAAGCGTAGCAGGGGTTGCCTTTGTCTTTTTGCTCCGCTTGCCCCGAGCAGGTTTCGTCTTGAGCGGAATTTCGCTCCCCCCAGAATACGCGGGGCAGCCTGAGCACCCACGCTCAAAAAAAGTAGGGTAGCATGGGCGTGGTTGCTCAGCGAGGATTCTCCAGGATACTGGTACCCTCCTGGGGGTTTCTGTTTAATTCCACTACCATGTTGATTGGGATTAGCCTCCGGCCACCTGCACTCACCAGGCGAAATGCAGAAGTAAACCTCTACTTCACGCTGGTATTCTGTGAGGTCGTGGTACCACCCCGGTTTGAGCCGGCCCATCCATGCGACAGCAAAAGCTGCCGCGTGGCTCTACCACTGTTAAAACGGCTCTACCACTGTTAAGTTGTTGTTTTTTTTTTGTTATTCCTTCAACTGATATGTGTACAAATATTTAAATTTAAGCGCCTACTTTATGTATGTGGCAAATTTGAAATAAATGTTTCTTTCTTTCTGTCTAATACCTCTCGAAAACAGCACGTAGACGCGGTTCTGAAGGAAAATCGATCTATAGTTCTTCGATAGGGCGTTGTCGTCTTTCTTGATGAACAAGACCACCGCACTTCTACTCCACGCCTTCGAGTAGTGCCACCTTGAAAAACGGAATTGAAGAGCCTTTGAAAGACTTCAAGTACTGATTTTCAATCCGCATTCAGAAGCTCCGCTGTAATTCCATCCACGCCCGGGGCCTAGCTCTTTCTGCTCATAGGGGATATTTCCCATAGTTGCTACGCTAATTTTCGCTGTTATCAGAAAGATGCTGCTGCCCATCTCCTGTCTCAGTTTCCCTCTGTCGCCTATTACGACACCCACAGGAAGATATTGGGTTTTCAATATTGCGTATATGAAAATATAATATTCACAATACACTGCAAACTTAGTAAGTGGAATAACTTTACTATTACTTAGTTTTATAATACTTACATGTAGTTATTTCGAAACTAATTTAACCAGGTTTATACTTTTAAACTATTCAACTTCAACTTTTAATGATTTTAAATAGCGTTCTAAGAGCCATCATATATCTTGACTCGTAAAACCTTTTCCTGTAAATTGCAGAAAAATAAGGCACTTAGATTCACTAAGCGATACACTAAGAGTGATATGATTCTACCTTAGGTTTCATACCACTTTTTAAGCATAACATGTAAAATTTGTTTTAATTATAAATCATTTTAAAGTTCGAAGGAAAATTAGAAAAGAGGATAAACAAACCGGTTAGTTTTTATTAATTATACATATATATATACACATAGCTATAATGTATACAATGTGTCCGGGTTTGTAGTAATAAAACTTTAAGGCCATTATACACTTAATTTTGTCGATAAAAACACCCCATATAAGGTGTGCAATCCGCACGCCCTCAAAGATTTTACGGTCGGTTTTAGTACCAGACTTACTTATTTCGATATACACATAGTCTAACAACCATAATTTTGGACCTAGGTCTCACTGAGGCCTACATTTAATGTTATTTTTATGGTCGTAACATAGATAATCTATAAAAATATTCAAGATCAGATCTTTCTAAATTCAACAATCATAATAGCAAAATTTAAATAAAAACACATTTATTAGTATAATCAACACATTTTGAACAGCTATAGCAATGGTTCAAAATGATTGCCTCGGTTTATTAAGCCCGCAGTTGCTCTGAGAGCTACTTGTTACTAAACAAGTAGCTCTAAGTGTTGTGAGGAAAGCCTAGTGGCTTTTTACACTAGGATTTTCTCGAATTTCATTTGCAACCACCATGATTCGGTCCCTCTTTTTTTGTATTAACTGGATCATAGTACTCGTACATTCTTTGTATCAATTAGACAGATATTATGCTTCAGTTACGATGCCTATTTTTTTTAAAATATAAAACCTGTTACTGTATTGTATTTGATCTTTAAAAATTACAAAAAATAGAAACGTTGTGATGTGTCCTTTCGCCGTCTAAGGAAAAATCCTTATTATATATTAGACTAAAAATCACATTTAACAAACGAATAATAAGTAATGAAAAAAAAATAACATGGCTTAACGTTAAAAGAATGAATCCAGGTAAAACCTATTCACTCTTTTCTTAAAGGCCACGGAAAGTCTGTTTATTCCTCATCATGATAACCCATCAAAATTCCACTACTGAACATGGGCCTTCCCCATTGATTGCTCCATAGGACGATTTTTGCCAAAGTTACCATGCTTACAATTGCAGACGGATTGGCAACCGCAGTTTTTTTTATTATTTTGAGTTTTTATCTGGAAGATACTGCTATCCATCTCCTGTTTCAGTTTCTTTCTGTCGCTTCTTACGACACCATCAAGATAATACGGATTAGTGGATTCTCTAAAGCCCTACACAGCTTTAGCTAATTATAGATTTTGACACCTATCGTAATTATTTTATCCCTAGACTGTATTTCACCCACTGCGTTCGGTCAACAGTCAGTGGCATTTTTTGAAGGTACATAAATCATATCGGTCCGGAAAATTTATTATTAACAGTAGATTTCACAGAGAGATAGAAGGTCGGTAGGTCTAGCCGATTGGGAAAAACTAGGTTGCCGACGAAACGAGCCGTTCTTTTCTAGATGACGTCAAGTGCAACCGCCTGGTAATTTTCGGTGCCTCGCTAGATGAGAATATGCAGTTGAATTTGCGCCTTGGGAAGTTGCAAGCGATGCTGATATAAAATACTGTCCCACTCTACTAAGTACGCCAAGTTTTTAGAGAACAATAATAGGCCTTCATTTCCAAATCTCCGCAAAACGTTACGTGGTATGAGATATGTTTATGCAAATTTAATTTTACTATAGCTGGAATGTTTTTGAAAATTTTCTGTTGGACTTAGAAAGGCGTATTGATGTCTTATGAAACCTTTTATCAATTCGAATAATGTTTTGTATAAATTATTCCATTCACGTATAATTCTGTTCATAGTTATTCAGAATTGGCTATTGTTGAAACTTAAAATGTCTTTGATGAAATACAATGAAAAGAGTGCAATTAAAATAGAATAGTGTCTGTGAGCTCGAACAAAAGTTTAATAAAGGTGACTTCATTTTATGAAATTTCATTTATGAAAACAATTTAATACTTAGCTGTACTATTTAGAGCGTTAAAAACATCTGCTCCTGTGTAACTATTCAAAAAGGTTGCATACACATGGCAGCGCTTTGTGGTAGGACCAATGAAGAAAATTTGAATTATTACAATTTTTACCCTTATTACCAAATTACAAAAAAGGCTAAGTAAAGTAAGGTAATATAAGCACCTCTTCCCATTTCTGAGAGAATTTTTGGAACTATACTAACGCAATGGTGCCGGCCGGATCGAATTTGACATGATTTTTTTAAAGGTGTAGCATACCTTTTAAGTATTGTCGTTTGACCAACAAAATACAATTAGAACCTTATAGTACTTTTTATTGTTTTTCAAAATATTCACCACGTAGTTTAATACACTTTTTCATTCGCAAGAACCAGTTATTAAAACATTTATTCCATTCCAAATTGGGGGTGTTCAATATAGCTGTATTGAAAGCGTCGACTGCTTCTTCACCGGTTTGGAACCTTTGACCGCGAAGATTTTTCTTAATTTTAGGAAATGTAAAGAAATCGTTAGGGCTTAGGTGAGGACTGTACGGAGGATGGTCAAGAACTTCTACGTTTTCCTGCTTCAAATACTCATTCGTTTGACCAGCGCTGTGTGAGCTTGCGTTGTCATGGTGTAGGATAATGCGTCGCTTTGGGTTATATTTACTAAGTTCGGCGATGACTTATGGTACACTACTCCGCATTAACCGTTCTACGATCTTCAAGTGCAATCGTCGCAACGTAAATATATAAACGACAGAACTTAAAAGGCACGCCAGGTATGCTTATAATAACACATTTATTGTTGAATTGAATGATTTCACGAAGTCTTGGTATTATAACGCTGGAGTGTTCGTTAATACTAGTGTTCATTAATAAATGACAAAAAAACTAAATGTATAAAATTTATAACATCAATGCCCAAATACTTAAACGCTGCTCAATTTTAAGGCGCTCTGTTAAGTCTCGTGCTGTCTTTATCACTTTAAGTCAGTAAGTTTGAGTATTTGGCCGTAAATGTTTCAAATTTAAAAACCAATGTGTTTTTAATGGGGAAGAGCTGAGCCTTGTTGATTCCAGTGTTCTTCTTAGCATACTCTCAGTGAGGCTCCCATATATCTAACTAACCTAGCAAGCAGACTAAGCTCTGCAGCTTATGCTGTAGAAAATGTTAGAAGTGTCACTAGTGTTGAAACAACTTTATTAGTTTATTTTAGTTATTTCCATGGCTTAACATGTGGCTCATGTAAAAACTATTTTCGTCTCGGTATACTAAATTAATAAATTTAATAAATTTAAATAAATGTAATAAAAGCAGTTTAATAAAAAAGTGATATATACACTCTGTAAACACCAGGAACAAGCTAATGATAGTAGTTGCTCGACTACACAATCAGTAATTCATTCATGAGGCAATGTAAATGGTATTACAAGAATGTCTCAAAAATATACAAGTTCTCTTCTCTTTCCTCCTGTATATTACAATGTTTAATTTTTTATTAAACAAATACTTTATAACAAGGGACCACAAAGTTTACCTCTGCAAAATGCTTTCTCTAATAATAATCTGCCTAAGAAGGGATTCATTCAATTTGTTTTTTTTTCTGTCTGTTTAGATGTCCGTGTGTTATTTTCTAATGGAAACTGGATACTCATTTGACAATCAGAGTTTCTGTTCGAAATGTGTTCTAGTCCTTTACATAATGTTACGTATGTAAAGGAACAGAAATGTAACATGTACTGTTACATAATGTTAATTTTTACACGGAGAAAACCTCATGTGCTCATGTAAACTTCCTTTCTTTCTTTCTTACCTCTATCTAATATTTTTCCTTGGAAAACAACACATTACCAAGCAGCACACAAGCGTTATGAACATAAATAAACGGTAGCTGTGACGTCACTATGACGGTCTCCGCCAGTTAGACGTTGACAGCGTTAAGGCGCGCAGTGTTTTGTTTGGTTAATTGTGACTTTGAAACAAGTTAAATGTCCGATTTGTGTCATATTCACCTTTTTAACTATGTATAAATATTAACTAATATAGTGCCGAAATGTACAAACTTTACGTATTATCGAAAACTAATGTAAGAGGTCAAAAAAACACAAGCAGTGCAGGTTAATATGAAACCAAAAATGAAAATTAAATCTAATAATACGCCAATCAAATGGAAACAACCAATAGTTAAAAAAAAGTTATCCCTAAAACTCTTGATCCAAACGTTAGCTTCACGATCAGCAAATCAAACTCAAGTGAAAATACTCGTTCTTTTGGTGTTAATGCTAGTGATAACGAGTCGAATGATTTAGAAATAACAAAAACGATGAACGAAAATTTCTTCAATGAGCATATGCAAAAGGGCGCTCTAATGGCTATATCTCGAGATCCAAAATTACTGATAGGCGTTCCTGCCCATTCATACTTTTATATTAAACATTTACAAAACTTCAAGGAAATATCATCTATTGAAATCCTAGTGACTTTACGAAAAATCCGATGGCATGACCCAAACTCAATGCTTGCAATACATTTTGGCCTCTCTGAGAGTTCTGTGACTAAATATCTTAATAAAAGTCTCCCAAAATTTGCACTGTGCCTGAATCGGCTTATTATCTGGGCATCAGCAGATGATGTCAGGGAAAACTTGCCGATAGCTTTTAGGAAGCGGTATTCTAAAGCGATTTCAATAATCGATTGTTTCGATATTCAAATCGAAAAAACTAGCTACGCTTCGCACCAAGCGGCTTTAGCGGCTACATGGTCACAATATAAAAGCTACAATACCATTGAGTACTTGATTTCAATTACACCTGACGGTTTGATAAACTTTATCTCTGAGGTATATGGAGGGGGGACTCCAGACTCAAGAATATTTGAAGACAGCGGATTTCTTGACAAATTGGCACAAGGAAGTATTGTGTTAGCTAATAGGGGTTTCAAAAATATTTCTCATTTACTGGAACAACGTGGTTGTATACTCCTGAGGCCGTCTAGTGTGAGTTCCAACTCAAAACCTACAGAAGAGGAAGTCTTGCATACAAAGAGAATCGCTGCTATAAGAGTTCACGTTGAAAGAAGCATAGGGAAGTTGAGAGACTTAAAATGATCGGACCTCACGCATGTGTCGATATTTCATACATACATTTTTGGATAATATTGTAACAATAGCATGTGATTAGTTAATTTACAGAATTGTCTATTTAGTAATCAATTGTAAAAATAAAAATGCTTTCGTTTCTTTTATAGTTTTATTTCGCTACATCAAAAGTACATGTTATATTATTAATAAAAGAGTAATTTTAAGTCTCAACCAGTTTCGGAAACACGGATGTTTTCCAAAAATACGTGGACTTCTCTAAAAGATCAGTACAATAGTTTTTATCATAATCTTCTTCAAATATTTCTACTTTTTTATTGCTTGCAAAATTTTCATTAGCTACACAAAACATTCCCTTGACTTCATTGCAAAAAAACATTAGTAGCTGATTTTGAGCTTTCGATTTGCTGCCGAGAACACTATTCTTTACAAAAGTTTCCTTTCCTTTCTTTGTCGAGGGACATTTTATTTCTACTACGTATTCACTTGTCAATCCATGTGGAGAGCACTTAATGAGGCCAATAAGGTTTTAAAAAGAAACCACAATTTTCGATAACTATATTCCTTGTTGTGGCTACTTCTGCTCTGACATCGGATTCCAATCATTTGCCTCTTTTCATAAACAGAGTCCCTGGTACAGAGGCAACAAATATTTGTTCAATCAAAACACCATCAGGAGTCTTGCAATGCACTTTAGACGCGGTTATTTTACATTACCTTAACTCATGCCATAACGGTGAACTAGCTTGACAAACTCTTGCTTCCTCTGCTTTGTGACTCTCCTCAATGGTGATTTTAGTAGAGCAATAATCAATAAAATCATCTGCATTATTTATATTATTGCCTTACTTTTTGTATTGATGAACGAGGTTATGCAAATACAATTTTTTATACTCATTCTTTGTAACGTATACTGATAAATGAATTTTAATAGAATTTTCTTTAAACTTTGCACAACTGCTAGGAAAAACCGATCTCCATTGGTGTTATCAGTATTTTTATCTTCAGTAGTAACTGAGCTGGGACCCATGTCTTTAGCTTTTATAAATTTAGTACCTATAGTAGCCAGCTTTGATTTGGCCAAGTAACATTTTTTTTCAGTGGGAGATGGCTCCTCGATGCGTCTATGAAGCCACATCAAAAATGCTACGCTATGTTTTCAGCCTCCCTTTTGAGCAGCACAGTCATGACAGTCCACGTTCAAAACCGTCTACTCTTTTTCATCACATGTAAATGTACAGCTATACTTTTTATTCTATGTTCAAGCGTTATTTTTGCTTTTACCGTACAAACATGGCCCGACCTCTGGACTTGGACAAATCCTACAGCATCATCTCCATAGGTTTCACGTGCCGATCTGAAATAAATAAATAAAACTAAATAAAAATATACAAATAACAAAATCCTATCCTATCCTACTATCCTAATTCCTACTAATATTATAAATGTGAAGTTTGTGAGGATGAATGGATCTTTGTTCCTCTTTCAAGCAAAAACTGCTGAACAGATATCGATGAAATTTTGCAAAAAGATAGATTATAGTTGGGAATAATACTTAGACACACAGGCACCGTGCATTTTTCTGGGATGAAAAGTATTTTATCTCAGATAAATACACGGTTCCTGTAGGATAAGTAAATAGTAGTCTATGCGGGCGAAGCCGCGGGCGTTCACTAGTATTATATATACTTTACATTT
Source organism: Parnassius orleans (assembly GCA_029286625.1). Taxonomy (NCBI): domain Eukaryota; kingdom Metazoa; phylum Arthropoda; class Insecta; order Lepidoptera; family Papilionidae; genus Parnassius; species Parnassius orleans. The sequence continues at coordinate 363,144 of JAGSMP010000357.1, forward strand.
ATATAATACAAGTCATTCTACTTAATTACATACTGAACGAATGATTTCTAACAATGAGCAAAATGGCAAAAAACAGCCATTGACAACCAATATTATGGTTTCTGTCATAGATCAGCAAGTGGATGTTCCCCATGGATTAAATAAAGTGCAAGTAGGTTAAAAAACTATTTGCACTTGAACGAACGAAAACAACATTCCTTTTATCAAGATACTATAAACACTTTATTCATAAGTTATAAATACGTCCCTGTAACTATACGTTACATTCATTCTTTCTTTTACCTACCTATACAGCTTATTCCTAAAGATTACTAATAAGTACCTATGAATGTAGATAAATAAGTAGCACCCTTACCTTTGTAGTTTCCAACCACGGATTTCAGCGCTGGTGAACTTAGAATGATTACCTAGGTAATTAAATACCATAAAAGAATCCACTTTTGAAAGGTTATCTGTTTGAGCTTACACAAAACCAGCTTCTACTTTATTAGCACTCATATTATGTACGTTAAATATTTAAACAATCACAAAATTACACTCTAACAACACTTTATTTAAATAAATTGCCAAATATAGTGCCCAATCTCGTCTCCGCGCTCCGTCGAATCATGAACTACTATGCTGCGTTCGTTTCCGTCACAGTGACGTCACGCGGACCTGCGTACATTGACTTTTAGCGGCAGGAACGGCCAATGTTTATTACTTAATATCTTCGTAAGTAATGGTCCGATTTGGCTAATTCAAAAAGATATATAATTCTTATGTCATAAAGAATAACGTGGATAGATTTATTGAATTTTCTACTACTTTACTGATCCTCATTGTTGCTATTAATTAAAACTTCGGTCGGCATACGCGATGTTAGCGCAATTTGACCGCCTGCGTAGAACGGCTCGGCAACATAGCGCGCCATGCACGAAGCGTCATGTCGGTCAGCATGATACGTGACGAAACGGTCTCGTGGGCGTTGTGGAATATTAATTTATACAAAGTATATTTTCCGCATGTACTGAAACCGCTACGATCATGGTATAAGCTGGACCTTAAGTGTAAAGCCATATTTAAAAAAATGGGTAAATAAAAATTGTTCTATGTGTGATTGTCTGTTTTTCATGTAGTGTTCAAAGTACTGGCCCAGACTCCATACAATTTGAAACATATTATTAAGTAATAAAAAATTATATCATGTAGTTAGTTAAATGTTTGTGTAATATTTGAAAGTTAGTAGGTAGTAATTTTTTGTGTCCTTAAGTTTTGTCCACTTACTAGTAAAAAGCAAATCCTACCTACCACGTGAAAGACCCATGTCTAGCTGTTGTAGATGTTGTCAACAGCCCGTGTTGATATTGAAGTTGATGTTAAAGAAGAGGAATTGTAATATACATACCTACACTTCACTCAAATATTGAGCATTGTCTAAAAATTTGCTATATTACTCAGTCTAATTCGTTAGTTCTCAATTTGTTTTCTTGAACTAAAATGGTAGTGAAAACGACTGAGTGTTAAGTTGGTTACACGCATTCCACAATTTCTTTTGAAAAACAGAGAAGAACAGCTATGTGCACTGACGAACAAAGTTACTTATTGAAACTTTGCATCAGATTTCTTTCAGAGAAAACTTCTTACAGTTCGACTGAATAGACTGTGGATATTTGTTTTAAGAATCTAGGTATAAAGGAGCTATAGGAATATAGAATATATTTTAGTACAGCCAGAGGCGGCTCTAGCCCTTGTACTGCCCGTGTGCAACCAATACCCTGGCGCCGTATAGGAGGCGCGCGGTCAAAATGGAATACTTACAGTTAAATTTTTAAACGGAAATTTGGTACAAATGGTGCAAGTTCATGCTTGCACCATTATCGTAACCTTGACCATGCATATATTTTATGTCAATTTCGTTTGAGATTAAACAATCTAACATAAATTGAGTTAAGCCCTGACCAGTAGTATCTGTAATAGGAAAAAAACGCAGAAAGTGTTCTTTTATTTCAGCCTTGTTGTTACTTGAATTTAAAAGAACGTATCGTACGACAACCGATATTTGTTCTTCGTGTGAAATGTCTGGAGTGCAATCTAAAATAATCTAAAAATATATGGATTTTTTCAATTCCAAAACTTTTTTATCCTCCTAATAATCGTATTATTTCATTCTGAATATTATGGCCAATATAATGAGTTTTTGTATGTATACTGCGAGCACGTACATTCAACTAGTTTTAAAAAAAATCCATTATCAGAATCGTTATTTTTTTCAGACTTTACCCGAAAAGTCAGACGTTGCCTAGCTAAAAAAGTAGTACATGTTACATATTAAAGCACTTTAACTTACCGTTGTTCCGCACTGCAGTTTGACAGTACTTGCAAATGACTTTGGTAGTACTGGTGATAATTGAGTTGCTTCTCTATTATTCTTAATATTAGTACACGATTGACGAGATTCCCGTCTTTCGTTTTTTTCTATCAATACTGTAATTTTATTTTCTAACGAATCTATTTTACTCACCTTTTCTTGAATTACCTTCAATATATTTTGTACTTTATTAACTCTGTTTCTGTACGGATAAATTTGTTCTCGAGTTGTTTATATGCCTTTATTTGCTCGTCTAATTTATTTTTCATTTCTAATCGAAACTCTCTCATCATCGCAAAAAGTTACATTCGTTTTCGACCATAGGTACATCGGTCTACTTTGTTCGCTTGCGTTCAGTGTTAACGAAATTGGTTGGCGTAAATGTCCTATTCATTATTGTGTGCCTGCGAACAGGGGTATCAGAATTACAACTCTTTGGGATATCCCAAATACATTCAGGGCATATCCAGTTTTCCTTATACTCCTGAGTGAAAGCCCCAAATGTTTTCTCCGTAATTGTCAGACATTTTAAGTGAAATAACTTTTTGCATGTTTCTTGCGAACACTCCACATATAATATTTAAAATATTCCAGAATCACATCCATTACATTTAGTCCCCATTTGACACTTCCTAGCGAAAAACTTTTTGTTTGTTTTAAAATATATACTACACTTACACATACACACCGTACGCTCAACGCTCACCCGCTAATATTTTATTATGGTTTGTTTATGACATCATTTTTATATTTGCAATGATCATCCTTCAAAACTTCATCTTTCATCTTTAGACATCGATGTAATTATTAAGGTTAAACTGTTTAATACTTTATGTTACACAAATTATTTTATTTTATTTTGTATGAATTTGAAAGTAAATTACATAGTTAAAATAACACAATAATTAAATAAATTAGTAATACCTTTTAGTTTACTTAATTTTTACATAAGTTAATTTAAAAGCCAAGAGAGCCCCGCGTATAAGCAATCGTCTTAAAATTTCATATTACGCGAGCAAATCGAGTTGAATTCCCACCGGTACCGATCTCATTGCATTTAGAAGTACGGTTTATACCACGTACTCGGTGATGAGAGAAAACTTGTATGTCTGAAAAATTAAGATAAATTGAAAATGTGAAGTCTCTCGTCCGCCGGCGTAAATACTTATCCTAGTCCTTTCAGAAATGAGAGGTTGCCTGTGGCCAGCAGCAAGACATTTATTTCCTTAATTTTTTATTTTATGGCAGTTTACAGCAGCTATTGCCACGGGGAAGACTGTCCGCAGAAAATATCCGTAATATAAAAGTAACACCGTATCTACGGATAGGGATTTTACTTTAACATATATAAATGACATAATATAATATAATAAAATATAAATAATCCGTAAAATTAGTGGTATTCAAAATTATATAACTTAAAGAATATTAGAATATTGTATAGTAAAATACTTATAAATAAAAATTAATTTATTCCTAGTTGTAGTCACAAATACCACTACGCCGTGGGTCCTGGGTGTGTAGCCCAGTTGGAGCTAATATTTGTGTAAACATACAAATGGTTAAAAAATATTATATACATTAATAAAAACTTCATCTTATTAATTGAAACTATTATATGTTGAATTAATTAACTAGGGTTTAGCATCGAAACATTAAGTTTATAAAAAGCCACTAAAAAACTAACGAACGATGTGGATACTCCTAAAAAAGTTTGAAAATATCCACTCCACTCAATAGATCCACCAAAAAGACACAGAACATGCCTTACAAAATTTCTAGTACGCCAATTAGTCAAAAACTAATGGCTGATCCTACGATCACACAACAAGATAATACAGTCTAATTAAGCGAAACAACAAACATTAAATTAAAACATGTCAGAAAAAAAATTGTATTATAAGTGCCAATAAAACCAACAAGGTATTATCTATTGCTGAACATACGTTTTCGAATACCGAGATATGACACTACATTTTCCCGAATAGTGGAATTTTACAGCTAATTAACAATTTTAATAAAAAAAATAGTAAACTTCACGAAAAATGACTATTGCGTAATTTTAATAGGAGAAGAAAATTTTCGAAAAACAAATAATTACTTTGATATCATCAAAGAAATGAGGAATATTCTTCAAAATATTCAGCATACCAATATTATACTGTGCCATCCAACATAGAATTGTAAAGATTATTCCGCTATGTTTAATTGGAGGATAGAAACTTTTCATAATTTATTGTACCTATATCTCAACACTTTTAACTACGCAAAGCTATTAAATCCTGATCTTGAACTATCCTACGATTATTGAATGGTTTCTAAATATAGTGGGAGATTAAATAACTATGGATTAAATAATATCATGTAATATACTAATAACGATAAGTAACCGTAACTTAGATCTAGAAATATCTCCAGATATTTAAATAAAAGTCAATAAAGAAGCTATTCCCACTTCCTCAAATTCAATTTTTTTTCTACTCTGATCATATTATGTATATCATGCATCAGAACATTGCCGGCTTTCTTAATAAATCTGATGTACTAACGGTTCATATTCAGGAATTATTAGAAAAAAACAAATAGATATAGATGTATTGTGTATTACTGAGCATTTCATAATGTCTGGTCATGAAAAATTAATACAAATATTCAAATACAAGCTAGCTACATGCTATTCAAGAAGAAGTGTAAAACACGGAGGAGCCTGCATCTTGATAAAAAAATGTCATGAGCACACAGAATGACCAGACATTATGAAATACTCTATAATAGGGATCATTGAATATTGCGCTATAAAATTAACAAAACAAAATACGATAATTTTATGTTTAATTTTATAGACCTCCAAAAATATGTAACATAGATAAATTTTATGAAAATTTAGACTCAATTTTAAAGAAAGTATGTAATAACCATAAAAGTAGCTTAATAATATGTGGTGACTTAAATATAGACATTTTGAAAAGGAACAGATTAGCAATAGAATTTGAATACTTTCTTTTGAGCTACGACCTTAAATTGGAAATTAACCAACTACTAGATTAAACAGCAATACCTGTTTGGACTTACCTGTTATAAGATTTTGCTCATAGCTTGAATCAAAAGTGCAAATGCGAAATAATAGACTTAGCCTTATCAGACCATGCGGCTCAGATTCTAAAAATAAAAGTTAACAAATTAAGACAAATAAAATATTGGCGGAAGACAATAAGAGATACTTCCAACGAGAATATCAACAAATTCAATAAATATCTCCAACAGTTATCATTTTCAGACGTTTACAGTACTGACGACCCTAATAATGCCTATGATTATGTGATGATTATATATTAATAATTGTTTTAATGTTAATAACTTGCATTTAAATGGCACTAAAACGAAATGTATGAAATTCGTGACTCCAAATGTCAAACATTTAAATACTTGTCGACACCACCATTTTCCTTGGAATAACACTAGACGCGAAACTTCAATGGAGCCCCCATATATCAAAATTAGCAAGCAGACTTAGTTCTACAGCATATGCTGTAAACAAGATTAGAAATCTTACCAGTGTTGAAACAGCAAGACTTCTTTACTTTAGCTATTTCTATAGCATAATTTCGTATGGTATTTTGCTATGGGGGTACGCTACTGACACTGAAATTATATTTGTTTTACAGAAGAGGGCCATAAGAGTAATCTATGATTTAAAACCTAAAGAGTCGCTCCGACAAAAATTTAAGGAAAGTAATATATTAACTTTGACCTCTCAATACATTTAAAAAATGTAATGGTAGAGCCATGCTGCAGCCATATTAGTAGTATAGTTGTAGTACGAATGGGTCGGCTCGACCGGGGAAGGACCACGCTCTCACAGAATACCAGCGTAAAATTGCAGCTTAACACTGCTGTGTTTCGTATGGTGAGTGTAGAGAACCGGAGACCCTTTTTACTAGAAAAGAGGCATTCCATCTTAGTCCTCACGGGTGACAACGCATCTGCATTTTGATTCTTGATTGAAGATAGATGTAGATGTCTATGGGTCACAGCAACCACTTACCATCAGGTGGACTGTGTGCTCGTTTGTCACCCTATCCGATTAAAAAAAAAAAAAAAACGTACACAAAAATAAAAGTAGTTATACAAAAATAAGTGATATTCATTCTGTAAATACTAGGAACAAACACAAGCTAGTAGTACCAGTTACTCGACTCCACCGAGTCAGTAATTCATTCTTGGGGCGATGTATACGCTTTTACAACAAAATCACAGAAAATATACAAAATTCGACCTGCTCAAAATTCAAAAACTTTATTAAACATAGTTTGTATAAAAAGGGTTAATATAATATTAAGAAATTTATGGATGTTAATAACCCTTGGGAATGAGGTGATCGCTACCAAGCTATTTCTAATTTGTTTTGTGTGGTTAACCTTCGAGCGGTCGCGCGCAGTCTCTGAGTCCGCAACAAATTTATTTTGATTAGTTTACTTAAACTATTAACAATAGAAAGTTGCGCTTCCATGATGTCCTCAAGGGGGTGAGGTATTACGCCTCAGTTGGCCTATGACGCTCGTCGCTTGCGCATGTGCTTTTTTATTAGTGTTTACGGTCTCACATTCTGCGCGCGACTGGTTTTGTTCCACAAAAAATAGAAAGAATTACATTGAAGCCTGAGTAAGTATATTATGTTATCTGTATCTAATTACTTTTTTACGTAAAATAAAGTCTTTGAAGATGTTACGGACAACGATGATAACCTGATTGAGTTCTCTACAGGACGGGAATAGTGTCGTCAATCGGTTCTACGCGTTGCAGGTCGTGGTCACTATTGTGATAGGAAAAAGAATCGAAAAACAAAGTAAAGTTCAAATGCGGTAAACATATGTGTCTATAACATGCGATTTTTATATGCCAAGAATGTACATCTCCAGCAGATGTAATGGGTACTGATGATATATAGGTTATCGTAGTACTCCTAAATAGTTGTAAGAAGTGTTTTATTTTTATTTTGTTTTCCTTTTTTATTTTATTAGAATTTAGATAATAACTACAGTTTCATGAAAAAATATATAAAAAATAAATGTGATTTTAGAGTTCCTATAACATGGTGCCATTGAATATGAATGTTGATTGATCTTTACTATTATTATAGTATGTCTATTATTTATTAGGAATAAATAAAGAAAATTTCATTTCGTTTTGTTTATATGGATTTGCAACGTTGATTTTTGTCCAAGAAGAAAATCTTTGAGTTTATACAGACCTTTGTTTTATTACGTACAAATTAAAGAAATAATGAGTAAATAAGTTGTTTTTATTATCACTTACACTACTAAGACTTCATTTTAATGATATCTCTCACAGAATACCAGCGTAAAATAGCAGCTTAATGCTGCTGTGTTTCGTATGGTGAGTGTAGAGAACCGGAGACCCTTTTACTGGAAAAGAGGCATTCTATCTCAGTCCTCACGGCTGACAACGCATCTGCATTTAAATTCGTAAACGAAGATAGATGTAGATGTCTATGGGTCACAGCAACCACTTACCATCAGGTGGACTGTGTGCTCGTTTGTCACCGTTATTCTATAAAAAAAAAAAATGTGCTACTCAATGACTTGAAATATTAATTCATTTATTGAAACGAGACACATAAAGTTGCGGGATTACAGACCGCGCGCGACTGCCCGTGTTCGGCTCAAGGGTGCGACCGCTGAAAGGTTAACTGTGTAACGTACATGATTGTAAGCTGTTATTTTAAAAAAAAAGTCCCGTTGGGTTTCTTGCTGGTTCTTCCCAGGACAGAGGTGTTTTATCGAACCAGTGGTAATTTAAACAAAAGAGTGACTTTCAATAAGTATTATTTATAATCTATATTGAATAATAAAGTTTCTGTTTCTGTTTCTGATAGTTTTATCGACTTATTTCTTTTATTATATAATTTGTGTTTTCCTTTTAATTCGGTTATAGTACGCAGTAAAAAATCAATTAAATGGGTGTCACGTGGTATCCGGATTTGTAGCAAAAGGCTGCGCCATTTATTGTGGCAAAAGAGATTAAACCCACATATGAAAATAAAAACAATTTATATACATATTCCCGAATATTCAAAAAATAATTAAACCGACCCAGAAAGTTCAAAATAACCATCTCATCCAAAACTCAAAAAATAAACCCAAGACATCTTGGCAAATAATAAATAATAACAAAACAATTACGGAACCTATTTCTCAGATAAAAAAGATGATTTGTTAATAACAAATTCTAAATAAATAGCTGAATCATTCAACAATTGTTTTATCGACCAGATCACAGATATACCAGAATACGAGGGTGACACTGAAAGTTCTTAGAAAATCAAAAACTGAACAAACTAGCAAGTTATTAGTTTTATTATATATTTTCAAAATAGTGTCCATTTACATAAATACATCGCTGCATCCGATGGAACCACTGAGAAAAGCACTTTGCCCACTCGTCCTTAGGGGTCTCTTTGACGGCATTTTGAAACGCAGCCACTGCATCCATAAAATGTTTTCCTCGAAGTTTTTATTTTATTTTCAGAAATAAATAAAAATCGCAAGGTGCGAGGTCAGGGCAATAGGGCGGGTGACCCAGTAATTCCATGTCTGACGTCGTCAAGTAGTCGATTGTTTGCTTGGCGGTGTACGACGAGGCGTTGTCGTCGTGAAGGAGGATCCTACTTCGAGGTCGTCATAAAAAATCATTGTACGAAAATATTTTCGCGTTAAATTCATGCTGACGTGACACAGACAATTTTCAATTTGCCGCCAAATCATAAACAAATGACAAATTAATAAAATACATAGTACACAATAATATTGGCAAAGAGTTCCATTTTCAAAATTTGAACTAATTTTTTTATTATATCGTTTACAAGTGGCCAGTTCTAAAAACTGTCAGTGTCGCCCTCGTACGTATCAGATAACATCAAAAATATTAATTATAACCCACACTCGATATTTATATCACCAATTGTACCACAAGACATAATACGGATAATAATCCTTGATGAAAAAGTTTTAGTAATGATGGTATTTCAACGGAAGTTGTTAAATCTGTTTGCAACAGCATATCTGGACCTCTTAGCCATATTATTAATTTAAGCATATTAACGGGAATATTTCCCGAAAGGCTGAAAACGGTTATAGTTAAACCACTTTATAAAAAAAAACAATAAAGAAGACATGTCTAACTACCGACCGATAGCTTTGCTTCCTGTTTTTTCTAAAATAATGGAAAAAGTTATTTACAGATCAATTTATACATTTTTGGCTCTATCTCTCTGCGATGAACAAAATGGGTTCCAAAAAAACAAAAGCGTAAATATGGCTGTTTTCGATTTATTAAAGAAGGTAATGGCTAGTGCAGATACCAGAACTCCCATATGTGCTTTATATACAGACATGTCGAAGGCCTTCAATTATGTGAACCATGACATTCTATTACAGAAACTTAACGCATACGGTATTCGGGGTAACATTCTTAACTTAAAAATCATATCTGATAGGCCGCAAACAATGTAGAGAGATTCCTAGAATATGCATTAAATCTAAATGTGAATGCAAATATGTATCTTCCTATAGAGAAATAAAATTCGGCGTACCACAGGGGAGTGTCCTTGGGCCACTGTTATTTTTACTTTATATAAAAGACCTCCGATGTCAAATCCATCATCCAATGGTATTATTTGCCGACGACAGTACAGCTCTAATAAAATGCCTAAATAAAGATTCTCATGAAAATGATATAAGCACTACGATTAAAACTATAATTAACTGGTTGAATTATAATTATTTACTGATCAATACTCAAAAAAACTAAAATAATGCACTTTTACCAGAAACTTTGCACTGAAGATCTAAATATAAATTACAACTGTCAAATAATAGAAAGAGTAGATATCGCAAAATTTATTGGTATTTTAATAGACAGCCAATTGACATGCAAGGAACAAGCAGATGATGTCTGTAAGAAACTAAGTGTGTCTGCATATGCACTTTATAACCTGACAAAAAAGTCAGTATCAAAATGGTACTAGTAGCTTACTATGGCCTGATAGTTTCCATTTTAAGATATGGTATTATGTTTTGAGGCACCTGTGGCGATAGAGAAAGCATTTTCAAAGCCCAAAAGCGCTGCATAAGAGCAATCTTTTATTTAAAGTTTACAGATAGTTGTATCCCTATTTTCAAAGCACATAAATTATTAACTTTCCCGTGTCTGTATATTTTAGAAATAGCATTATTTGTCAAAATTAATCATCATTTATTTCCTACCTGTTCGTGATGCAGCCAAATTATAAATATTTCTAAAATATTTCTTATAGCATTATTAGTTTATGATTATACGTTATTAGTTATTACATTATTAGTCAATGATTATATATAGTTTATGATTATATTATTAGTTTTAGATTATAGTTTTTTAATATTGTATATATTTCAATGTTATGTAAAAATAAAATCTTTTAAAGCATTGATATAATAAGCTTACATTATATTATATTTTTCGTTTAATACATAAATGAGGATTCATTTATTTCTGAGATATTGGATAACTAAACTTAGTTAACTTCAGCCGTTTGTTCTTCTCATGCAAACTTACAAAAGGCCAATTAAGTTTCCGTATATTTTAATAAGTTCCCACTGCAGCCCGCTTGGTTGAATACATTAAGAACCAGCGGCTTCAAATTGTAGCACAACTTACAAATTAAAAATAAACACGTTTATTCCAATAGACAAATATCATGCATTTATTATATTAGAGTAACTTTTGAACTATTAGCAGAAAATTTAACGACTATTGTTTAGTTTTCTTAAGACTTTTATAATAAGAAGTGCTTCTACGCATCATTTTTCTTATAAACCTAGCTTTAATGAATTAAGTCTAAATATGGCATCAAATTTCGTCATACAACTTGCATTAATTAGTATAAATAAAAAAACTTGCTGATTATTGTTGGTCTACGTCGGATAAAAGTTTTTTTTTTGTTTACACTAAATAGGCACGAATTTACTGCTATTAACAGTAACTGTTGTCACCTTTTAAGGATATACTTGTAATCATTTAAAAGGCGATTGAAGGCGTTTTGCATTAAATGACAATTATATTCAACGACTTCAAGAAGAAGTCAGAAGAAGAAGGAGTTAGAACTTTTTATTTCATTAGAATATAATAATTAGAAGTTCCTTATTAAAATCAGAGAAAATTGTTACCATTCAAATAGGATTATTAGTTTTTTTTTAATTGAAGATTTTAAAACTATAAAATTTTTTTTCATATACACCTCAAAACCTTTGTTTAATTCAAAAGGCCCATAGAATAGATATAATATACATATTACATCTATTCTCGATTAAGAAATAAAAAGCAGATGCGTTGTCACCCTGAGGACTCAGATGGAATGAATACCTCGTTTAAAATTAAAAGGGTCTCTGGTTTACACACTCACCACATGAAAGACAGCAGCATTGATCTGCTATTTTACGCTGGCATTCTATGAGAGCATGGTCCTTCCCCGGTCGGCCATTGCTGCAACATGGATCTACTACGTATTCATTGTTCCACAAGTTTTTTTTAAATTATGATTTTAAATTATAAAATTGCACTCCTGTACATCTCAAAAAGCTTAATTCAAAAGGCCTTGATATATTCTTAAATGTATTAATATGGAAGTTAATGCGCCAAATAAAATAAATATGAAAGGTTTCATAAAGTTTCCTAAAACTGATTGTTTAGTGATTTTAGTTCCTAAGCGCGATCATAGATGGTGCTGTCTGTCTGTTGCTTCGCGCAGTGTAATTGTTTTTGTTCAGCAGCGGTGGTTGCAAGGAGGCAACTACCTACTGCAGATGGCGCTGGGAGTGAAGGTGCTTGTCAAAAAGCAAAGCGGAACAACTACGAGCGGAAGAGTGGGGAGTGCGGAGCGCAACGCGCTTTGTACGTCATCAACTACAGTCCATTTAGGTGATACCAGGATAAATTGTGAGTGATTTGAACCTTATTTACATGCAGAAATTATTTTTGAAAATATTAAATCAAGTGCAGTGTTCACAATAAAGTGGTGCAAATTTGAACTTTATTTCTTAGAAGATTGAAACTTTGGACATAACTTGGACTTTTAGTAGTTTTTTTACATTAACTTAGTTAGATTTTAAGGAAATTTGGCAAAGACGGTGAACCTATGCCCGATTTTTTGGAAACATAACAAATTCGAAAACACTTGTAGTTTTTTAGGATTTTTCTGTAAGTTGTGTTTCTTGTATAGTAAAAAAAAGTAAATTCAGTGTAAATTTGTATTGACGTTAAATAATAGTTTGATTCAAAATGGAAGATTTAGTTCACTTGCAGGTCAATTCTTATGACCGTATGAAAACGGCTTTAATAAATTATAAAAAGAGTCCTAAAGAGAGAATAACACAGCAATATGTACAAATCAGATTAGATTCTCTAAATGAACTTTGGTCTAAGTTTAATGATACACATGACAATATTGTGAGAGAATCTACTGATAGAGAATTAGCTTATTGTAAAGATAATATGTATGAATTAGTTGAAGAGTTGTATGTAGAATATAAAACAATTTTAAAACAAGTGCTCGACACCTTTGAAAAACCAGTAAATTTTGTTTCAAATGTTTTGGATTCAAATAGTTCGCAGACACAGAGTACAAACATTCAATTGCCTCGAATTGAAATACCTAACTTTACAGGGCAGTATTCAGAATGTACCACATTCCGAGATTTGTTTGTATCGTTAGTGAACAGTAATTTTCAGTTAGACAATGTATAGAAAATGCACTATTTAAAGGGTTATTTCTCTGGTGAACCGGAACAACTTCTTAGGCAGATTCCTATTGCTGATTCATATTATACGAGATGTTGGACATTATTAAATTCGAGAATATGGAAATTCTTGTGTCATTCTATTCTCAAAAAACTGTTAAGTCAAAAAAATATTGTCGGTGATTGATTGACACCACCATTGACTGTTTAAGTGCGTTAACAAACATAAGAGTCGATGTGCGTTCCTGGGATATACCTATAATACAATTTTTAACCATTAAACTCGACGTAGATTCCAGAAAAGAGACGGGAAATCCATATTAGTAACAACAGTGAATCCTAAGTTCTCTCAATTTAAAGACTTTTTAATGAAACGTTATCGCGCTTTAGATTTTCTGGAACCTAATTCATCAGTGTCACACAAGACTCAAAACGTTCAGTCACAAAATGTTAATAAGCCTAAGGTTTTTCACGCAACTGAACTTAAATGTGAATTTTGATCTGACAATCACAAAATTGGTAACTGTAAAAAGTTCGCCAAGGAAGACGTAGATAACCGTAGAAGTTTTATTAAGAAGAACCGTTTGTGTTTCAATTATTTTGGTCATCATGCAGCCAAGGTATGCCAAAGTACTTAAAGCTGTAGAATTTTTAAACGCAAACATCATTCGATGCTTCATCCTAAAATGACTCATGATGAAGGATCAAGTAGATCTGGTGATGTGTCTAGTGGTTCTGCTAGTGCTCAAGAGTCTAGTAAGGTTCGTTTCTCTGTTTGGTGAGGATATTGACGGGTCATCCACTAAAAAGATAGGGGCGTCATCCAGCTCAGTAGAAAGCGACCCTGTTATCACGTGCTATTTATCGAATTAGTTGCCGGTTCAAAGTCAGATTCTGTTAGCTACAGCTCTCGTTAAAACAGAGTCATCTAACGGAGAGCGTCATTTAATCCGAGCGCTGCTTGATCAAAGCTTCCAAGCCTCTTTTGTCACGGAAGTGGATTCTCAGTACTTGGGTCTTAAGAAGATGCCTGTACAGGGGCGTATATCCGGATTAGAAGGTAACGACAACATTGCTGTTAAATATATGGTAAAGGTGAAGGTTCATCTTAGGTTTGATTCCACCACAGTGATAACTGTTCAAGTTTACATTCTCAAGTCTATTATCTCTTTTCTTCCTAGTAAAAAGGTTGTTGAATTAGAGTGGATAAATAAAAGTGGCATATGCTTAGCTGACCCACAATACCGCACTCCTAACAAAATTGATGTTTTGTTGGGTGCAGTGGTATACGGACAAGTCATACAAGGTGAAATCAAAAGGGGATCAGAAGGGTCATTAGTAGCGCAAAGTATCTCTCTGGGCTGGATAATTTCAGGTACTTCACAACAGATCCAAAGCAACCACCTCGTTGTAATGCATGCTTTGATGGATGATTACCTCAAGGTATTTTGGGAAATGGAATCTGATCCCAAGAATCAATCAAAAATATTATCACAGGAAGAAGAAGAGTGTGAAAGATTTTATTCACAAACAACGTGCAGAGACTCCCAGGGCCATTATATAGTGCGGCTTCCATTTAAACAACAAAATGTCGAGTTTGAGAATTCTAAATTGATCGCAGAGAAAAGGCTTAGATCATTAGAATCTAGATTCAATAAAATGAATCTTTGAAAAAGAACTATGCTAAGGTAGTCAAAGAATGCGAAGACTTAAATCATATGGAGATCGTTCCAGAGAAGGAACAAAACGGAAACAAATCTTTCTTTCTTCCACATCACGCTGTCATTAGGGATGACAAAAACACGACCAAGATTCGAGTCGTATTCGATGCATCTTGTAAAGATCAAAATGGTAACTCCCTAAATGACGCTCTTATGATAGGGCCAACCTTACACCCAGAATTAAGGCACATACTGATAAGGTGGAGGAAGTACCCTATTTGCTTGGCAGCTGACATCATTAAGATGTACCGTCAAGTCAAGGTGGCTGATCAAGATACAGATTATCAACGGTTGTTATGGTGTGATCAGTGGAACGGAGAGGATGATGATAACGAAAATTCAGAAGCTACTAGAAGATCAAAGGTAAATATACAGGAATATCATTTATTGCGACTAACATTCGGAACCGCTACAGTACCATATTTGGCTGTAAAGACGCTGCAACAACTGGCTCGTGACGAAGGTGCACTGAAACTTGACTTGCTCTCGGGCTGTCAAACAGTGGAAAAAGGATTACAGATTTATAGGGAATTGAACATAATGTTAAAAATGGAGGGTTTGAACTTCAAAAGTGGATGCCAAATGACAGTGAGCTACTGGAAAGGTTAAAAAAAGAGGAAGAAGGAAAGGATATAGAAGAAGGGATTAACTTAAAAACAGATGAGATAGTTAAACTTTTAGGACTAACCTGGAATCGACGAACCGATGAATTTCAGTACACGGTGAAATTTCCCCCGCAGACAGGACCTGTAACAAAAAGAAAGGTTTATTAGACATAGCTAGATTATAAGACCCCTTAGGTTGGCTTGCCCCATGTATAATCAGAGCAAAGATTTTAATCCAAAAATTTTGACTGGCAGGATAAATTGGACGGAACGAGTTAGAAATTTTAAAACACTTCAAGTTGCCTCGTTGGATGAAAACCAAAGCTGACGATGAAATGGTAGAACTCCATGGATTTGCAGATGCTTCGAATGCTGCGTATAGTACAGTAGTATATTTGCGAGTTGCTGATTCGGATGGAAATATTCACGTCAGCTAGGTTACCTGCAAAACAAAAAATTAAACAAATATCAATACCTAAAATGGAGTTATGTGGAGTAACATTATTGAGTAAGCTTCTGAAGGAGATGTCTGAAGTGTTGAACATTGAAAGGTCGCATATTCTTGCTTGGTCAGATTTTCAGAAGTGGTTTTGGCCTGGTTGAGAGGACATCCAAGCAAATAGCAGACATTTGCTGGAAATCGTGACTCAGAAATTCTGAGTACTTTCGATTCGAATCACTGGTCGCATATTTCAAATAAGTCAGAATCCTGCTGACTGTGCATCGAGAGGGCTAAATCCATCAGATTTATTGAAAAATACTTTGTGGTTTCATAGTCCACCGCTTCTTCAGGAAAAGACAGTAAAATATTCTGAACCAAAAAACGATGAAACTCAGTTTGATTCATTCATTTGGGACAAATACACATCATGGACCAAGCTAGTAAGAGTAGTGGTTTATTGCAAGCATTTCCTGTGTGGTAAAAATAAGTCTGAACGCCGTTATAACTATCTTACAGCTCAAGAGTTAAAACAGGCAACTGACACCTGTATTAGACAATGCCAACGGGAACATTTTACAAAGGAATTTGAGCTTTTAAAAGCTAACGAACCGAATAAAATCTAGGGTCCTCTTAAACTTTTAAATCCGTTTGTAGATGAATCAGGACTGCTACGAGTAGAAAGACGTCTGGAAAAATCCCAATTAGTCACAAACAAAAAGCGTTCGATTTTGTTACCTAAAAAATCGCCTGTAACAAAACATTACATGGAGGTTCGCAGCTTATGCTTACATATTTGCAATCCAAATACTGGATTTTAGGCTCCAAGCTATTGACCAAATCACATGTCAGAAACACACTTCGTGGGAGCCGCTAGAGAGTTGCGCACACTATTTTCATTTGAAAGGTCAGAAATCTCAAGAGAGGTGGCAGATTCCTTGACTTCACAGGGCACTTCTTGGCACTTTATTCCGCCACGGTCACCGAATTTTGGAGGATTGTGGAAGCCGGAATTAAGTCTGTGAAGACACACTTAAGGAAGGTTATCGGAGACACAACCTTAACCTACGAAGAACTGTCTACAGTCTTGATTCAGATTGAGGCCTGCTTGAATTCAAGACCTCTAACACATTCTCGGCCATTTTTTGGTGGGAGAACCCTTGGTTACCCTACCAGACAACAACTTTGAAACCTCCAATATCAGCAGTTTACGTAGGCAACTCACCCAGAAGCTGATGCAACAGTTTTGGCGACGATGGTCGCAAGAATACTTAAATCAGTTTTTACATAGGTACAGATGGTCTCACCAAACACCTGAACCGCAATTAGGAGATATAGTGTTAATAAAAGAGAATGACTTACCCCCGTTTAAATGGCTCCTTGGTTGCGTGATAGAGCTAAACATCCAGGAACTGATAACATCACGCGTGTAGTCACTTTGCGAACTAAAAATACAGTTATCAAGAGAACAGTATCCAAGCTCTGTATACTTCCAATTGATACTGGATTAACTGCTGACCAATAAAATATTTACTGTATTTCTTACCCCCTTATGGGTACCTATAAAATGTATTTTATGTGTAATGAGTAAATATAGGTTACTTACTTTGTTTTCTTGCATGGGGGCGGTTTACTTTTATTCTTTTATGTACATGTTAATGTTAATTAAGGACGATTCTGTTTATATCGTCCTTGGTGGGCGGAATGTTTAGTGATTATAGTTCCTAAGCGCGATCATAGATGGCGCTGGCTGTCTGTTGCTTCACGCAGTGTAATTGTTTTTTTGTCTTAAGGCTCATAATACATTTTGTTTGCTAGTACTGTATATTGAATTTTCATTTCAATTACATACCTACCTCGAACTATCTCGTCATACCAATTTATTGAGTTATACACTGATAGAAAATGGTTGTCTTCTATTTATGTTCATTTAGTCAGTGGTCATTTAATGGAAATCATCTCCTTTCTCAATATTTGCATTTAAAATTTGTTTTAATGGACAATACGGAGCAAGGGAGAAAAAAGGGATATAAAATAATTATTGCTTTCTACGTCATTGTGTTTTTGAGTACTCTTACTTGTATAAAGTCCCACTTGCTCACGTGTTAGCACGCATTTAACGAATAAAGGCTTTCTATTATGAATTATGTGTATATTAGCCAAAATTAGATAGTCTGCCAATGAATGCTATTCAAATAATTCCACTTTTCACGTGTTAACCTACGAATTATTTACTAATCAAGTGTACCGTTAAATGACACCCATATTATTTGTAACGAAAACGAGTGTTTTCATAGAATATTAGCTGGTACTCGGCGCGTTGTTGCCACAGAAAAAATAATAGTGGAAAAATATTTTTAAATGACATTGCCAGATCGTGCCCCACCTTGTACAAAAAGGTAAATGTATGTATGTAAAATAATCTCATGAATAATGGACTTTTTGTAAAAACCTCATTATTTTGTACAACTTGCAAAAAATATTATATAAAAAAAAGGAATTCAGCGGTTAATATTTTATAATTCAGAATATTTCAAATAAAATCTGCGTTTCTTTATACCAATTAGTAAACACGCACGCTTAAAGTACGTATACAATACTAATTTAATTTAAAATAATATGTAACAGTTTGTCATAAAAAAATATTATTTACCGTTTTCTATTATGATTTATATACAGGGTTACTGGGATGTAGTATGGCCGAAAATGAACAGGTCTTGAGATGTACGGATTTTAAGGTTTTTCAAAAATATAACCTTTCTTTTTGTATGCTTTCTTTTAAGTTTATTTATTTTCTTGAAGTTTCAACCAAGCGAATACAATCATAAAAAGTACAAAAAGTATTCACAATAAAAAATTATATATTAATAAGTTTGTCATTTACAATACCCTTCCACACATTCAAAGAAAATCTGCGCTGTGACGCTGTTTCTTTAAGTTTTTTTGGATTTTTTTCCACTTTCAGTGCCCAGTAATGAAGATTATGGTAGTTTATAATAATATATTCTCGGTCAAATTTGGACTCATCCATCCATAGAACGTTTCTTAAAAAATTTCTTTCTTTGCGTCGGCGTACAGCTTGAAACGACAAAACTGGAGTCTACTCGCTGGATTGCCCTCAAACAGCGTTTGTACCGGTTGTTAATGGTACGGATGTCGGCCTGACAGATGCACTACCGACCATACCTTCCACTGGGACATACCAAGCCGGCGTGCTACAATGTTCGTTGAGACGTTAGAGTCGTCAATAATATGTTGCATAATTGTTTCTTCATAGTCAGCCATAAAAGTGGTCTGCCAGTATCCACTTGATTTCCGTGAAAAGTGCCGCTTTCACTTAATTGTCGATAGGTAGCTCCAAAGACAGAAAAGTGGGAAAACAGGCGATCAGGAAAGTGACGTTGATATTCTCTACGAGCCCCAGCAGCGTTGCCTTCAGCAAAACCGTAACAGTACACGATGTCGGCATATTATGTATTACAATATGACGCCATTACTTCGACGCACAAAAACAGTAACAATGAATAGTCAGTAATAGATAACGGTAACAGCAACAATAACAATAACGATAACGAAAACAATAAAAAATGAATTAACACGATGAGTTTATTAGAAGGAAGTTTAAACACGTACTTGCGCAGCGATAGTTGAATCTAACTAACGAGCGTCGCTGCGACTCAATTTAAAATGGCCATCTGCTTTCTGAATAGTTGTCAACAACCAATCAGATGACAAGTGACTAAAAGTGTGCAAGTTCGTTCCTAAGAGCAATCATTCTTTGCCGTTCTCTACTGGCGTTAAGTAAAACACTTTTAATAATTTTATGGTAATAATGACCGAGTAAAGCCGGCCACAGTCGAGCGTGTGCCTGCTGTACTACCACATGTTAGAGGTGTCATAGACAAAATTGGCCACATCTTGAAGCGAGCTACTATTAAACATTCTACAAGCAGCCGAAGAAGAGTAGTCAGTTCTTACCATCCGGCAAGTGCAATATCCCTCTACAGGATGAAGGAGTGTACAAGCTTGATTGTGAATATGGTTTCTCATATATAGGGCAAACAAAATGATCTTTTTTTTTATAGGAGAGGGGCAACGAGCATATTGCTCACCTGATGGTAAGTGACTACCGCCGGCCATGAACAACTGCAACACCAGTGGAATTGCAGGTGTGTTGCTGGTCTTTTAGAAAGAAGTAAGCTCTTTTCTTGAAGGTCCCTAAGTCACATCGGTCAGAAAATATCGCCGGTGGAAATCCATTCCACAGAGAGTTCGAATCCGGAAGAAAACTCCTAGTGAAACGTACAGTGGTGGACCGCCAAGTATCCAGATGGTGTGTATGTTATCGGGGGTTTTGCCGCGATGTGCGTTCGTGAAATTTGGCGGCTGGGATTAATCCGAACAATTCCTCGGAGCACTCCCCGTGGTAGATGCGATAGAAGATGCAAAGGGATGTGAATCAAGTGAATGAGAAAGAACTCGGTCTTCGACGAAGGGAATCGCTCTGCACTGGATGCGGTCAAGTGGAAGGAGCTGTAACTGGGAAGCCCCAGCCCAGAGATGGGAACAGTATTCCATGAGAGACCGAACCTGAGTCTTGTAAAGTTGCAGGCGATGTGCCGGCATGAAATACTGTCCCGCTCTGCTGAGCACGCCAAGCTTTTGAGAGGCCAACTTGGCCTTCTTTTCCAAGTGAACATGAAACTGCACGTCACTCGATATGTCGACGCCGAGGATTTCGATACTGACAACAAGGGGAGTTCCTTGAAACTGAAGAGATACGACAAAGGGGTTCCTTTTACCGGTAAACGCGCAAACTTGTGTCTTCTGAGGATTAAACTGGACTAGATTTAGTCGCCCCCAATCCGAAACTTTGTTTAGCAAAGATTTGACTTCAGAAA
This sequence comes from Parnassius orleans, assembly GCA_029286625.1. Taxonomy (NCBI): domain Eukaryota; kingdom Metazoa; phylum Arthropoda; class Insecta; order Lepidoptera; family Papilionidae; genus Parnassius; species Parnassius orleans. Next base: position 383,953 of record JAGSMP010000357.1, read on the forward strand.
CAAGTTTGCTCCAGTACTCGGCGACGTTTTCCCGAGAAATATTGGCACGGCCGGTGTATAGAGGATCACCAGTGCTGTCATCCGCATAGCAATGAATGTTATCGGTTTGCAACATATCATTGACATGCAGATCTATCAAAACCCGAATAAAAGAACATATAGCTGACGTGAAATACCAACGCTCCGGGAAGTCTGCAGTTTCTGATCATATCCTAGACAGCCCCTGCCATTACATCAGCTTTGATAGACCACAAATCCACGTGAAACCAAATGGATTCCAGCCACGGGTGATACGTAAGGCTATTTAAATTAAAAAATCATCCTAACTTCAAAAGAGAAGGCGGCTGGGTAATACCACCTGCTTCAGTTACTGTCATTATCATCATCATCATCATTACAGCCCTTCACAAGTCCACTGCTGAACATAGGCTTCCCCAAGGAGTGCCACAAAGCACGGTCCTGAGCCACCTGCATCCATCGACTTCCTGTATGTCTTATCAGGTCATCACACCATCTAGGGATGGGTCACCCTAAACTTCGTCTACCAGTACGAGGCTGCCACTCGATAACCTTTTTTCCCCATCGATTGTCGGTTCTTCGAGCTATATGGACGGCCCATTGCCACTTCAGCTTACTAATCCGTTGGGCTATGTCGGTCACTCTGGTTCTACTACGGAATCCTTATTTCTAAGTTTATCACGCAGAGAAACTCCGAGCATAGCCCTCTCCATAGCTCTGAGCGACCTTGAGCGTCCTCATACGGCCAACAGTGAATGACCACGTCTCAGATCCATAAGTCATCACTGGCAACACGCATTGGTTGTACAATATCATTTTCAGGTTTTGAGGTATACCTGACGAGAAGATTATTTACGGTGGTAGAGCCACGCAGCAGCTTTTGCTGTTGCACGTATGGGCAGGCTCGAGCCGGGTTAGTACCACGACCTCACAGAATACCGGCGTGAAGTGGAAGCTTTGCTTTTGCGTTTCGTCTGGTGAGTGCAGGTGACCGGAGGCCCAATTCTCCCCCCCCCCCCATCAACATGGTAGCGGAATTAAATTTTAGACTACCCCAGGAGGGTACCAGCACCCCTGGAGAATCCCTCGCTGAGCATCCACGACCATGCTACTCCACTCCTGAGCGTGGGTGCTCAGGCTGCCCCGCGTATTCTGGGGGGGGCAAAATTCCGCTCAAAACAATAACTGCTCGGGGCAAACTGAGCAACAAGACAAAGGCGACCCCTGCCACGCTATCCGTGGATTTCTGCAACATCAGGGGACTTCACTCGAACCTAAACGCCGTCCACTACCATCTCGAGACGGCGAAGCCGGCCTTGCTCTTCTGACCGAGACGCAGGTGTCCTCTCCGGCTGATACTTCGTATCTCCTACCCGGGTACAAATTGAACACTCCTTTGTGCCTCGGGCTGAGTTTGCGTATACGTCAGAGAGGACATCTGTTCTCGACGCCTCGGCAGTCTTGAAGGTTCGGACCTGTCCATCCTTTGGCTACGCGTAGATAGCGACGACCATCCGCGCGTCTACGGGTGCCTCTATAGGTCCCATAGCGGTAATGCCGAAACAGACCGACTCATCGACCACGTCCAAATGGCTACAGATTCCTTGCTACAACAGGTCCCATCCGCAGAGATCGTGATCCTTGGCAATTTTAACGCCCACCACGCCGAATGGCTTGGTTCACGTTTAACCGATCATGCGGGGAGATCTGTTTATGACTTTGCCTTGGCATATGGTCTGACACAGCTGGTTACTTCGCCTACGCGGATTCCAGATGGAGGATCATACACCTTCCTGTTGGACCTTCTGCTGACCTCTCATCCGGACGGATATCAGGTTTCCGTCGATGCCCCTCTCGGCTCTTCGGACCATTGTCTGATCCGAGTGTGGTGCCACCACGCTCCCTCGCGGTTGCGTTCTGCAGGTTGCCGCCGTGTTTGGCATTACAGGTCAGCGGATTGGGACGGAATGCGGTCTTTCTTTGCATCCACCCATGGGGCGGGTTTGCTTCTCGCCGGATGATCCCAGCGCTATTGCTGACTCTGTCACTGATGTGGTGTTACAGGAATGGAACTATTTATTCCATCATCTGTGGTACCCATCGGAGGCAGATCGCAGCCTTGGTTTGGTCGCTCGAGGCAAGCAGGAGTGCTATCAGGCCTGGGCTGAGGCTTCGGCGGCTCGGGATGTAAACACCAGCATGCTTAAAAAGAAGTATAACTTCGCCTCCAGGTCCTTCAAAAGTGTTATTGCCAAGGCAAAGTCAGAGCACATAGGCAGAATTGGCGAAACTAGTTCGCCTTCCTTCGGGAACCCGTGCATTCTGGTCTCTCGCCAAGGCTGTCCAAGGAATTTCTGTAAGCCATCACTACCATCTCTGCACAGGAGGACGACTCACTGGCCCACGCCGCAAAAGAAAGCCGACCTTTAGGCTCACTTTTGCGTCCAACTCGACTCTTGATGACGGGAGAACACACCGCCGGCCATCCCGCGGTGTGAGTGCTCCATGCCGGATGTTCGGTTCTCACAGCGCTCGGTCCGCAAAGCACCCTCCCTGGACATCCACAAGTCGAGGCCTGACGGAATCAATTGTGCTGAGGACGTGTGCCCGGAGTTGGCACCGGTTCTAACGCGTCTTTTCCGGTACTCCTACTCCCTAGGTGTAGTCCCGATATCATGGAAGACAGCTTTTGTTCAACCGATCCCTAAAAAGGCGACCATTTGAGACCGTCCAACTACAGGCCTATCGCCATCACCCCTTGTTCTCAAAATAATGGAATCCATTATAAACTGCCAGCTCATGTGGTACCTTGAGGATCACCAGCTGATTAGTGACCGCCAATACGGTTTTCGTCGGGTCGATCAACTGGTGATCTTCTGGTCTACCTGACTCATAGATGGGCGGAGGCAGAGTCCAAGGGAGGCATTGGCCGTTAGTTTGACATTGCGAAGGCTTTCGATCGGGTTTGGCACAAAGCGCTTCTTACGAAGCCCCTTCCTGGGCTTCCTGAGAAATTGTGCAATTGGATCACCAGCTTTGCAGATCGGAGCATCAAGGTCGTTGTAGACGGTATGCTCCGACTACAGTCTATTAACGCTGGTGTTCCACAAGGCTGCGTGCTATCACCAACGCTGTTTCTTCTGCATATCAATGATATGTTGCAAACCGGTAGCATTCATTGCTATGGATGATAGCACTGGTGATGCTCTATACGCCGGCCGTGCGAATATTTCGGGAAAACGTCGCCGAGTACCGGAACAAACTTTAGGCTGAAGTCGAGTCTTTGCTGAACAAAGTCTCGGATTGGGAAGCGACTAAATCTAGTCCAGTTTAATCCTCAGAAGACACAAGTTTGCGCGTTTACCGCTAAAAGAACCCTTTGTCGTATCTCCTCAGTTTCAAGGCACTTTGTTGCCTCAGCCAGTATCGAAATCCTCGGCGTCGACATATCGAGTGGCGTGCAGTTTCGCGGTCACTTGAAGAGAAGGCCAAATTGGCCTCTAAAAAGCTTGGCGTGCTCAGCAGAGCGACAGTATTTCATGCCGGCACAACGCCTGCAACTTTACAAGGCGCAGGTTCGGCCTCACATGGAATACTGTTCCCATCTCTGGGCTGGAGCCCCAGTGCCAGCTCCTTCCACTTGACCGCATCCAGCGCAGAGCGGCTCGAATCGTCGATGACCGAGTCCTTCCGATCGGCTCGATTCATTGGCGCTGCGAAGAGATGTTGCATCTCTTTGCATTTTCCGCATTTACCACGGGAGTGCTCTGAGGAATTGTTCGGATTAATCCCAGCCGCCACATTTCACGAACGCACATCGCGGCAGAACTCCCGATACCATCCACACCATCTGGATGATTGGCGGTCCACCACTGTGCGATTTAGAAGATGTTTTCTTCCTCGCACAACTTCCTTGTGGAATAGTTTACCACCAGCGATTTTTCCGGACCGATACGACATAGGGACCTTCAAGAAAAGAGCCTACTCATTTTAAAAGGCCGGCAACGCATCTGCACTCTGGTTCCCCTGGTGTTGCAGTTGTTCATGGGCGGCGGTAGTCACTTACCATCAGGTGAGCCGCATGCTCGTTTGCCCCCTCTCCTATAAAAAAAAAAAAAGATGTTTCGTAATTTACCGAACGCTTTTTGCGGATGGAAAATCATCTAATGACGCCTTCGCTGTGGGTGGAGCGGAAGGGAGTGTCGAACTTTACTGACTAAAACCATCCGTGTTCCTTCAGTGCCTTACGTTCCGGAGCCGCGGTATCTCTTTCGAACAGCCCGCAGCCCTGTCAGGCGTCGGGTCTCGGGCCCCTTCACGCTGCTGACAGCTCTTGAGGCGCGCGGAACAAAACGCGCCGTCGACACGGCCTGTCGTCGTTGACGGACGGACGGCGAGCTACCCATTGCTCGCCGTCCACAGGTCCGCGCCTACGGTGGTCAGGGGCCACGACGTAGCCCCCGACGCCGGGGCGTTCGCGGCGGCGGCCGAAGGAAAGCTGTTGCTCTTTCCTTCTCCCGCTCCGCCACCTCCTTCGCTAGCATCACTGCTTCGCAGAAGGTGGTGACGGCATCCCATTCCGTCTCGCTCCGGACCATGGCTTCGACCAGGCCGGACGCGAGAGGCGCCGCCGCTCATCGCCGCTACGAGTACACGGCGGTGCTCCGCCCAAGCAGGGCACACCTCACGGTGTGCTCCACCGTGTCCTCCGGTCGATCCTCGCAGTGGAGCACCTGGCGTTTCCTCGCCCGATTCGCAGGAACCTCCGAACACACCGTGTCCGGTGAGGACCTGCGTCAGGCGGAAGGTGAGGACACCGTGGCGTCTCTCGCCACCTCAAAGAGGGTCTTATCGCTATAGTGGCGTGCCCAGCACGGGTTGCGACAGTCGCTCTCTCCATGTCGCCATGAGATCATGCCGGAAGTCTGTTCGCTGCGCGACAACCTGCCGCGGCAGCGGGTTTCCCCGGCGCGCTCCGCGCGCCATTCGTGCAGGCGCGAGGACTATCGCCTCCAGATCCCATGGCGGCAATCCAGCAAGGAGGCTCGCCGCCTCGCGGGAGATCGTGCAGCCGCGAACCATCTTTACGGCAACCACCCTGGGGCGCGTTTAGGTGGTGGACGGCAAGCCGCGCCAAACCACGCGCCCACACCGGGGCCCGTAAAGGCCATGGACCTCACGATCCCCGCGTAGAGCCTGGCAGGAGGCGTTTGGCCCCAGGTTCGGCAGGAGCCGCCTGAAGGCAGCCCCGGTCCGTTCCAGTTTGGGAGCCAAACGTCGAAGTGCTCAACGAAGTTCCATCGGCCGTCGAGGACGAGTCCTAGGTGCTTCAACGTCGACTCGACGCCGACGGATACCCTCCTACCATCACTGAGGATCCCAGTGGTGGCCTGTTCCGAGGACCATGGAAGTGCATGGCCTCGGACTTGTGCAGAGCCACCTCGAGACCCAGTTGCCGGATCCTCTCAACGACTATCGCAGCCCCGCGTGTCATAGTTTCCGCCGCCGCCTCGTACGACCCCCCCTGTGCCAGTACCAGCGTATCGTCAGCGTAGCAAACTACGCTGACGCCGGTAGGAGGTCGGCGCAGCACCAGTCGTAACCGATGTTCCACAGGGCGGCCCCAACCGAACCCTGTGGGACACCGCACGACATCTCTCGCCGGTTCCACTCACCGTTTCGACCGGGGTAGATGACGGCCCTGTCCGTCAGATAGTCCCCGACTATACGACGGAGATAGGTCGGCACCCGGTGATACCGAGTGCCTCCCCATGCAGCTCCAGGGCATGGAGTTGAAGGCGTTGGCGATGTCGAGAGACACCGCCAATACAACCCCCTGGCCACTGCATCCCCGTCGTGAGGGCTCTCACGCGCATGATGGCGTCCACTGTAGAGCGCCTTGCGGAAACCAAACTGGTGTTCCGCAAGATCCGGCCCGTCTCGCAAGGTGCTCGGCGAGGCGGTTTGCAATTACTCTTCAAAGAGCTTGCCCACCTCGTCGAGCAGCACCACGGCCGGTATGCGGACGGAGAGTCCGCAGGGCGCCCTGGCTTCCGAATGAGGACCAGCTTCCCGTCTTCCAACGAAGCGGGAATTGGCCTCTCCAAGCATGCGCTTAGGAGCCCTCCAGTCGGGGCCCGAGAGCTTGAGGCCAGGACCCAGGCTTTGCCAGGCGCCATCGGGTCCTGGGGCGGTATTCCTGGCCTTGAGCCTACGTACCGCCACCTCAGGTTCACCCCGGTCCCTTCCGGGATGTCGTCGTCGTCGTCCTGGTGGTCCGCTTCCGGCACCGCAGGTGGCGGAGCCATAGGCGGGGCGGATGTTCCCCGCGCGCAGGGAACAGAGCGCTCACCACATCCTCCACGAGCTGAGGCCGGAGACTCTGCGTCAGGGGCCCAGGTGCGGAGTTTATCCTGCACCATCTTGTAAGGGCGCCCCACGGATCTCTATCGAGAGTCTCCAGCATCTCCTCACGGGCCCGATCCGGGCCCGCAGGACAGCCTCCCGGAGGGCGGTCTTCGCCGCTCTGTATCCCCGTACAGCCCTCGCTCAATGGCTGCCGCATTCGGTGGACGAATGCGGAGCCTGCGATGCCTGGCGTACAGGTGCCGCGCGGCGACACACGCCCGCGCAGAGACGTCAGCTCACGCGACCACCAATACACCTGACGCCGGCCACTTCCTGGCCGGACGCGGGCATTGCCACGTCACATATCTCGGACATGGCCTCCTGGAACCACCCTGCCTCATCATTGACGTCGGCAGGCCTGTCCGGTGATGACACCCAGGCCTGCACGATCGAGGCTTCCAGGAGGAGCTCCCGGTCCAGCTGCTTCAGCGCCCAACGCGGACCACTGGGCCTGTAGGACTGGCGCGCTCGAGGGCTGGGTGGAGACGTCAAACCGGATGTACCGGTGGTCGGAGTAGGTCTCCACCCTCCATGACACGCCAGTCAATGGCACGCGGCGACAGAGCGGGGCTAGGAACGAAATGTCCACCACCGACTCGCCCTGCATCCGCACACACGTGGGGACAGAACCCTGATTTAGGACGACCAGGCCTGTCTCCAGAGCCCAGTCTTCCACCATCCTACCCGCACATCTGTACGACGAGAACCCCAAGCCAAGTTCTTGGCATTGAAGTCCCTGAGGACAAGTACGGGAGGATAGCTTCCGACGACGACTGCTCTCAGCTCTGCAAGAGAGTTGTGAAACTCGGGAGAGATCGGTTCGGGAGAAGTACACCCCACAATGACGAACTCCCGAACTGTGCGTTACGCACCCTGACCCTCCTGACACCTTCAGGGTCGGGGTACCGGCGGCGGCTGAAGAAATGATGGCCACTGAGCCGTTAAGGTCCGCCACCCAGTCCTCCCTAGGCCAGACAAAATACGGCTCAGCGACCACAGCGATAAGATCGACCACTGCGCCATGCTCTGGAGCAACAGATCCTGAGCACAGGCGCAGTGGTTGATATTCGCCTGGAGGAAGCTTAATGGGGCCGTTATAGGCATTCCATTTCAGCTTCCTCCACGGGGCGCCTCTGCGGGCGTCGGTGTCGCGGCGGCGGCGGCAGCGACAGCGACAGCGGCGGCGGCGGCAGTCGCGACTGCGGCGGTGGCCACAGAGGCGGTGGCGGCGGAGGGCCTCCCTACCCGCGGCCTTGGCCTTGGCGGGTGGCACGCAGGCCCTGCTTCGGCCCGGTGATCGGCTGGCTTGCCGGTCGCCGCACATGCATCACAGTGCGGCGTGCGCAGCAGGTCGCCGATATGTGTCCGGGCTGACAGCAGCGGAAGCAAAGGCCACTGCGGTCAACCTCCGAGGCGCATTTCACCGATACGTGGTGCCCCACGAGACAGCGTAGAAGACCTCAGAGGTCTGGGCTCCAGCAGCTTAACCTGCGCTGAGACCCAGCCCACCAGAAGCCTTCGGCCCTCCACTATGGTTTTGGCCGCCGTAACAGGGCAGCACACCGTGGCGGCATGCATACCCTGTTGGACCGGGCGTATGGCGCCTGACCTGATCTGGTCAGTGCACCCCCGGACCTGGCGACGGCGGCCACCAACTCCTCCTCCGATACCGAGTCGTCCAGACCCATGATGCGCAGGTCTGCGCATCTGACGGGCCTGGACACTGGCCTCGTCCGCGTCCAGGGACGCTCTGAGCTTCGCAGCCAGAGCGTCCGCGGTCGCGCCACTGATTCCCTGGGATCTCCAGCATACGGGCCCCTGTCTGGGTGACTTTGAGCCGGAGGCCCCGGTGATCCTGAGCTCCGAGATCCACCGCCTCTTTCGCCTTTGCGAGCAGATCGCGGTAGGTAACGCCCTTTTCCGCGTCCGGCTGTAGTGTAATCACTACAGCTGCGGTCTTCGGGCGCGGAGCCTAGCCGCGATCTTGCGCGCTCTGAACTGGCGCTGCCCTGCTCTTGGCCTTTTGGCTGCCTTCTTCCTTATTTTTTTCCCGACCACCTGCCAACCGGCTTCAGCCGCGGGAGGTGTAGGAGCTGAGGGGGTGGCGGCGGCGGCAGCTGGCTTGCCGCTGGCGCTGGCACATTCGCCGCAGGCACTGGGGCTGGCGCAGCCACCGCCTGTGCTGCCGCTTTGCCCTTTTTGCCTTCGCCTGCCTCTCCTTCCCGTTGCCGGCTTAGCCGGAGCCGGTTCAGCCGGTACCGGTTTTGCCGGAGCCGGCTTTTCAGGAGGAGGGGCAACTGCAGCCCCGCCCGAAGGCTGGCTGACGGCCCCGGCTTGATGCGGCAGCTGTGGCCGCGTACGAGACCGTTGCCGGCCTCGCCGCCGTCTTGTTTGCCCCTAGGGGGCTGCAGGACGATGCCCTCCAGCACGGAGAACCGGTGTTGAAGGCAGCCAGCTCCTGCCGGACCAGGTTCAGAACCTGGTTCTCCATCGGCACGGGCTGGCTTGGGCGCTGCGTCTGGGGCGCCGCGCGAGAGGCAGGCTCACGTAGACTGGCCAGGTCTGCGCGGAGCTTCTCGTTCTCCTTCTGGAGAGTCTCCATGGCGGACGTCAGGCGGGCCACATCCACCCGCAGCTCCGCTACCAAGTTGGCCTCCGCAGCCGCCATGATGGAGGCGGAGGCCGCGAATGGCCTTTAACTTTGAGGAGGCTTTTGCTTGTGCCACGACCTTGATCGCGGCCTCCACCTCCTTTGCGAATCTGGCCTTACGCTCCACCTCGGAGCCGCCAGTCGCATCCGTCTCTTCGCCTGATACCCGAGCCGTACCGGGTGGCGCCTCCTCGGCATGCTTTGTTGCTTGTTCGGCCTCTGATTGTCAGAGGGCCCTCCCTGCCTCTCAGCCCGCCCCGCCTGTTGGTGGGGATTTTCCGCCGAAGCCTCCTCTTCATCGGCTGACGACCCTGGTCGCCATCCCGCCTGGACCGCTTGCGGAAGAACTTACTGGTCTCCGCGGTCCCAGGCTCAACGCGTCGGGAGCTCTCTGAGCCCTCACGCTGCTCGATGCGCGCGTCGGACTCTGTCCCGCATCGTTCCTCCTCTCCTATGTTGCCGTTGTCGGCGGTTTGGTTTTATTTCCATATTTGTACCCACGAGTATGGGAGTAATTAAAGGTCCACCTTGGCAGTGACCCTTACCAAGGCAAGATTTAGAGGATTTATTACTCGCCAGGGGCTGCAGGTACCTGGCGAGGAGCGCACTATCGACTGATTTGTTCGTAGAACCCCGTCAGCTATCCATCCCGCGCGGTGCGTCGCCGCTTGAGATTCGGGGTAACTTTTTATAGAGGTTTCCCTCGCGGTCCGGGCGGTTAAGCCAAGACCTCGGTCCCAATCAAAGCCGCGAGACATGATCCACGACACTTCGATACTGGGATTATGAGATCGGTGACAGCAAAGGATGAATCCTTCACTGTCTGCCCGGAGGCAGGGTAAGTGCACACCGAGCCTGCCCTCACTCCTCTGCTATGCCCTCTGCTGATCAGAGGTCACGCAGTGAACGCGCTGGTCCGGGACGGACCCCACCCATGTCAGAATATTAGCCGCGGCAGTAACCTTCCCAAGGAGTAAGAATTTCTTCTCATTTCTCGAGGAAGATTACTGCCGCGCCCAGGGTGCACTGGCCCAGTAGCTGCTCTTCCCTCCAGACTTATCGAGAGGGACCTGCAACTACCAGGCACACGTGGAGGACTTCTGACTTCGCACCAATTTACCGAACGCTGCCTAGCCGAGTTGAATTCTTTGATTGACCTCTCGGTCGAAGTTGCTTCGAGAGCAAGAACTTCGAGCTTAGTGCTCCCAACATCTACTGGCATAGGTGTGATATGGACATTACACATGATCTTTGTTTTGTCCATGTTGATCTTAAGACCTATCCGTTGGGAGACACTATTGAGGTCATTGGGCATAGTGCTTAGCTCCTTCAGCGATTCTGTCATAAGGACTATATCTTTGGCAAATCGAAGGTGAGTGATTACTCGCCATTGATGTTGATACCGTATGCTTTCCAGTCCAGTAGCGTAAAAACATCTTCCAATGCAGCGGTGAAGAGTTTCGGGGATATAACGTCACTTCTCTGCAGTTGGATAGGTTTTGTACTCTGATTCTGTACTCGGATAGCCATCGTAGCCCCACTATACAAACACTTCAGCACTTCGATATACCGACAATCAACTTGGAACCGCTGAAGGGACTGTAGCGCCGCCCAAATTTCGACGGAATCAAAGGTTTTCTCATAATCCACATACACAAGGCAAAGTGGCAGATTGTACTCTTCAGTCTTTTGTACAATTTGCCGAGGGGTATGTATGTGGTCTATGGTACTAAAGCCTTTTCGGAAACTGGCTTGTTCGGGAAGCTGGAAGACGTCGAGTCTGCGTACGAGACGATTCGTAATGACTCTCGAAAACAGCATGTAGACGCGGCTCAGAAAGGAAATCGGTCTGTTGTTCTTCAAGAGAGCGTTGTCGCCTTTCTTGAGGAACAAGACCTCCGCACTTCTGCTCCACGCCTCTGGTGTAATGCGACCATGGAGGACGGAATTAAAAAGCTTCTAAAGGACTTCAAGTACCGGTTTTCCACCCGCTTTCAGAAGCTCCGCTGTAATTCCATCCTCGCCTGGGGCCTTGCCGGTTTTAAGGTGCTAGAGAGCCATTCTAATCTCGCTCAGACTGACGTCCGGGATATCATCGGAATAGTGTCAGACTGTCGGATAAGACTTGCTCTTCGATCGTTACTCACACTTGCGTGTGGCTCCAACGATGACGTGTACAGCTGCCCATAGAACCTCTCAATCTCACTCAAAATCTCAGGTGTCCCGGAAACGATGCTGCCACAATCGGTCTTCAGCTTCGATAGTTGGCTCTTTCTGGCAGACAGATCTCTGGAAAAGACTTTGAAGCCCTGGTTCCGCTCGATCGCTTCTTCAATACGAGCTGTATTGAAGTTGCGTAAGTCCCGCCGCATGCATTTGGAGATCTGTCTGTTCAGTTGCCTGTATGCTGTCAAATCTGTTGAAAACTGCAGCTTCATTTTCTGTTTAACAGCCATGAGATTAAGAGTTTGATCGGAGCTCATGGCTGTTAAGCAGAAACTGTTATTTGTGGCTCTTAACTTGAGCTGAAACGTTTCAGGACTTTGAATTAACCATTCGGTGATCGCTACCAGTTTTCACCATCGCGATCACTGAGACATTACTGAACAATTGCCGTCTCGTCGTCATAATGAAATCAATCTAATTTTTGTCGAACCGTCGGGGCTCGACAAGATCCACTTACTGTGGGGCCGCTTCTAGAAGAAAGAGTTCATCATAAGGAGTCCCTCTTTCTTCATGAAGTTGTCCAGCTGCTGGCCCCTTGGGTTCCGTGGCCCTATTCCAAATTTCCCTACCTTCAGCTCACCGTTCTCTCTTGTGCCTAGTTTTGCGTTAAAGTATAGTGGGTTTTGGAGGAATGCATGGCTTTAGAGATATCCTCATACATTTCCTCCACTTCCTCATCGGGATGTGCCGAGGTTGGTGCGTAAACCTGTATGACCTTCAAGGAATACCGTTTGGTGATTCTGTATAAGGTACGCAACCCTCGTCGACACACTCAGAATCTTTACTTTATTGTTAACGAGAGACTTGTGGAAGATAAATCCGACGAGTGGCCCTCCCGGTGATAGAACAAGTTGCCGGATTCGAGGATTACCGTGCCCCCCCCTCCCTCTCTTCGAATCTCTGATAATCCTATAATATACCAGGGCAACTTGTCTATCTCTTCTTCCAGCTCCAGGATCTTTTCGTCAGTCCTCAGGGTGCGTACGTTGTATGTTGCCAGGTCCTCTTCCACCGGAGATTCTTAGCACCCCCTGCCCCGCCGTTACCATTGTCGTGATTTCTGTGTATTCTGTCACAAGTACTATATTATCGGCAAATATGCAGTAGTATGTTCGGGTTTGGATTTAATTTTATTAATTATGGGATTTCAAGCACATGGTAGCACCCATCCATCTTCTCTATTGAAATTAGGATGTTTTTTAATTTAATTCGAATCGGTGTTCTTTTGCACGAAAATTAGTGGTCTATGAAATTTGATATACATTTGGGATGATCTTGAACATGTTAACATATTGCAGACTTACCGGAGCGTCGGTGCTTCACATCAGCGGCTATCTATTGTGTAAGGAAGAGTTCTACAAGCAAGTAGATGATGTGGCGATAGGCTCAACGGTTTACTTAATGTAGGATTTTTCCCGTATCGTAGAGGCAGTTCACAAGGACAAACATCCAGACCTGGACCAATTATTTGTAGGCCATACAAATACTTGTTTGGTGCGGGATTCGATCTAGCAGCCCTCTGAGTCGCAACTTATTGCTAAGCTACTACGCCACGGAACCGTTTTTTATAGTAGAGGGACAGCCGCAACGTCAGGGGAATTGCAGGTGCGTACTAGGCTTTTTTGAGGATCTTAAGTTGTACCGATATATCCGATTCCATACAGAAGTCGTAAGAGAAGAAAAACTTCTGGTAAATCGCACAGTGGCAGACCGCCAAGAATCCAGATGGTGCGGAATGTATCGCGAATTTTACCTTATTCCAATAAGTAATTTTAATTTATAAATTACATTGAGTAAGTTTTTCTTTTTAATTTAACCATCCAATAAAAACAAAACCTTACGCCCGAACGTAAGTAGTGCACGAGTCAAACGTGATAATGTTTATGAAAATATTTATTCTAACTCTATTTTAATTTTCATAATAAGTGTAATTTCTTTACAAGAAAATAGAAACGATAATACTAATGTTCAGAAAGTTACGTAGACTTTGTTAAAGAAAAACATTTTATGGAAGCCACAACCGTATTATGATTACGGTCCAAGTACAAACGAGTCAATTTCTATTACAAGTTTGCACTCCTATTTTGCAGTTTATTATAATAGAGTAGTAATGAAAATGTATATTTCTTTGTTGATATTTGTTTCTACGTACTTACAATTGTTATGCATGCAATGCAATATATATACCACTGGATCCTGAGTTCTTTTTTTTGGCGATAATTTTACTCTCTGTGACTTTTTTTTTGTTTGACCATAGACTTTTATTAAAACGTAGTGATTATACTGTGTATGAGGGTAAAATTATAAAAGTCGTCGGCCTAATTTGTTAACCTTCTAAGTCCATTTTTTCATAGTTTACAGGACGAAGAAAAAACTGAATAATATCTTTATTAATCTAGCAATCAAAATTCTGAAAATCCCGTTGGTTTCTATAATTTTTCTTGATATTTTAAAAATATAATTAGTAGCATAACTTATACACATTTTATTAAATTCAGGAAAACAATTATTTTGCAGGTTTTCGAGGTGAAGTTTCAATTTGCTTGAGGACTTAGCAGTTTTTGACTTAAATTTAGTACGGTGTATAGATAAATTAATTGTGCAGTGAAATGGATTCAATCAGTAATCAAAATATTTATTATTAAAAATAAACAATCAGTCTTGAAACAGGGTTATAATATCTAAGATAGACTCTTTTCATAAACAATCTGTAATAGTTTTAATACACATTATTATGTGTTGTTTTTGTGGTATTACTAGTTGTACTTCTAAGTATTTTATTATTATTAATGACAGCCATTTTATATTGTTTTACTATTATAGGTATCACAATCAATTATTATTAACAATAAAATAAAACAGAAACAAATCCCAAAAATCTTAAATTAACAATATTTGGAGATCAATCTGAAACTTTGGTAAAATGTAAAATTGTAATTAAACTTAAATTCTACTTATAAGTACTTCTTATTCTACTCATGAGGCAAGTCATCATAATATTTATGATAGTCAATAGGAAGGATCTTTTTTATTTGCTGCAAGTCTTCAAATTTTCGTGCAGTAATTTTAAGTCGGTTCTGGTGCAATTGAGATAGTTCAGTAATCTCACAGAGATTACATAAAGATCGCCTTTAGGTGTTTTGCCATTCATCCTTATAGCAAGTTTTATAAAGAATTGATCCATTGCTTTCGTAACGTGTGCACGAATGTCAGTCACCTAAGATCCCCTTTGGATCTTCCTGGGCGAATCTTTTATAAAACTGAATTTTGTCGAATTTTTTGAAGTAAGTGTGGTTTAAATATGTTACAGAATAGGGTACTGGGCATTTACGAGCATGCTTAGCAATAGATATGTATTCAGCTGGCACATTTATGACTTTGTTCTTTAGGTAACGTTCTATAGGGGAATGCATTGAATCGGCCTCCATTTGGGTGTGACCCACTTCTAAAAATTTTTGTTCGATAGCTATATTCTTGTGCCTCATAACAATATTCAAAAGAGCGTTAGATAAAACACAATTTCTATTTTGGTAAGTGCAACCGTCACTGTAAATTATAATTGTTTTTTTTTTCATCTTCAGCATTAATTTCAGGACGTATTATTTTGTTTTCTAAAAAGTCAACCCAAATGGAGGCAAATTCTTCAGCATTAAGTCCACCTTCTACTTCATTCCATATGAAACAGAAACCATCTTTATTTTTTATATTAAAAAAGCAAAGGTTGTGAATTTGCAGCTTCGTTTTATAGTATAGCGTACTGACATTCGATTTTGGTGCCATTAGTACAGCCTGCAAGTCCACTGTGAAAACGTAATTTTCTCTCTTCTTATCCGCATCTTTTTCTTCTCTTGCTTGTTTACTTCTCTCAATATGTTCTTTGTATTCTTCTTCTGTAACCGTTCCTACTTTATAACAGGCGCATTTTTCGCATTGATCTTTTTTCGGCTTAAATAGGGCCAAATTTTTGTCTTCAAATAAATTCGAAAACAAACTTATGGAGAGAGCTTTTATATTTCGCTCTTTGCACCAATCGTTAACGTAAAATTGGTAGAGGCTTCCTTTAGAATTCCATTCTGGCAATAAATATAACTTCTGTGACGTTGCTCGACAATAATGAGATTCCATTACGGGAAGAGACTCCAGAAACTGAATAAGAGATTGTTTCGGCTTCATGAATTCAGATAATTGTGTGGACGTCTCATTGTACTAGGAGGCCGCATTGAAAACTCCTGCTTCAATTTTGAACCGTCCATCTTCCTAAATCCAAAGTGTTCAAAAACATCTTTCGACATACTTTGACACTTTGATCATTTACTTTTAGATAAACAAAGGTATTAGCCCTCTTGGTTGTCCTTGGTATTTCGATTTCGTGGCCGGATAATTGGAATGGTTGTTACCCATTCGTTCACAAGGGTTTTTGGCTTCAAGTAAGACTCAAAATCGATAAAAATGCTTTTCTTACATCTTCATCTACTGTTTCATTTTAAAGTACTGTACTTTAATTTTAGGAGCATCTAGATTTAATTGAACGTGCCTCTTTAGTTTTATTATAATTCCAACAGTCTTGTTTTTTCTCTCTCCCAAAATATGTTTTACCTGCTTGTCTTCTTTGCTTATTCTTTTCACTAACCCATTCTTTTTTATCAACTTTAAAACGTTTCTTTCGTTTCTTACTCTTTTTTATTTTAGTAAACGAATCTGAGTCAGAATCAGAATAAGGCACTAGCTTTTTCTCTGTATCACTACCATCCGATATCGGCGGATTAGGTACAAAATGATTTGTGTTTTCAACATGAGGTATAATTTCTATAGGACTGGTAGTTAGTTCATGAGATATTATATTACCTAATATTTGAAAGGTATCCGAATCGGAACTGTTTATGTTATCTGAGATCAAAATATTTGTTGCTTGTGATTCTATATCAATTTGTGATAGTACTATAATCAAATTCTCGTCTGTGGTGAAAGTATTGTGAACATCATAAACCGTTGACAAAATTTTATCGTCTAAAGGTACGTCATTGAATGTAGTATTGGGAAATGTAATGTTAGAACAAATTGTATGATTTATATTTTCTGTAATAAAAGTACTTGTTAGATCTAGATCAGTCAGTGTTGTTATATTGATATCGTCATTTATCTCATAATAAGTTTTGTTAGCAACTAAATCTGATGGTTCTGGTATAAACTTTCTTGATTCTGAATATTGTACTGAATATCTTCTAAAACATGTATTACTTTATTTGAATCATAATTTGACTTCGGAGCTACATTTTCAGGTCTATCCTGTAAGTTACAAGCCTCAGAAACTAAAGCTACAATTTTTTTTCCCCGATACATTCTGAAAATGTCGAAAAAAATATTTATTTAATTTATTAAATTAAAGAAGAGGAAGAATAAAATTATGAGAAAATAAATGGAATTTAACATTTATACAGACCTAAAAAACATTTTAGCTTAACTGTTTATTTGTACATACATACTTTGTTTTATAATTTATTTAATGGACAACATCTTCGAAATTATCTTTAATTAAGCAATAAATTTATAAAAAATATTAAATTGATAAACTGCTAAATCCGTGTCCAAATAAGATAATATAGTGCGTAAACCTGCTAAGTCCCTAATGTTTAGGTCAGGAGTTAAATGTGATGAAAAATTTGATTTAGGTACTAAACGAAAAAAAACTTACAGATAAAACAATATAAACTTACCTAGTTTATAATTAGTTGTTTACATCCTCAAATATTTGACTAAAACACGATTTAACGCATCGCAAACGGCACGTAGGTTTGGGAAAGTTGGTGTAAACTAAGGCCCCAATAGGATTTAGCAAGTTTGCGTTGTGGAGATTGGCTGGTGATCAGAAATCAGTTTTTCGTGCATAGCATTTGTCACCCTTTTTAGGCTAATATCGTTGTTATTCTTTAAACGTTACGGTAGATATTAGACTGAGCTTTATGACTGGCATAAAAAGTAAATTTTGTCAAAAATGGACTTAGCAGGTTAACGAATTAGGCCGACGAAGTGTCATCTACGTATCACTTGTAGAATCTTGGATTTACAAATACTGCTTTCTACTTTGCTACTGCTTTCTCCTCTGAGTCGTTCATGAATATATCGGCGGCAATGGGAGAAACAGTTGAATACACTTGCGACTTCAAGAAACCCCACAAGAAAAAGTCTAGCGGGGTCATATCGCATGACCTTGGTGGCCAATTTACATCACCCCTGCGAGAGATAAGCTTACCCTAAAATCGCTCATGGAGAATGTCAAACGTGGCATCTGCTGTGTGGCATGTAGCGCCGTCGTGCTGGCACCATAAGTCGTCTAGGTCCATATGGTTCAACTTGAGCCATAAGAAATAAGTTATCATCGTTCTGTAGCGCTCGCCATTGACGGTGACCGCCCCACCAGCGTCGTTTTCGTAAAAGTATGGACCAATGACGCCGCCATCCCAAAATTCACACCAAACGGTAACTTTTTGAGGATGCATTATCATGTGATGAACCTTGCGGGTTGGTGTCGTCCCATATACGGCAATTCTGCTTGTTCTGCCATTCATCCAAAATGCGCCTCGTCGCTAAAGATGATTTTAGGCCAAAATTGGGGTCTGCTTCCAAACGATTCGAAGCCCAGTCAGCGAACAAACGGCGTTGTCTATGATCATGAGCTTTGAGATCCTGGGTCAGTTGGATCTTGTGCAGGTGTAGGCCTAAATCCCGACGCAAAATTCACCAGTTTAAAGTCTGCGAAAGGCCGAGTTCTTGTGCACGGCGAGGAATCGACTGCCTCGGGTGTTGCTGTACACTTTTACGAACCGCAACGATGTTCTCGGCCGATATTGCGTTCCTTGCACGTACGTGTGTTGGCTGATAGTTTACCGAACCAGTCGTTTCAAATTTTGCCACCAAACGTTGAATAGTCCACTGTGAAGGGCCACCACGTTTACCGGAAAATGGGCGCAATGTGCGCAACGTTTGCACTAACGAACACTCATTTTGATAATAAAGTTTTATCATCTGAACGTGCTGTTCAATCGTGTAACTTGCCATGGTGATTTGGCATAAGTAACTATACATATAATAAACAAAAGATTTGATAGAACCACCAAAAAAAATTGCCACCACGGGCCGCCAAAATCTAACCGCGCCAATTGAAAAACCCTTTAGATATTATCTTGTATAAAATTAAAATCATAAAACAATATAAATTAAATCTGTACTCGTAAATGCATTTATCTTATATACAATAGAAGCTCTGAAACGTTAGAGCTGTTAGTTCAATATTTATGTGAATGCAATAGACCAATAAAATAAATCAAAACTGGCGCAGGGCAGCAAACAACTTTTTAGAAAAAAAAATCATATACATTCAGCTACATATTACTATAACTAAAAACCAGCCAAGTGCGAGACGGGTCTCGTTCTATTAAATTCCGTGCATATTATAACGACGAATAAACTTTTTTTAAACTAGATATTTAATTAGGTAATGTTTTTTTTCCGTCTTAGTCCTTAGGTAGTAAGGTAAAGATATAAAAGGAACTTCCTTTACCCCAATTGTCCCATTTTCGCGCTTCTACATTTAGCGGTTTGAGCTGTGGGCTAAATAATACAATATTATTCATACAAAACTTGCACCCTTGTTTTAAAAACGTAAGGGTAAATTTTATTATTTTATTACTTTAAAGCATAAAATATTTATTCTCCATACAAAATCGAACATCCTCTGCCCTCTCCCCCACCGTCCGGTAAGAGCATATTTTGAGAAATCGCAAAATATTTTTTTCTCCATACAAAATTACACACACTCTGCCCCCTCCCCTTCCCCGTAATGGGGTTGTTTAAAATGGAAAAATACGTATTCATTTATTTTATTTACACAGTACTTTCAGTAAGTATCGTGTCAATCGCCCGTAAAATAAAAAAAATCGTACAAACTGTAAGACCCTATTTCACACTCTTAGGGGTCGAATTTCCTAAATCCTTTCTCATTGGATGTCTATGTCATAAAAGGTAGCTGCTGTCCAAATTTCAAATTTCTACGTCAAGTGGTTTGGGCTGTCGTTGGTAGATGAGTCGTGACATCTTTTATATATTATGTAGAGGTTAAAGTATATAAACAGTAAACAGTGACACCTGTCGGTAAAAGGCAAAACTAAATCTAAGGCTAATTAATAAAATTGTATTATTAGACTATTCCATTTGAATACTATGTCCAATATAAATGAAATTTCATAACAGTTATTTGTAAACGAAATAAAATAGTCTTCTGTCTTAAGATAAGGATTTTGTCTAATTATAAGAATTTCCTTAGCAAATAATATTATATTCATAACATGCACTTTATTATTAAATCCAAATTTTGAAATTTAATTAATGAGACCAAACGAGTCAAGACAGCGCGTCAAAGGCAGCGCGATAGTCTCTTCCCCGCTCCAAGAAATATGAGAACAGCCTAAACCCAGCCGCTGCCGCTGGCTGATGCCGCCAGCGTATATAGGCTCTTACTTTACTTTTTAATTGAAGGAGAATATTACTCTCTTTTGCACATTTAAAGATAGGCTCTACTACACGAACTCTATATTACAACGCATTTACAGTTAAAATATTTTAAGATATACTCGTATATATAAAAGTTAACATTGCGGTTTCGCCTATGAGTATGAGTCGCCTATGTAGAACAGAAAATCAAACCCCTTCTTTGCGTCGCCGTGGTCGAATAAAGGTGTGAAAGTTATTATTAGTGGTCTACTAAAAATATTGCGTTGAAAGCATCTACATATTTATAGATATATCTTAAATCATAAATCGCGTATAATAAAACCATACCGTGGTTTAGAATGCCTGTAGCACCATCTAGGTAAAATTGATAATTAAAGTTAAATTTTAAGTTGATAATTAAACTAAAATAAAAACTATGATATTAAGAAAACAACGGGTAGGAATAATACAAGAACAATTCAAAATCGGATAATTTCATTTTTCAATCTCACAACTATGTAATTTTTTATAGCTGCAAAAGGGAAGATTATGCCTACTACCCAGCTCCTATGATAGATAGCATAATGAATAATAATTATTCCAACGGTTCGATCTCTACGTAATACGATAGTGAAAGTCCCATCCGTTCTCTAGTTTATGTGTGATGCGTGTTCAGACAGACAGACAGACAACGTTTCCAAAAAAAATTGTTTTAGCATCTGTATCGATAATATAGTATACCCCAATTCAGTTTTAAAAACAATCATGTACAGAAATCGTCGTATTCAAATTTGATAATAGTGATAGATAAATAAAAGCTTTTAAAAAGAACTAAAACATATTTGTACACAATGAGCTCTATACAATGATAATCAATTTATTATAATATGCTACCCCGTGAAAAATTATTATATTGAATTTCTAATACATTATTCGGTATTGGATCAACATTATATTGGGTATTTGGTATAGAATGTTGAATAAAAAATGCTAGATATCTGTGACATTTGGACAGACAGACGGACAGGCGGACAGAGGTACAGACGTACGGACGGGCAGACGGATAGACCTACGGACGGACAGGGGGGCAGATAGACAGACGGATAGACTGACAGACAGACAGACGAACAGACGAACAGACGGACAGGCGGACAGACATACGGACAGACTGCCTCGTTGGTCTTGGTCTATGAATAGACTAGTGAACTTTATACACTTCACTGACTGCCTCATTGATTTAGTTATCGCGGTAGCGACTGATGACTGCGAGAGATGAAGTTTTCGAACCCCATATCGGGCCTAAAACAGTTAACGGGTTGTACAATTAGTTGGGTTGGTGGTGTTTCGCCCCCGCACATTGGAAAGCGCATAAATCCTTTGGTCCTACGCCTAATCTCTCTCCGATCATGTGTGACTATGAGAGTAAGAGAATAGAGTGTGCACTTGTGCATGCACACACACTCGTGCACTATAATCCTGTCCTGCGCAGATGGATAATATCCGTTGAAATACTCGTAGTTGCGACCGCAATTCGGTGTTTTTTATAGGATCGGTGACAAACGAGCACACAGTCCACCTGATGGTAAGTGGTTGCTGTGACCCATAGACATCTACATTTATCCTCAATAAAGAATCAAAATGCAGATGCGTTGTCACCCGTGAGGACTAAGAATGGAATGCCTCGTTTCCAGTGAAAAGGGTCTCCGGTTCTCTACACTCACCATACGAAATACAGCAGCGTTAAGCTGCTATTTTACGCTGGTATTCTGTGAGGCGTGGTCCTTCCCGGTCGAGCCGACCCATTCGTGCTACAACTATACCAGTAATATAGCTGCAGCATGGCTCTACCAACAATTAATAAATAGAATTTAACGAGTTATCGAAAATAGATTAATGTATTGAGGATGTTTATAAATACGTGGGTGGTCTGAAAAGTTTCCCATGTAACAAGATACAAGAATGTTATTCTTAAAATTTATTTTTATATTTCTGCATAGTCTCCTTGTAACTCTACACACTTATCCCAGCGATGCTCCCATCTCTCTAAGCCGTTCAAATAGTACCCGGCGTTTTTTTCTTCAAAATAATTGCTCAAGAAGGTGATTGCCTCTTCATTTGACGAAAATCTCTGTTTTCCGAGCATAATTTTTAGATGAGGAACAAAAGAAGTCGCTTAATGCTAAATCTGATGAGTAAGGCGTATGGTGCTTGACCATTTTAAACCATAATTCGTGGATTTTCGTCATGGCTACTGCTGAGGGGTGAGATGGCGCGTTGTAATGGTGAAACAGAATTTTCTTTTTCTGCAATTTCTATCAAGTAATGATGCTTAGTATGCTCCTGTAATGGTTTTTTCCTTTTTGAAGATAATCGATGAAGATAACTCCATGACTATCCCAAAAAACAGTACCCATCACTCCACATCCCTGCCGAAAAAACAGTTTTTGCTTTTTTTGGAGTCGATTCCCTCTTTGCAGTCCACTGTTTTGGTTTGTATTTTTGTTTCGGGCGTATAATATTATATCCAAATTTCATCTAAAGTAATTAATCGACGCCAAAACTCGGACTTATTGCGCCTAAACTGCGCCAACAGAGCGTTGGAAATGTTCATTTGAACACGTTTTCGACAGTTTTCTCATGCCTAAATCTTGATTTAATATGTGGAAAACACGTTCTTTGGACATTTTCGTAGCCTCTGCTATCTCTCTCAATTTAATTCGGCGGTCGTCTAGCACCATTTGTTGAACTTGTTATTGTTATTGTCAGTAGTTGCAGTTTTCGGACGTCCCGAATGTTCATCGTCTCCCAAGCTCTCACGGCCACGTTTAAATTAAGCTGCCCAAAATTTCATTCTGGTAAATGATGGTGGCAGAGTCCCCATACACAAAGTCTAACTCATCTTTCATTTGCGTAGGCGTATTGCCTTTCAAAAACAAAAATTAAATGACAGCTCGATACTCAATTTTCTCCATTTTCAAAAACACTCACATCGAATCACTCAAACGACTGTCAAATAACAACTACGAGTCCAAAATGGCTGAAATTTTAGTGCGTAACTTTCAAAAGACTGCCATGTTCACGTTGAGGTAGGAAACTTTTCTGACCACCCTGGTATATATTTTATTAGATTTACCAACAATTACTAACACTAATACATTATATTATACAATTACTTAAAGTTACTGGTAACATTCATTGCTATGCGGACGACAGCACTGGTGATGCTTTATATATGGCATTCCTTGGGGAGGCCTATGTTCAGCAGTGGACTTGTGAAGGGCTGTAATGATGATGATGATGATAATGACAGTAACTGAAGCAGGTGGTAGTACCCAGCCACCTTCTCTTTTGAAATTAGGATGATTTTTTAATTTCAATAGCCTTACGTATCACCCGTGGCTGGAATCCATGTGGTTTCACGTGGATTTGTAGTCTACCAAATCTGATGTAATGGCGGGGACTGTCTAGGATATGATCAGAAACTGCAGACTTCCCGGAGCGTTGGTGTTTCACGTCAGCTATATGTTCTTTTACTCGGGTTTTAATAGATCGTTGTCAATGTCAATGATATGTTGCAAACCGGTAACATTCATTGCTATGCGATGACAGCTCTGGTGATCCTCTATACACTGGCCGTGCCAATATTTCTTGGAAATACGTCGCCGTATACTGGAACAAACTTGTGTCTGAAGTCGAGTTTTTGCTAAACAAAGTCTCGGATCGGGGGCGACTAAATCTAGTCCAGTTTAATCCTCAGAAGACACAAGTTTGCGCGTTTACCGCTAAAAAGAACCCCTTTATCGTATCTCCTCAGTTTCAAGGCACTCCCCTTGTTGCCTCAGCCAGTATCGGAATCCTCGGCGTCGACATATCGAGTGACGTGCAGTATCGTGGTCACTTGACAGAAGGCCAAATTGGCCTCTAAAAGGTTTGGCGTGCTCACCAGAGCGGGACAGTATTTCATGCCGGCACTCCACCTGCAACTTTACAAGGCGCAGGTTTGGCCGCACATGGAATACTGTTCCCATCTCTGGGCTGGGCCCCCCCCAGTGCCAGCTCCATCCACTTGATCGCATCCAGCGCAGAGCGGTTCGAATCGTCGGTGACCGAGCTCTTTCTGATCGGCTTGACTCACTGGCACTGCGAAGAGATGTTGCATATTTTTGCGTATTTTATCGCATCTACCACGGGTAGTGCTCTGAGGAATTGTTCGACTAATTCGCATTGCATTGCAACAAAACATCCATACCATCTGGATCCATATCATCCACCAATGTGTGTAATTTATAATGAGCAATTTATAAGAGGTTTTCTTCCTCGCATAACTACCAGCGATTTTTTCGGACCGATAAGACTTAGAAACCTTCAAAAAAAGAGTCTGTTCCTTTTTAAAAGACTGACAATGCATCTGCAATTCCCCTGGAGTTGCAGTTATTCATGGGCGGCGGTAGTCACTTACCATCAGGTGAGCCGCATGCTTTTTAGACCCCTCTGCTATAAAAAAAGTAATAACAAAGTGCTACAATTACTTAAAGGTAAATCCGCATGCATATAACTTAATGGAATACATAAACTAGAAACAGTAATTGATACTCAACTAACAAAAATAGGGCTACTCGTACATAAACGCAAAAAAAATATCACTTTAGTATATTAAAAATTTAACAAATAGACTTACGAAATATTAAAAAAAATTGAAAAAAATATTTGACTTTGACTAAATATATAAAAATTAATAATAAATATCTATCTGTTCTTGCATGTTTCCGGGTTTATTTATTTTTTACATGGAGAAAGCCTACGCATACCCGCGTTGCGGTTGCAAGGATGTGCTATGTCGGTTCAGAGCGACTAAAACCCCATGGTGAGAACATGGGGTTTTAGTTAGCAAAACATATTTCTTTATGGACATGCCAGATGTTGTAAATCACCTTTTTTTCTTCTATTTTTGGTGATATCTCCAAGAATGACCTGTCTCGCGGGTCCGAGGACGAATTTATCAGACTCGTACTGACTAACAGCGTATGATGTCTAACTTTAGCCGCAAATTGGCATAACGGAAACACTTTCGCACACATCTGCGGTCACACCAGCGTCGGCCGCCCCTCGCTGGGATAGGACGACTCGCTCCCTTCTCCTTCTAAGGTAAGGCGTACCAGAATACAGGGCGTCTTCCTTCTCTGGTGATCAAGTTAAGGCCACTGCAAGTAGGGAGAACGGTGCCTCGCAATACCGACACTCCTCTCACCCCCACCACCACCACAGCAACAACGGTGCGACACCGTCAGTTGACTCCTCTTCTATAAAAAACGTTTCGCGGAGGATAACGCATAGCTATACCAATACTCCTTTTACCCCATGACCTTGGCTGCGGCGGGAAGGGAAAGAGGATACAATCCCCTCCCGACACAATCCACCATCACGCATCCCGAATGGGCTCGGCGAACTCACTTGGAGCGGCCACCTCAGGCCAGCCCTTCACCGAGCCAGCCAAGTGGAACCCTCTTTGTTCACCGTGGGTTGTTACTAAGTCCTTTCGCCAAGACAAGGCGGGAAGTTCCTTGGCTACTAATATATTGTTAAAATCGACGGTTAAAAAATATTAATACCAATTTGACATTAGTAATTGAAATGGTAGCATAACATTTTAAAAAAGAGAGTTTCTTGTCGGTTCTTCTCTTGTTTTCCGAACCGGTATAGATTTTGACGTTCATGAAAAATAACCCTTTAAACAAGACCATAAAACAACAAGCAACTTATCATGGGATAAAATACAACATAAACAAATTAAAAATTACAATTTGATAAATGAAGTAGATTGTTTTTATAGAATAAGGGTGACAAACGAGCACAGAGTCTACTTGATGGTAAGAAAATGCTTTAGCCCATAGACACCTACATCTATTTTTTTTATAGGAGAGGGGGCAAACGAGCATATGGCTCACCTGATAGTAAGTGACTACCGCCGCCCATGAACAACTGCAACACCAGGGGAATTGCAGGTGCGTTGCCGTACTTTTAGAAAGGAGTAAGCTCTTTTCTTGAAGGTCCCTAAGTCGTATCGGTTCGGAAAAATCGCCGGTGGTAAACTATTCCACAGAGAGGTCGTACGTGGAAGAAAACTCCTAGTGAAACGTACAGTGGGGGACCGCCAAGCATCCAGATGGTGCGTATGGTATCAGGAGTCTTGCCGCAATGTGCGTTCGTGAAATTTGGCGGCTGGGATTAATCCGAACAATTCCTCAGAGCACTCCCCGTTATAGATGCGAAAGAAAATGCAAAGGGATGCAGCATCTCTTCGCAGCGCCAGTGAATCGAGCCGATCGGAAAGGACTCGGTCGTCGACGATTCGAGCCGCTCTGCGCTAGATGCGGTCAAGTGGAAGGAGATGGGAACAGTATTCCATGTGAGGCCGAACCTGCGCCTTGTAAAGTTGCAGGTGGCATGAAATACTGTCCGGCTCTGTTGAGCACGCCAAGCTTTTTAGAGGCCAATTTGGCCTTCTTTTCCAAGTGACCACAAAACTGCACGTTACTCGATATGTCGACGCTGAGGATTCCGATACTGGATGAGGCAACAAGGGGAGTACCTTGGAACTAAGAAGATACGACAAAGGGGTTCCTTTTAGCGGTAAACGCGCATACTTGTGTCTTCTGAGGATTAAACTGGACTAGATTTAGTCGTCCCCAATCCGAGACTTTGTTTAGCGAAGACTTGACTTCAGACATAAGTTTGTTCCGGTACTATTAATAACAATAATATTGTCTTTTTTTAAATTCTGATTTTATGGATAGATATTCCATCATCCAAAGATGGTAGCTTAGTTACATTGAGCTTATAGACTTTTTTGTACTTAATTTTGTAATGTATACTATATATACTTTGCGAAATTTTGAGGTTAATCCTAATAGTTAAAACAGTAATTACAAAAACTCGACTGCGTAAAATAGTTTATTGAAAGACAATTATGTCACTTTTACGACTAAAATGAATCTTACGCCACCATATACTCGTATATTAAAATACATCAAGGCGTTAAGGGTACAGAGTGTCCTTAAGAAATAGACATACATACATATATATGTATGTATGTATGTCTATTTCTTAAGGTATTTACACTCGAAAAATATTCTTATAGGTACATACACTCGAAAAACCCTGCTTTTGGGAAGTTGGAAAATGAGGGTACGAAAATGAAATTAAAAGTAAGAAAATAATATAGAATCTGCGATGAAATTGACTAGCAACTATTACAAATAAACTTTGAATCTACAAAGTGTTTATTAATAGGTGCAGTTAATAATTTGATTGTGTGGTCACATGTTGAAGTCGGTAGAAAAGGCGTTCTATTTTCTGGAAGCGGACTGATCATTTTAGGGAACATTGTACCGCCTCTCCCCTTTGTGCGTAAGCGCAACCAAACCAAACGATTACGATATAACGACACCACCTCGGAGTAGTTTCATCATGTAGGACAGAATTGAAAAGCTTCTGGAGGACTTTAAATATTATTTATCCACCCGCTTTCAGAAGCCTCGCTGAAATTCCATCCTCGCCCGGGGCCTTGCCGTTTTTAAGGGTGCTGGAGAGACATTTTAATCTCGCTCAGACTGACGTCCGAGATATCATCGAAATGGTGTCGGATGACACATGCTTTTGGATTGTTATCAGGTGTCCCGAAAACGATGCTATCAAATTCGGCCTTCAACTTCGACAGCGGGCTCTTTCCAGCAGACACAAATCTGGCAAAGTATTTGGAGCTACTTCCGCTCAATTGCTTCTTCAATACGATTTGTATTGAAGTTGCGAGAGTCTCGCCGCATACATTTTCAGATCTGTCTGTTTAGTTGCCTGTACTCTGTCATATCTCCTGAAGACAATAGCTTCATTTCCCTTCTAATAGCCATGAGATTCAGTATGATCAGAAAGTTTTTGGATTTTTCTGCGACGCGTCTTGCAGAACTTATCTCCGACCGCATGGACAGTTACCACCACTTATTTTGAGTGGATTTGGTACTCAAAATAAATCATCATATCATCACCACCATCATCTGCGCCCGTAAAATTCCGCTGTTGAACAGGACCTCTCTCATTTTAAGGAGAATTTAACATAATTTCCACGCACTTTTAAGACTGCCTACTAAATTTTAGCATTTATGTAAAAATATTTATTTATTTGAATGAATGATTTCGAGCTGACATTCCCTTAAATACTTTAAATCCGAATAAAACAATATAGTTCTTAAGTCAAAGTCCGAAAACTGCCATTTTTATCACTCAATGACTGATACACTGACTAACTCATCAAAAACCGACCTTCCGGCTACTTTTAAGTTACTTCTTACTTGAAATTTGGCATCAAAGTGGATGATTAGGTTTATACAAAGAGAAAAATGTGAAAGCTACAAATTATTGATATTCGGTGTAACAAGTGTCGAAAATTTTGTCATGTATTTAATAAGATTTATAAAAGAATAAAACTTTTTTTTTCCAAAAATTATTGATATCTCACATAATTGTAAAAAGAGGGTCAAATTCGGTATAAATCACGTTCAAGATTGTCGACTTCGCTTCAAAAAAGTTGAGATCTTAATGTGGGCCAAGCTCCATTGCAGTTCTAAGAACATCATGCATTCAATAGATCCAATGATTTAATTAGCAACTGCTATATTATGCTGTTTTGGTGGGAATCCAGTATTCAAGAAATTTTTGGTTCACCATTATAATCCGTAATAAAACTATGCACCCAGCAACTCAAGACGACATTAATAGAAAGACGTTGGTAAGCTAGTATTTTGTTTAATGCTTTTTTTATGCATTATCTGTTCTATAGAACGAGTCGTAAGGAAAACGAAGCGTTTTATGTATAGTAACAAGACATAAGGGAAATGCCAAAAAGAACTCATAGGCTTCGATCAATAGCCACACCAACGACGGGAAGTAGCGTCAAAGGTGCGAAGCGATCTGTCATTGCCGATCTACTTTTCAAGTGAAGCGATAGCGATAATGGCAAATCCTGCAATAGATTTCACAGGCTGATGCGGAAATTTCAGAAGCTTTGTATTCTAAAAGAGAATGTTATAAACAAATTAAAAAGACAATAATTTTTATTTACGTTATTTCTGTAGGTAATCGCGCTACTTTTGCACTACCGCCTAATGCTTATGTGATTCTTTAATTATTATCCAATAAGAGTACTGCAAATACATAAAAAACATTTTTAGGATTCCGTACCCAAAGAGTAACCAACGGAATCCTATCACTAAGCCTCCGCTGTCCGTCCGTCCGGCTGTATCTCATGATACGTAATAAGTAGATAGTTGAAATTTTCACAGAATGTGTATTTCTGTTGCCGCTATAACAACAAGTGATAAAAATTAAAGTAAATTAAAAATTAAAAGGGGCTCTCCTACTAAAAACGTATATTACGATGGTACGGAACCCTTAATTCGCGAGGCCGACTCACACTGGGCCGGTTTTTTGGTGACTTCGGTCGGGATAATTTTAACCTTTCGGAGAAGTAATCTTTTCTGGATAAGTAATCATTTATATATCCATTTCTTTATATAATACAAAGAATTATATACGTATACATATTATTAAATTATATTAATTGTAGTTATAATTATATTTATTATAATTTATATCTACCCCTCATCGCTTTTTACACGTATGTAATTCCGTTTGTACGAATACCACACCGCATCAATATTACTTTAATGATATTTTTCTTGTTTCATTAACCGCCATCTTTCTAGTTAAGCGAGATAGCTTCGTTCCGCAGTATAGCTAATTCTACCGCCACTTATCACAATTATATTTTAGTCCGCATTTTGTTATTGAAAATGACGACGAGAAGCAAAAAATCTAAACTGGTTTCAGATGAAGAAGTTAGTTTAAAAATTATTATCGCTAAACGTATTTATATTTATGAGCGCTTATAAAACATTCACAAGACCTCAAAGGACGCATTGAATTCCTTGGACGTGCAGAATTTATTCCTTAGTGCCGCTTCAGATATAGAACAATTACGCAGTGAATTTCAAGAGGTTTTAGATAACTAAAATGCTAAAATTTTTAAATTAAACCCTAATGCAATCATTGATTATAACGCTTGGAACTCACTTGAGGATTTATATAGTCGTCTAGTTACGAAACTATCTGAATTGATTTCCATAGTTACGTTAAAAAATTGATTAAAACTTTGCTAGTGCCAATTGAATTAATGTCATTTAACGGTGACATTCGCCAATGGTACATGTTTTATCAATAATTTAAGACATTAATTCACAATAATTTACAGTTAACTGATGCCGAACCTGTTTATTATTTAGTAAACAAATTGAGTGGCAAAGCGTTATCGGTTTGCGCCGGGTTAGCGCCTACTGCAGAAAATTATTTTATTATTTGGTGCGCGCTTATACGTAGATATAACGAAGAACGCACACTTGCATCTACGTCTATTAACCAACTATTGGACTTAAAACAGGTGAACGTAAACACAAAAAGCGGTTATCATAATTTTATGGACAAATTTGATGTTTCAATTATTGCTCTAAAGCAATTAAATATTGAGGACTTAGCTGATTTTTTGTTTTTAAATATTGCCCTTAGAAAATTAGATCCTGAGACTGTTAAGTCATTTGAAATGTCTTGTCGCACTATTAACATACCAAAATATGCCTCTTTAGTACAATTTTTATACGAAAAATATAGGGATATATTTCATACATTTAATAATTCGTATACTTTGTCTACAAACATTAATAATCGACAAAAATCACTTTCAAATAAAATGAGTAAAACTTTATGTAATACCGATCATTTGCATTCATGTATCTTTTGTAAATCAAATGATCAGAAACACTTGTATGTTGTTTATCCACGTTTCCTAAAATTAAATACACAAGATCGATACGATTTTACTAAACAAAACAATTGTTGTATTAATTGTTTGAGTGATAAACACACGTCATCTTTTTGCAAATCGCAGTGCAAGTGTAAGTACTGTTCACATCGTCACCATTCATTACTTCATTTTAATTCACACCGCAATGGCATTAAGCCTGCTGTTCGTAGTAGCAATACATATAAACAGATAGATCAATCGAATGTTGTGCAGTCGCCTAACTCTAATGCATGTACCTAGGTAGCATGCGATTAACGACCGTGCAGTTAACAATAGTAAGGTTAATTCTTCTGTCGTTCACAATTCTAATGCGGCGGAAAATGTAAAAAACCTACCTCTTCATGTAATATTTCGCGCGATTATTGCACTCTCCCGCGCTATACTACTTTATTAGGGACTGCAAAAATAAACATATATAGTCATAGATTAATACGACAACGAAGATTTTATTCGATGTTTAGTGGACCCTGTGGATCACAAAGCGATGATATAACAAAATATAGTTGTAAACGCCTTTTTCTTTCTGTTTCAAATAAAAATCGTTTTACTGAAGCACACAGGATCGGTGGTGTATCCCAAAAGATTTTAGGTGTCACTTCACTGCAGTTCACGTCGCATTCATTTTAATGATACCAAAGATATTCATATTGAACCATTAGTAGTTCCAACCATTACGGATCAGTTGGCAGATTCGTTAGTAGATGTTTCGCCACTTAGATAAATTACGCTTAGCAGATGATCAGTTTTATCAACTTGGGGTAAATAATTAGGTTTCATTGGGTATTAACACCTACTTAAAAATTTGTCGCCATAAAATTTAATGCAATCGCAATCGCCTAGTGCTATAGAAATATCAATTGGATATATTATTATGGGTGATGCTGAAGTTGCTATATCTCATTGTTCCCCGCGTTCTTTTTTTTTTCTTGTTCTTACGTCACAAATTTAAATCAAAATTTTGGAAAATAAAAGAACTTCCACAAAAAATATATTTAAGTCCTGATGAGCAGAAATGTGACGAAAGTTTTACTTCCACCGCTCAACGCCAAAACAACGGAAGGTATGTGGTCGCCCTTCCATTTAAGAAAAGGCCTGATAAATTAGGTGACTCTTTAATGAAAGCAAAAAAGCGCCTCTTACTTTTAGAAAAGCGGGTTGATAAATATCCCGATCTTCGCTATCTATACAACGTTGTTATACAAGAATACAGTGATAAGGGTATTTAATCCGTTGTTTCTAATAACAATTGTATACAGTCTTGTTTTTATTTACCACATAACCCTGTCGTATGTAATGATAAAGGTACAACTAAGTTGCGCATTGTACTAGACGCTAGTGTTAAGTCGGATAACGACATTTCTTTGAATGACATTTTGCACACAGGACAATTTACAAATTGACATTTTTAACATTTTATTAAACTTTAGAGTTTATCGCATCGCCTCCCTTGCAGAAGTTAGGCAAATGTACTTATGTATAGAAGTCCAAAAAATCTCATCGCACTTTTTGACGCATTTTATATCGGTTTTCTACAGAAGAAACTATACAAACATATGAATTTAATCGCGTTAAATTCGGATAACGCTTTTCTGCTTTCATTGTACTTCGCACTTTACGCCAGTTAGCCGCTAACTAAAAGGAGTCCTATCCCCTAGCTGCTTCTGTAGTGGAGAGGGATATATAAATGGATGATCTCGCTTCATCCACTCCTTGCGTCAACAACGCAGTCGACATCGCCACTCAACTAATCCAAATGTTTCGTCGAGGTGAATTCGAATTGGTTAAGTGGACAAGTAACTGCAACGAGCTTTTACAACATATACCAGCGTCACATCGTCAACATGACCCGGTATCATTTGGTGATGATGACATTTTTAAAATTTTAGGCCTTCGTTGCCACTCCGCTACCGATAAGTTTTCCTTTCTTGTCTCGTCGCCACTGGTAACGTGTATCCAACGCGCTATCCTCTACGCAACCGCTCGATTTTACGATGTTTTAGGACTTGTCGGTTCAATTATAAGAACGAGGGAAATGAAACGCTCGAGCGTTGAAATAAGACTGCCTGTAATTACGTTAATCTTAAGTTTATATATTAGATTATACCCAAACATACGTATAGATACTACATCTTCCTTCCCAAAGAAAAAAAAGAAATGAATATGTGCATTTCTTTTTTTTAATAATATTAACATTTAAAATTACACAATAATTATATCCCTAAGTATTCTAATTTATAAAATGTAAACATGAGTAAAAGCATAAAGAAATAGTTAAAATAATATTTAGATTAATATGATTACAATTGATATTATAATACTTAGTAGTTAATATTAAGGTAAAGTAATATTAATTAATAAAGCTTAATACTTAATAATTTATTATTATTATTATCGATTAAGTACACAATGTTTAAAATGTATTACTTAATAACTATATTATTATTACAATATTATATATGTAATATTATAATAAATTTATTAAATTTATTTTAAGGATAATACAATTCTGTTCGGTTTTTGTGAACAATGTAATTTTTGCCATCTCTTAGTATTTCAACATTTGATGAACAATCTCTAATTACTAAATATGGACCTGAATAAATGGCGCTGAGTTTGTTACGAGTTTCTTCTTTAACTAATATCAAATCATTAATTTTATAAGTTGATTTTACAATCATATTTGGATTTCCTAACAATTTTACTATTGATTAAATTTTCTCTTGCTTCTTTTTGGGAGGTTTGTAGGCGATATTTTAACTCTAATGGATAATCTTCGTAATTATAGAGAGGTTCTACGGTTTTAGTTAAATTACTGGGTAAATTACATTTTTTGCCGTAAACTAACTCGAATGGGGTATACTTAGTTTGGCGGTGAACGGAAGTATTATATGAAAAGCAACAAAAATGTATCCAAGAACTCCAAGACTCGTGGTGATTGTCAGTCTGTATACGTAAAAATGCTCCTAAACTCTTGTGGGAATTTTCAAGTGCGCCTATACTCTCGTGTTGGTAGGCTGTGGTAATTTATTAATTTTTAATAAACTACATACTTCTTTCATCACTGTGGACATAAACTCGGTACCTCGGTCTGTGGCTATCTCCTTCGGTATTCCATGGCGAAGAATGAAATTTTTTACAAAAAAAAGCCTGTGCAACTTCTACAGAACTCTTAGAAACTAACGGGTATGCCTCTACGTATTTAGAGATCTCGCATTGGAGTGTTAATCATCATCATCATCATCATCATCATTACAGCCCTTAACAAGTCTACTGCTGAAAATAGGCCTCCCCCAAGGAATGCCACAAAGAACGGTCTTCAGCCACCTGCATCCATCAACTTTCTGCATGTCTTACCAGGTCGTCACTCCATCTAGTTCGGGACGCTCTACACTTCGTCCGCCGGTACGAGGCCGCCACTCGAGATCCTTTTTTCCCCATCGGTTATCGGTTCTTCGAGCTATATGGCCGGCCCATTGCCACTTCAGCTTACTAATCCGTTGGGCTATGTCGGTCACTCTGGTTCTACTGCGGATATCCTCGTTTCGAAGTTTATCACGCAGAGAAACCCCGAGCATAGCCCTCTCCATAGCTCGCTGAGCGACCTTGAGCTTCCTCATCCGGCCAGCAGTGAAGGACCATGTCTCAGTTCTATAGGTCATCACTAGCAACACGCACTGGTTGTACAGTCTAGTTTTCAAGTTTTGAGGTATACCTGACGAGAAGATGTGCCGTAATTTCCCGAACGCTGCCCAGCCGAGTTGAATCCGTCGATTGACCTCTCGGTCGAAGTTGGACTTACCTAGTCGGACTATTTGTCCCAGGTAAACATACTCGTTAACAACTTCGAGCTTAGTGCTCCCAAAAACTACCGGCATAGGTGTGACATGGACATTAAACATGATCTTTGTTTTGTCCATGTTCATCTTATGACCTATCCGTTGGGAGACACTATTGAGGTCATTGAGCATAGTGCTTAGGACTATATCGCCGGCAAATCGAAGGTGAGTGATGTACTCGCCGTTGATGTTAATACCGTATCCTTTTCAGTCCAGTAGCTTGAAAACGTCTTCCAATGCAGCGGTGAAGAGTTTCGGAGATATAACGTCACCCTGTCTTACACCTCTCTGCAGTTGGATAGGTTTCGTACTCTGGTTCTGTACTCGGATAGCCATCGTAGCCCTACTGTACAAACACTTAAGCACCTCGATATACCGACAGTCAACTTGGCACCGCTGAAGGGACTGCAGCACCGCCCAAATTTCGACGGAATCAAAGGCTTTCTCACAGTCCACATATGCCAGACATAGTGGCAAATTGTACTCTTCGGACTTCTGTACAATTTGCCGAAGGTTATGTATGTGGTCTATGGTGCTAAAGCCTTTTCGGAAACCGGCTTGTTTGGGAGGCTGGAAGTCGTCGAGTCTGCATGCGAGACGATTCGTAATGACTCTCGAAAACAGCACGTAGACGCGGCTCAGAAGGGAAATCGGTCTGTAGTTCTTCAAGAGAGCGTTGTCGCCTTTCTTAAAGAACAAGACCACCGCACTTCTGCTCCATGCCTCCGGTGTAGTGCCACGATGGAGGACGGAATTAAAGAGCTTTTGAAGGACTACAAGTACCGGTTTTCCACCCGCTCCGTGTAGTGGTGGATTAGAATACCCACTACCCAATATCTTCCCGTGGGTGTCGTAAGAGGCGACAGAGGGAAACTGAGGCAGAAGATGGGCAGCAGCATCTTTCTGATAACAGCAAATAACAATAAAAAAACTGCGGTTGCCAACCCGCTCGCCAAGCGTGGCAACTACGGCAATATACCCCCCAATGAAGAAAATTACGAAGAGACGGCCCCCAGTCCCCGGCGGCCCCGCTATTCCTGGCTACGGCGGCGACCATAGTAACGGCGGGGCAGGGGGTGCTAAGAATCTCCGGTGGAGGTTCGGTTGCCACCTACGACGACTCGACCTGGCAACTTGCAACGCACCCACTCTGAGGACTGACGAGAAGATCCTGGAGCTGGAAGAAGAGATAGACAAGTTGCGCTGGAATATTATAGGATCATCCGAGGTCCAAAGAGAGGGGGAGGACACGGTTATCCTCGAATCCGGCAACTTGTTCTATCACCGGGAGGGCGACCATCTGTCCCAAGGAGGTGTCGGATGTATCGTCCACAAGTCTCTCGTTAACAACGTTGTAAAGATTGGGAGTGTGTCGACGAGGGTTGCGTACCTTATACTCAGAATCACCAAACGGTATTCGCTCAAGGTCATACAAGTTTACGCACCAACCTCGGCACACCCCGATGAGGAGGTGGAGGAAATGTATGAGGATATTTCTAGAGCCATGCATTCCTCCAAAACTCACTATACGGTGTTAATGGGAGACTTAAACGCAAAGCTACGCACAAGAGAGAACGGTGAGCTAAAGGTAGGGAAATTCGGATTAGGGCAACGGAACCTAAGGAGCCAACAACTGACCGACTTCATGGAGAAAGAGGGACTCTTTATGATGAACTCTTTCTTCCAGAAGCGGCCCCACAGGAAGTGGACTTGGTTGAGCCCCGACGGTTCGACAAAAAATGAGACTGACTTCATTATGACGACCAGACGCCAACTGTTCAGTGATGTCCCAGTGATCGCGAGGGTGAAAACTGGTAGCGATCACCAAATGGTTAGAGGCACACTGAACCTAAACGTTAAGATGGAGAGGTGTCGTCTAATGGGGTCAACGCTCCGTCCCCCTCGTGGTCTAATCCAAAGTCCCGAAACCTTTTAGCTCGAGTTACAAAACCGTTTTCAGTGCCTAGAAGATTGCAATGCAGTGGACAATATGAATGACAAGCTCGTGGAAACTGTCCATGCGGTCGGAGCTAAGTTTTGTAAGACCCGCCGCAGAAGAACACAAAAACTCTCCGATCACACTCTTAATCTCATGGCTGTTAGACGGGAAATGAAGGTGCAATCTTCAGTAGATTTGATAGCATACAGGCAACTGAACAGACAGATCTCCAAATGCATGCGGCGGGACTTACGCAACTTTAATACTGCTCGTATTGAAGAAGCGATCGAGCGGAACCAGGGCTCCAAAGTCTTTGCTAGAGATCTGTCTGCCAGAAAGAGCCAACTGTCGAAGCTGAAGACCGAGTGTGGCAGCGTCGTTTCCGGGTCACCTGAGATTTTGAGTGAGATTGAGAGGTTCTATGGGCAGCTGTACACATCATCGTTGGAGCCACACGCAAGTGTGAGTAGCGATCCAAGAGCAAGTCTTATCCGACACTATTCCGATGATATTCCGGACGTCAGTCTGAGCGAGGTTAGAATGGCTCTCCAGCACCTTAAAAACGGCAAGGCCCCGGGCGAGGATAGAATTACAGCGGAGCTTCTGAAAGCGGGTGGAGTGTTAATATATATGAATAATTATAACTATATCTATCTAGAGGTCCTACGATATCTAAGAAAATTTTCTCGAAGGGAGTTTGAGTTGTAGACGTTACAGTCATAGGCTAATAACTAACGGAAATGGAATGCTTTTGTTTCTGGCATTTGTCACACCGTCTCACAAATTCTGTTATGTCTCTTTCAATACCTGGCCAAAAGTAATATTTTTTAATATTATTCAACATCCTCTTGATACCCGCGTGGCCACTAGTGGGGAGGAGATGAAAATCATTCAATGTCACTCTTTGGTCGTATTTGTCATAGATTCTTTCAATTTCTTTTAAAAATATAATTCTTGGTCCGGACCAATTTTTAATACTATTAATTTCATTTATTACTTGCTCTACAATTTATCATTTTCTTTACATTTCATGAAGTATCCTTCGTTAATATTTATTTTTTTACAAAAATCAGACAGCTCCCTCACAAATTCGCCTCGCGATAATTGTGATCGGATAGCTGGATTTATATAAATAGTCATTTTCTTTAAAACATATATAAAATTTCGAGATTCGCATGCGATTTCATTGTTCTTTCGTAACTTTTCTAAATCACTTTTATTGATAAATCTTAATTCTATCGATATCTTTGGTTTGTTATGTACCTCTATGACTCTTGGGTGATCAAGCCAATTGTCATTATTCAGAATATCATGCAAAGAATCACAGTTCTTCCCTGTCATACTACACTTCTCTTCCATCCTTTTTTTTGAGTTCTTGTCATTACATTCACACTACACTCACTCATATCTTTCAAGTCTTTCGATGTAATACGTATTCTAGATAAAGCATCTGCAGCGACATTTTCACTTCCTCTTACATACTCTACTATATAGTCGTATTCTTCTAAGGCAAGTCTAAATTTCAATAATCTACTTGACGGATCTTTCATGTCAAAGAGATAAATAAGGGGTTTGTGGTCTGTGTAAATTTTGAAAGAACGGCCATATAAATAAGGTTTAAAGTACGTGACAACCCAAATTACCGCCAGTAATTCTTTTCTGCTCTATTCAGGGTTCGGCTAGCATATGCTATAGGCTTTCCATTTTTATTGGATAGTACGGCTCGTTTAACATAACCGGATGCATCAGTCTGAACTACAAATTGAAATACAAAAAGAAAAAATGGCGGTATCATTATATCTTGTTGTAATGAATTGAATGAACTCGGCACTCCAATAAAATTATACATTTTTACGACATAATCTGTTCAAATGGAAAGCTTTCTCTGCAAAATTATAACATTATCTAAATCTAGATACATAACATACAAATTTACCTATATTGAGATACAAAATAGCAATTAACATGTAACCATTGATATGAAAATATCAGATGAATAAATTAGCTAAGTATGATTCCACCAGATTATAATGTGATCACCACAGTAAAAGTGAAAAGACCCTTGTGTGCATCTTACATCTATACAAAAGTGAAAGTTATTAATACAAATAAATTATGAATATTACATGACTATTCTCCTTCAAGAGCTTCTAGAGCTTCTAGAGCTGCATTATCAGTTTCTAATTGAAATTTTCTTGCAAATAGATATTCATAAAATGTTGTTACTCCAAATATGATAGCTAACGCTTCTTTTTCAAAAGAAGGGTACTTAACCTGCCTGTCATTTAATTTTTTACTGGCAATGGCCACAGGTTTAACCACACTAACCCTAGTTCTCACAGACAATACAGCTGCTACACCACATTCAGAAGCATCACAGCTTAATATTATTGGTAAATCATTACTATAATGTGCCAATGTTGTTGTATTAGCTAACTGTTCCTTAATTTTCTAAAATGCTACATCACAATCAATATTCCAACTAAAACAATCATTCTTAAGAAAATCATACAAAGGTTTTAAAATTACTGTCATATTTTTTAAGAAATGTTATAATAATTGATTTTTCCTATAAATGAACGTAGCATTTTGTCATCTTTAATTACTTTAATACCTTTTTTTGACACATGATAACCAAATACCTTTAAAGATTGTTTGAAAAACTTATATTTATTTATTTTTAATTTAAGCTCAGCTTTTGCTATACACTCTAATACTGATCTTAATCTCCTGTTAGTTTTTTTCAATGTTTTTCCCGCTATATAAATATTATCTAAATAAACAACTACACCTTCCAGTCCTGAAAACAATTGTACAATTAATCTCTGAAACGAACCTGGTCCCGA
This sequence comes from Parnassius orleans, assembly GCA_029286625.1. Lineage (NCBI taxonomy): Eukaryota > Metazoa > Arthropoda > Insecta > Lepidoptera > Papilionidae > Parnassius > Parnassius orleans. Next base: position 423,272 of record JAGSMP010000357.1, read on the forward strand.
GCTTCTCTGCAACTATTGTGGTTAGTTTTTTTGACTGTTCATTGAGTGGTGCTTGTAAATATGCTTCTTTTAGGTCTAGTTCACAAAATAAATCATTATTTTCAAAATTTGCTAATATTTGATTAATTGTTGGAAGTGGGAAATGATCAATAACTAAGTGAGGGTTAAGTGTGACTTTATAGTCCGTACATAATCTAACTGAGCCATCACTCCGAAGAACTGGCATTACGGGCGTTCTCCATTCGCTAAACTCAATTGGGGTTATGCAACCCTTTTCTAATAAACGTTTGATTTCATTATCAACTTTTGATTTTAGAAAAAAATTAACACTTCTAGCTGGCGAAAACTAAGGAATAGTGTTTGCTTTAAGTTTCAGAGAAATAGAGGCATTTTTGAAATTGCCCCATCCTGGTTCAAATACAGTAGAAAAGTCATTTTTAATTTTAGAAATGTACTGATCTTCATTTAATTGACACATATTAACATTTTGCCTTAAATTCAATGGCCAAAGCTTCAGATGAGATAACCAATCCTTACCAATAATACTTGGGGGGGCCATCAGGAACTACTACCAAATATAAATTATCACAAAATACCTTATCATAAACAACAAACAGACTACCTAAAATACCAATTGGTTTTGATTTATCATAGTAAAGCAAGACTCTTCTAGTTTTAAATTAGGAAAATATTTATTTTTATTACTAATGTTTACAGGGGATGAGTCGCTCGCGTCCGTAGGCTTCGACCACCTAACCCTAGGCCCACCCTACACGTGTCCCCCGGGTGGTGCTAAACGAGCGACAAAGCCGAAAGGATAGACTCGGCTCCTCGCCGTATGGTAGCGGCGTAAAATCTACCACCCCCTTAGATCGCACCATGAGCCAACACATTAAAGAAATGGCCCCGAGTTCCCGGCGCCCCTTTAATGGGGCAGGGATGCGAAGAATCTCCGGGAGTAAAACCGGCGACGAGGTTCGCCACCTGTCACGTTCTGTCTCCCGGAGGGGCGAAAAGTGGATTGCGGAGACCCGTCTGGCTACACTGAATGTATGTGGAGCAATGAATGATAAGATGGATGAAATATGCGAAATGATGACTGATAGATGAATAGATGTGTTATGTGTAAATGAGACGAAACGAAAGGGAAAGGATGCCACTGCACATGGCATGTATACCGCTTACTGGTCTGGTGTAGACGAGACCGAGCGGGCATGCCAGGGAGTCGGTATCATCCTTTCAGAAAGAATGGGTCAATGATTGAAAGAGTATGAATGTGTAAGCCCAAGGTTGCTATGGATACGAATGAAAGTGGGCTTAAAGAAGTTGTTTGTGCTAGGGGTGTACGCCCCAGACATGTCTAAGCCCACTTATATCCGAGAGCAGGATATTAGGAATGTTTGGCGATGAAAGTGTAAATGAGAATGGTGAAGACCTCCTCGCCGTATCTGAGGAAAAGAATATTTTTGTGACGAATACTTTCTTTCGCCATAAGAGGATTCACATGTATACATGGGAAGAGGTGATGATAAAGCATGATTAGAATTCATAATTGTGGATGAAAGAATGCGGAGCGCAGTGGTAGATACAAGAGTTTACCGGGGGTCCAACGTAGGGACGGATCATTACTTGGTCTTATGCCGAATTAATGGTATATTCAGGCGTTGGTGGCATCGGACATCTGTGTCTACCACTGCGTTACAGCGTATAAGAACAGAGAGGTTACAAGATGAAGGTGTGAAAGAAGTAAAAATGTAGACTGAGGAGAATATAAATGGTTTGAATGAAATATGTATGAATGATTTAGACCTGAAGACTGTATGGAATAATGTTAAGAAAATTTGGTGGATGCAGCCACCGAAGTATGTGTGTAATTAAGAGAACGAATGAAAGGAAAAATAATACGTTGTGGTGGGATGATGAGATTTGGATGGAAGTTGAAGCAAAGAAGAGAGCATGGCTAGATTTACTGGCAACCAAAGCTGGTAATTCTGGCGGTATGAATGATGAGATTGAAAGAAAAAGGCAGACTTTAGACTTATAAATAAGAGAGTAAAAGAAGTTGTTGAAAGGAAAAGCAAGAAAGAACGGATAAGAATGATAGAAGGATATCTGATAACTTCCAGGCAAATATTAAAATGTTCTGGAAACTCGTAAGAACTGCTAGGGAAATTCAAAACAGCCTAGAATGAATGCTATACGAGACGAGAATGGCTCTATGCTGAATGATGAAGTTTCAATTTAAAGAGATGGAAGGAATACTTTGAAAGCGTGTTTATGAGTGAAGGGTCGTCTGAATTAAGTGAAAAGAAATTCCGAAAGAAGTGGAGAGGTAGGAGATAAGTGTAGATGAAATAATGAAAGCAATGAAAAGCATGAAAGCAGGTAAGGCAGCCGGATATGATAGAGTATCACTGAAATGCTAAGGGCTGGAGAGGGAGTGGCAGGCCTGCTGTACACCTTGTTTAATTTATGTTGGGAACTGAAGCGGGTACCGGAAGACTGGTGCAAAGCCGTTATAGTCCCAATATATAAAGGAAAAGGGTCACAGCAGGACTGTAAAACTACTGTAGTATCAGCTTGCTTAGCATTGTGGGTAAACTGTATGCTAAGGTGTTAATTGAAAGAGTTATGGAAGAAACTGATGGAAAAATTTGGGATGTGCAAGCTGGATTTAGAAAGGAATGGGTGTACGGATCAAGTATTTTCCATGCATGATTGCGGAGAAGTTTTGGCCAAAACCAGAAAGTTTTTGTGCTTTTCGTGGACTTGGAAAAGGCTTATGATAGAGTGGACAGGAATGTGTTATGGCAAAATTTAACTCATTTGGTTTGAGCGCTGGTTTGATACAGGCATTGAAATCTCTTTATAGGGACTCTAGTGCTTGTGTCAGGATCAACGGGGTCTACTCGGACTGGTTTGGCATCCAAAAGGTGTCAGACAGGGCTGTGTAGCCTCCCCTGGCTGTTTAACCTATTTATGGATAGTTGTTTGCAAACTTTGAAAGTTGAAGAATGTGGGTTGAGAATGGGTGAGTTAACCGTCAAATGCCTTTTTACGCCGATGATCAAGTTATATTTGCATCGTCGGCGGCCGAGTTGCAAATGATGGTTACTTTAATGAACCGGTCATTAAAAGAAAGAGGTATGAAAGTGAACGCAAGTAAGACGAAAGTTATGGTTTTGAAAGAAGAAAGTAAAACGTTATGTGAAATAAGAATAGAAGGGGAGTTGATTGAGCAAGTGGATGAGTTTGTATATTTGGGATGTTTATTTAGCAGGGATGGTAGATATGATAAGGATATAGAACGACGCAGGAAATAGAGTGAATGGGGCTCTACACGCTATTGTGAAGAGTCAGAATGTGTCAAAAAAGGCACGTTTGGCAATTCACAATGCTGTGTTAGTCCCTACTTTAATGTATGGTAGTGAAATTTGGGTCTGGCAGAAGAAGCATGAGAGTAGAATAAATGCTGTAGAAATTCGGTCATTAAGGAGTATGCTAGGGCTGAATCTGAATGACAGGGTGAGAAATAGTGTGATAAGAGAAAAGTGTGGTTTGCAAGATGACGTTGTGACCAGGATTAAGAAAGGAATGCTTCGGTGGTTTGGTCATGTAGAAAAATGAACGAAGAAAGAGTGACAAAGCAAATTTATGCTGCAGAAGTGAACGGCAGAGTCGGAAAAGGACGCCCTAGACGAAGGTTTATCGACCAAATTGGCGATATATTGAAAATGGGCCAGATTAGGAGTACCCTTAACCGACGAGCGTGTATGCGTAGATATATGAATGTAAAGGAGGCGAGAGAGGTGTGCCAGGATCGTGCCAAGTGGAAGTCCGTAGTCTCTGCCTACCCCTCTGGGTGACAGGCGTGAGTGTTTATGTTATGTATTATGTTTATAGTTGTAATATCGGAGCCAGTATCAACTTCAAATTCAAGCAAAATAGCATTCATATTTATTTTTAAATAAATAGAGGGTACCTTTTTCCTAGTCTGCACATTTAATATTTGGAATTTATCATTTTCTTCACTGTAGCTGCATACTGCTTCATCCATTTCTTCACTTTGGCTAGTTACCTGATCGACCAACACTGTCTTCACATTTGTGTTTTTCCTTGAACCAACTCTGCAATATTTATTTCTCAATGAGCACTGAGAACGCATATGACCTACTTTACCACAGCAAAAACACTTATTGCCACTTGTGGATGTTACCGTTTGGTTCTGGTTAATTTTACTGGAATATTTAAACTGTGGTTTGGAATTTGTCTTTAAAGCAAACATTTCTACAGTTTTACGTTGTATCCTTATGTGCTAAGTTTTATGCCATTTTTGCAGTTTCAGTTAATACTAATTCATTTAGGGGTTTTTCTGCTATTTTTTAAGAGCTCATATCTAATAGTTTCGTTATGGACACCATTTAGCAATATTTCCTTTAGTTGTTCATTCACATCGGTAAAAGCACAATCTCTTGTCATTTTTCGCAGTGCCAGCATGTAATTTTTTATAGATTCTGATGGTTCTTGTTTCCTATCTTTGAATTTCGCTCTAAACATAGACACATTTGTTTTTGGGTGATAAAAGTGGTTTAACTTTTCACACAATTCTTGATTTGTAAGTTTAATTGGAAACAATGGTGTACAAAGGCCAGATACATTTTCATAAGCATTGCTGCTTAATTTTATAAGTTAGCATTGGCACTTTTTTCTCTTCTGATATATCATGTAACAACATATAACAGTGGAATTGTACACAATAACTATTCCAATTACCTCCACTAAAATTATCCAGGCTTGATGGTAATATATTTGCCATGTTTATACGTAACGATTCCTCAAGCGAATGCGTTTGTGTTATTTTCACGTATGTCCGTAACAATTTTCGTAATTCTTCAATATTAATATTTGGGTTTATAGTTAATATGTTAGCGAGCGCTAACCATCTGAGCCGTGGTAGCTCAGATGGTTAGCGCTCGCTGTAAGTTACACAGTACGCGAGCAACCCGGGATCGATCCCCGCCGGCACCAATGAAATTGTTAATTGCAATTTCAAGTGCTGATTTACCACGTGCTCGGCGGTGAAGGAAAACATCGTGACGAAACCTGCATGTCTGAGAAATCAAAAAAAAATATTTCGAAGACATGTGAAGTTCGCCAACACGCATTGGGGCAGCGCGGCGGACATTTCCTTGCTTTAAAACCCTCTCAGAAATGAGAGGAGGCCTGTGCCCAGCAGTGGGACGTATATAGGCTGTAACTTTACTTTTTTTATAGTTAATATACCAAGGTCTTTTGCTAAAACTAACAAAGTTTCTTTATTTTCTGATTGTATCCAAGAGGTTTTACCGCTTTTATTTTTCTTTTTAAGCTCTTCCATATATTATTATATTAATGAAATTACTTGCTTTGCTGTAAATTTTTAACCCACCACTGTCATTGCAGTTTTATGCAAGACAAGATGTCTGCCGACGCCGATAAAATGTTCGGTAATTTGCACACGTTGGTCTTAAGACCTCGTCGCCACTGTTGTATTGGATTTTTCTGGTTATTTATATTAATAGGTTGCAATAATAATTAGATATATTAATTGAAACGCAAAATTTATTAATTTACGAATTTTATTTAGTGCACACTTATATTTACTTAACATTTCCAGCACGAGAGAGAGAGAGTTTTGCCCACACCCTTTTTGTAAAGTTCCCCATTATGTGTTGCCACACCGACGATATAAAAAATATTAAAAAGGGGCAACCATGCTCATCATTATAAATTACGCAGGTTATCGGCATTTATCGCGGACGGTCTGCTTCGAGGAGTTGGTCGGTTAGATTATTTATCTTTATCGGATTCGCAAAGGCATCCAATATGGTGCAACCAAAAAGGGGACATTTTCTTGATCTTATAATTGATTATTATCACTATAAGAATTTTCACGCTGGTCCTCAGTATTTACTTGCTGCATTACGGGAGAAATATTGGATATTATCAGCTCGCCGCGTAGTTAGATACCGCATTCATAGGTGTAACATCTGTTTTAGACATAAACCTAAACCTACTTACCCTATGATGTCTGCTTTGTCTGCTTGCCGCTTAGAGTAGTGTAATGCGTTTACCCACACAGGTGTAGATTTTTCAGGCCCACTTTATACATTGACGCGTAAGCGTGGTATACGTAACCAGAAGGCTTATTTATGTTTATTCATATGCCTTGTTACATTTAGGCAGTGCATTTAGAACTAGCGTCGAATCTAAGTTCGGCAAGTTTTTAGACGCCTTTAAAAGATTTATCTCTCGTAGAGGTCCGTGTAAATTTGTATACAGCGATAACGGTACTAATTTTGTGGCCTCCCTGCATATTTACATGAATTACATTGCATTTGTTTCGCGTAACAGGCAAGCAAATCCTCACGCATGAAGAAATGCTTACTGCACTCTGTCAGATAGAGTGTATCTTAAATTCTCGCCCTCTTTATGTATTAAATGGAGATCCTTCGAAACCTACTACTCACACCCGCACATTTCCTAAATATAAAACCACTTGAATGCTTACCAGCCGCTGATTTAAGTAAAGAACGTATTAATCTGTTATCACGCTTTTCTTTAATAGATTCTTTAGTTCAGTCCTTTGGAGCGCTTTAAATTTGAATACTATACTTTGAATGGACATACATTACAGAGTAGGGCAAAGTAAAATAAGAATGCTACTGCTATTTCTGTAGGAACAGTAGTTCTTATAGACATGGATAATAAGGCGTTGTCACGGAATTATATCCTGGTAGAGATAGGGTGGCACGTGTTGCGCAAGTTAAACTTAAGAATTCTACTTTAAAACACCCCCTTGTCAAACTCTGTCCTTTACCAACACAATGATATGGTACATTATATGTAAATATTATAAGTTAACTTTGTATTATAGTTTATGTATTTAGTTTTAATTTCTAGGTCATAATATTGCTTCGTTTCGCTACTATATAAGATTTTTTGCTATATATTTATTATTTTATATTTTCTTTTACTATTTGAGAATACCTCAAGGCCGGGAGGATGTTCGCGCCACTTTTTCACTACCGCCTAATGCTTATGTGATTCGTTAATTATTATCCAATAAGAGTACTGCAAATAGCCTTTAGCATGCGCACTCTTGTGTTATTTTTTATAGGATAGGATGACAAACGAGCACACAGTCCACCTGATGGTAAGTGGTTGCTGTGACCCATAGACATCTACATCTATTCTCAATAAAGAATCAAAATACAAATGCGTTGTCACCCGTGAGGACTAAGATGGAATGCCTCTTTTCCAGTAAAAAGGGTCTCCGGTTCTCTACACTCATCATACGAAACACAGCAGCATTAAGTTGCTATTTTACACTGGTATTCTGTGAGAGCGTAGTTCTTCCCCGGTCGAGCCGACCCATTCGTGCTACAACTATACTACTAATATAGCTGCAGCATGGCTCTACCACGTATAATGGAGTTCTTATAAGACACGCACAAGCAACCGCTTCTATATCGCGTCATCGCACCAACTTTTGTGTAATTTAGATATTAAACTATACAAAATTATCGTAAAGTGTAAAGACATTTACAATAACGCTATATTTCGCGATTATCTGTGAAGTTTATATGAGTGAAGAAAGCCAGCACCGAATCATCGTTGCTGCAGCCCTTAAGATACGAGGCAGATCAGCAGAAGTCCAGGTGAGTGCGCATGCATTCCTTCACGTCCTTCCTGTAGCCCGAATTTAGGGCATTTGCAGTATCGCGAAAATATTAAATCCTCCACCCTTTAATACAGTCCTCTATGTAACCGCACTGGATAATCATCTTTTTTTAATAAGTCTGAAACAGCAGTTGGTCATTTAAATCAACACACCGGTATTCACTTTAAAAGCTAATTGTTTCACGGGGTCACGAATTTTACATAGTAATCTTAAGAGGATTATGCATATTTACTTATAGTGATGACATAGTAAAGTACCTACATAATTTAATCAATTTAGATTATTTTTATAATGCGTACTGAAAATGGTTTCAATGTTCTAGCGAGAAACCAACGAGGGGTTTGAGTTATTTTATTTTTTTAACAATTAGTTAGTGTGCAAATATAATTTCGTTAAAATGAAACATTAAAATGCCGCTGGACACTTTAGTCGCCCAATACAAGCATCTTATATAATTAGAATTCACATCATGCTGCAAAACGTTTCGCATCACGTCTCACTAGAGATTATTTCCATTCAAACATCACGTAATATTGCCGTTAGGTGTCTTTTGTTATATTACCCTGGGATTTTTTGTAGTACAATTTAATAAAGCTGATTTATGAAGGCTTCAAAATTCATGGTTCCGTAAAATATTTTAGCAACAGTTACTGATACCAGGTTTGCTTCTCGTTTTGAAATCTTTTGCTATTTAAAGCTTATTAGCACTTCATTATTGCGTTAAACTTTTGCTTACGCTTATATCATTTTCATTCATTCATTAATTCATTAATTACAACACTCTTAATATACTTAATATGAAAACATATAAGGTCACTATTGAACATAGGCCTCCTCCAAGCACGGTCTTGAGCTACTTGCAACCCTGCATTTCTCACCCGGTCTTCATCTAATAGGTCCTACACTCCGCTTGTGGGTACGCTACGTTTTTTAATTTCAAAATATAAAAAACCAACTGACACACAAAATTGAAAATTTTTAGACCTCCAGCAGAAACCACACACGTTTTATTGCTGGTGGTCTCTCAACTATAAATTACTATTTGTACTAATAGTAAACTTATAGATTTATTAACAAATTACTATGTATTTTAATAAATTTATAAATTTGGGATAAATCAGTAGGTATTCACATTAAATCATGCAATTTAAAGTAAATTATCTTATCATCTAATATACTATTAATATATGATTCTACCCTATTATAATACAACATCCTAGTATAGTGTAGTGAATAAACATAACATACTAAACCGACCACCTAGTTATTTCATCAGAAACGATTTTAGAGTTCTTTTAGCTATTTTTACTTTATTTAAAAAAAAGTCTGTGGAAATTCGTTAAGTAAAGAGGGGAGCAAGTATTCCCATGTGCGCTTGCCATAAATATTTTTGTAAGTTCGTAGCTTAAATGTAGGTAAACAGTTCAACTTACGAAGGGTTTCAGATCTACTATATTTTTTAATGTATTAACCTGCTCCCATTCTTCACATAAGACTGCCAATTTAATTTCTTTATAATACTATACATTTAATGTTTTACAATATTTAAACAAGTTTGAATCATCATCTATGTACAGTTACTTAACATAGGAACTACTGCTTTTAAGGTTTTTAGTTGTATTTTATAAATTTCTTGTATGTAAGTTTTATAGGTTCCGACATAGCTACTCAGTTCATAATTTATTATTGAATTTATCTCAAAGTTTGGTTAGGAATTTTCTACTTAAGTGTTGTTAAGTTACAAAGTATTGCTCTTAGTTTGTTTCAGATGTGAATAGTAATAAATGGTCTCCAGCTAAATTTACTACATATCTATTATTAGGCCTAGATACATATGCTTTTCAATCATTTCCAGCGAGTTACAGTTGCACAGCTGTGTTCATGTGCAATAATAATGGGCTGTGTATCATATTTATGTAGCTTGAGTGTAATTGCATCAGTTTAGTTTTTTGAGCACTGATTACCAACCCAACACCGTGTGCCTATTTGCACAGCTGATCATAGTTATTTCGCATCAGTACTTGTGCTTTTAATAGGTTGTTAAGTGCGGCTATTAGACATTTGCTGTCATCAAATTGGTAAATTGAGCCATCTTTAAAGATATTACACATACCATTTACATATAACAAGTATTCGGACGGACCGATAATGGAGCCTTAAGCCGTACCGTGAGTAGTAGACATTTTATTAGTATATCCACCAGCGACCTTCACTACTATATGACGGTTTGTGTGATAGTTTTTGAACAAATTCAGGGCTGGACCTTTATTTCCGTTTTGTTCTGATTATAAAAAGTATCAATAAAGATAGCAAGAACATATCTCCTCTCGTAAAGGTGCAAGTGTACTTCGTTAGTAAATTTTGCAAGTAACTATGAGTTACTTTAAATTTTTTGAAATCCGAATTTTAATATTTTTTTTATTTATAATTTTATTTCGATTATTATTTTGTCAACACAAGGTAAAAAAAAATTGGTTGGTAATTATTTGGATTGTCGTAGCTACCTTTCTTACGTATAGGTCTAATAATTTTTAATAGGTCGGGATAAGTACATGTTTCAATGGAATGATTAATTAAGTGAGTAATTATAGCTGTTATTTTCTCTTTAACATGTTTTATCATTAACATTCTTATTCTCGTTTGATTTGTTGATTATTTTGGTTATAAATTATAATTTTTGACGCTGGTGTAATCAACCCGCATGTCGGCATTTTGGATGTTCAAATTTCGAGATTCAGTCTTTTAATGCAAAGTTCCAAAATGCTGGTAAGTAACTAATTTTAACTGATTAATGGTCTCTAGAAGCACAAAAATCTTGCAAATAGTCACGAAATCCCTAATCTGAATCCTCCTCGAAATATTTCCAATTCATTACACCCACTTCTATATTTTAACGTTTAAACCCAGTTGCTGTTGGTTAATTGAATGTAAATATATTGGATTGTACATGCAGTACTTTACAAACACACAACATACATATATGTATATTTTAAATAGTAATTTATTTATTTACTTATCCCAATCTAAAACATACATTTGATACATTAATATAAAAATTAGCGTTAAGAAAAGTAGTGCTGCGGGATGTATAGTTTATTTCAATATATTTTTTCAAATTCTCTAGCAAATTTATTTTTTAATAATTTAGCAGGCATTTTGAACTCATTTATTAAAGTTTCATATATGAATTTTGTCAATTTACCATATAACTTGTTAACAATTCCCAAAACTTATTTTTGGTTTTTAAAATTAACTATTATCTGACTTTTAATATGTTTGTCTTTTATACAATTTGTTGGTTTTATTTCGACACTTATTATACAATATTCCATTTTCCAAATTACTTTCATCCTGTTTTCAGATAGATAATAGCTTATTCTTAGTATTACACTACTTATTATTATTAGAACCTTTCTACTTTAACAGTTTTGGTGCTTCAAGCTATATGACTGGAACATTGCCTTCAACTTACTGATCCGTTGTTCTATGTCGGTTACTCTACTTCTGCTGCGGATATCATCGTTACGAATTCTATCACAGAGAGAAACTTCTAGGATAGCCCTCTCCATATCTTGCTGAACATCCTTACGTTTTATCATACGGGCAGAAATGAAGGACCATATCTCAGTTCCATATGTTATCACTGGCAACACAGCACTGACTGTACACTCTTATTTTAATCTTATTTCTATTATTTTAAGGTTTTAAGGAATACGTGACAAGCACATGTATCGTAATCTCTTGAACGTCGGACCTAAAGTTTGACTTACTTTATCGGTCAACTTGTCAACAAGTTCGAGGGTTGTGTTGTAAAAAACTACTGGCATTGCTGTGACGTTGAAGTTACACATGACCTTAGTCTAGTCCGTGTTTATCTTAAGACATATTCCTTTGGAAACAGTATTGTGGTCATAAAGGTTTCTCAGAGACCCTAAACCAGATAATTCTAGTTTAGTGTTGTTTTATTCTACAGTAAATTTATTGTAACTTTAAATAAAAACAATCTTAAGTATATTTAAGATATTTTGATCCAGTGTTTTAAACTAAAACAAAATAATAAACCATTTGGTACTTTACAACAGCTTTATTCAGTCACATTTTAATATTGGCTACCGACCTTTAATTTTCGTTTTGATTTCATTGATATTTTTGATGATTAACAATTTAAATTGAAAAAAAAATACATGAAATGCTATTTCACGGCAGCATAACCCTTTATCACGATAGTTTTTTTTAACTACTATAGTATTATTTAGGCTTTTGTATTTAGATTTATTGAACCTCTTTTATTTTCCTTTTTCCGCTAATACTCATGATGTTGTCAGGAATAAATTAATTGGTTAATTAATGAAAAACAAGAAGAAATGAGTAAAAAGCTAATAATGCGAATAGCTCTTGATGCACTACTCTATTTCTTTAATGTTCGGGATCATTTCTAACTGTCTAGACTGGTAACACGCTTAACTATTAAGTAATTTCCAGCGATTCATAATTGATGACGATAAATGAGCCTCCACAGGTGTTTTCTTTGTTTTATTTTTTCAACGTCGTGCGCAGCACTTTCGTGTATAAAATTTTACATCGCCTGCGTTCACACGCACTGTACACAGAACGCAACGGTTGCTGCGATGTACAGGACACACGCAAGTGCTGCGCATTTGTTTGATGCGCTCTTATGCCCAAATACTCAAACGCTAGTCAATTTTAACCCTTTCGATGTCCCGTGCACTACATATAGGTCATTGCTATTGTCTTACTATTGTGTCTGCAAACCGGACAGTGAAAGTGTTAAGATGCCGTTAAGTGTAAGTATGCTCGTGCTGTTTCTATCACTTTAAGTCAAAGTAAAACGACATCTTAAAATTTTGTAGCGGTTGAGTATTTGACCATTAGTTTTGCAAACTTTTATTGGTACTCTGTTACCGCTATTCGTATGGTGGCTTTATCAGTTACAGAATTTTCAACAAAGCATCACAATACACAATATTCTGCCACTGAAGTTATTTAATGGGTGAAATATTAATTATGTATATGGAAAACATTCACGCTATGTGGCATTCTATGGGGGAGGCCTATGTTCAGAAGTGGACTTTTAATAGGCTGTAATGATAAAAATGTCAAACCTAAATAGACGAAAACGTGAATTGACTAAATCATTTTAATTTTAATTTGTAAATTACGGCAATTTAACCCTACGTAATAGATATCATTAAAATTTCTTAATTACGATCCTCACGACTCTCTTGTTATCTAAATAACTTTCCAAAATATTAATTTACGCAAAATTAAGATCGGTAGAAAATATCAAAATCATAACCAATTCTAGGTAATAAGCTAATGTAAATTATTTCTTGTGTAGGTTAAAATTAATGCAATTAAATTTTGCTTGTTACTTATTCATCAAGTTTTTAGTATCTTAAAATATTATGTAAAAATATTCAAACCTTCGTGTAAACTCATTACTTATGTTAACTTCTGTTACTGTTTTACAACTTGAAATGTTAAAATGAAAAAAATTATTTTAATAATACATAATTACTCCCAATTGGTGGCGGAAACAAATTTCTGTTTGCTTGATAATTTACTAAGTCCCTGTAATAGTACGAGTATATTGGTTATAAAAACTGTAATGAATACAGATCACCTCACACGTGTTACCAACTTTTCTCTTAGCTCCGGCATCTTTCCTTACACATGGCGTAAGGCTTTTGTTCTTCCTATACCAAAATTCCCAACCCTTTAGCTCCGTCCAATTTTAGGCCCATCTCAATCCTTTCATATCTGTCTAAAATTTTAAAGCTATTGCTCATAAGCTAATTTTATAATTTTATTTTTAAAAATAGTACCAATCTGGTTATCGCAAAACAACGGCTCTTCTTAAAATTGTAGATGACTTTAGGATGGGTATGGAGGATTCTAGATTGACATCATTGGTTCCCATTGACTTTTACAATGCTTTTAATTCTGTCGATCATAATTATCCTTCTTGCCATCTTGGAGCATTTTTGATTTTCTCCATCTACGGTAAAATGGTATTCTTCATATTTTAAGATTCGCCAGCAGGCTGTTAGTTTCGGTGAGAGGTGTGATCTGGATGCTGGCGTTCCACAAGTGGCATACTTTCTCCTCTATTCTTCTCGATTTTTATCGACCTTATCACTAGTCACATCAAGTGCTCTTACCACCTTTATGCAGACGATTTGCAACTTTATACATAGGTATTATTGGATGAGCTAAATAATATAATTTCTTCCTTAAACCATGAATACCAATGGCCAATATACTTAACTGCTCAAATAGGTTTGGTATTCTTGGTAATCCTTTAAAATGCCAGGAAATAATAATAGGTAGCTAGGTCGATTGAGTACATTTAACATTATAATTTTTCCTTTCATCATTTTGAACGATTCAATTATTCCCTGCTGTCCACATGTTAAGGATCTAGGCCTTATCATAGATAGCTCGTTATCTTGGTTTCCTCATATTACGAATGTGTGTCAAAAGGTGAAAAATACGCTCAAATAGTTATACCAGTTTAAAAAAAATCTGCCTTCATGTTCATAGTTATTGCTAGTGCAGTCATTGATACTTAACCTCATCGACTACGGTGATGTTTGTTATCTGATACCAATCAAATTCTTGTCAATAAATTAGAACGACTTCTAAACAACTGCATATAGGCATTTATCAAAATGTAGATGCGTTATCACTTATCTGCATTTTGATAAGATGGAATGCCTCGTTTCCAGTAAAAAGAATCTCCGGTTCTCTACACTCACCATACGAAACACAGCAGCGTCAAGCTGCTCTTTTACGCTGGTATTCTGAGAGAGCGTGGTCCTTCCCCGGTCGAGCCGACCCATTTGTGCTACAACTATACCAGTAATATAGCTGGAGCATGTCTCTACCACATAAAAAAAAATTGTTTTATTTTTGGACTAAAATTTGGCCATATGTCTGACTTCCGCATTCGACTAAAGTTGTTGCCTATTTAACAGCGTAGAATTTCTAGGATACTGTACCTTAAAACTAAGTTTTCTTTTTTCGTGATGCTCACAATTTACACCTTCGATTATAATCTTTCTCTACAAGTTCCTTTATATCGATCTAGGTTTATGTCTTACTCCTTTGAAGTTCAAGTGGTGACGCTTTGGAACAACCTTCCAACTTCTATAAGAACGGCTTCATCCATAATCTATTTTAAGAAAGCAATCACTGACTTTTTTTTTGACACTCTTTAAGCTTAATTCTGATTGCTTTTTTATTAAGTTTAAATAGAACCTTGTCTATTTATTATTAACGTGTGGTACCTAGCCGATTGAGCATCGCTCGGCATTAGAAATAAATAGTAGTATAAAAAACTAAAAAAACACGCTTTTGTAGATAACTGACCTAAAAAGTAGAACATAATTTTCAATAAGTTTAAAATAAGAAAATAGTGATTAACATAAAATATTAATTTTATAGTAAGAAAGCGTGGGGTGCCTTTTCAGATATTTTTATGATGACGCTAATACAAATATCCACAAAAATATTTACAACAAATGACATCAAGCACTCTACGCTTTTTTATAATAAAATGTTTTTTTTTTTATGTTAATCTCTATTTTCTTATTTTAAACTTATTGAAAATTATTTTCTACTTTCAGTTCAGTTATGTACAAAAGCGTGTTTTTTAGTTTTTTTTTTTTTAAATATTATTTATTTTCAATTTTTTAGTGCGGCTAACTACTTGAACTGGCAGAAATCGTAGTTGTTTTAAGAATTATTCGCAAATCCCGAGGATCCTGGCAAATATAATGGGACAAACTGTTAAAATTATTGCATTGTCGTCGGTCCTTGATAAGTGTGCGAAGTTTCAAATCAATCCGACGTTTTTAAAGGGATGAAAATCACATTGAAAAAAATCCGTTACGTAGATACATAGATACATACCAAGCTAATAAAAGCGTGTTAAAAATAATTCTAAAATATGACACATAGATAGAGGTAAACTAAAAGAAGATACATAGAGGTAAACTGTAAATTAAAAGATTATCTAAATACAATTTTTCCATTTTCTTAGATCTGAGAAGAATTTCCCTCTTAGAGTATCAAATAAACTCCAAGAAACTCAATAAAAGTATCATAATTGAAGGTTTATTACGATATATTAAGGTGATATAAGCATCTTCTAGTTTTTTTTCATCATCAATCTCTTTAAGTCCACTACGGGACATATACCTCTCCCGGTGTAGGGAGGATTTGCCGTAACCAGTCCCGCTTGGCAGGCGGATTAGCCAACCTAGTACCAAACTGATCTTTCACCTTTCACGCTGCTCTCTACCGCCGGTCTGGATATTTTCCGTTATTTTCCGTTAAGACAGCTTTAGTGCTCCAGATCCCTAAAAAATAACCGAAAAGTCCACCGCTCAGACCTATCCAACTAGTTCTCCAAAATAATGAAAACCATTGTGAACTGCCAGCTCATGAGGTTGAGGATCACCAACTGAAAAGTGACCGCCAGTACGATTTCCGTCAGGGTAGCTCAGCTGGTGATCTTTTGGCTTACCTGACTGATAAATCGGCGGTGGCAGAGGGAGAGACCCTGGTCGTTAGTTTGGGTTTGACACAAAGCGCTTCTTTCGAAGCTCCCTTCGTATGGGCTTCCCGAGAATTTGTGCAACTAGATCGGTAGTTTTCTTGCAGATTGGAGCAATAAAGTTGTAGTAGAAGGTGCATGGTTCATTTACAAGCCTATTTATGCTGGTGTTGCACAAGGCTACGAGGACCGTACCTACGCTGTTTCTTCTGCTAATCAATAATATGTTGCTAGCCAGCAACATGCACTGGTGATGCTTTTTACACCGCCTGTGCCTATATTTCTCGGGAAAACGTCGCCAAGTACCGGAACAAACTTGTGTCTGAAGTCGAGTCTTTGCGGGATAAGGTCTCGGATTGAGACGACTAAATCTCATTAAGTTCAATGCCCAGAAGACACAAGTTTGCGCGTTTACCACTAAAAAGAACCTCTTTGTCGTAACTCCTCAATTTCAGGACACTCCCTTGTTACTTCAGCCAGTATCGGAATCTTCGGCGTTGACATATCAGATAACGTGCAGTTTCGTGGTTACTTGGAAGGGAAGGCTGAATTAGCCTTTAAAACGCTTGGCGTGCTCAGCAGAGCGGGACAGTATTTTATGCCGGCAACTTGCCTGGGCCGGGGCTTCCTAGTACCAGCTCCTTCCATTTGACCGCATCCAGCACAGAGCGGCTCGAAACGTTGACGACCGACGAAGACGAAGAGATGTTGCATCCCTTTGCATTTTCTATCACATTTACCACAGAGAGGAAATGTTCGGATTAATTCTAGCCACAAAATTTCATCAACGTATTTCACAAATCCACATCATCGGTATGTTTGGCGGTCCACTACTGTCCGATTTACTAGGAGTTTTCTTCCTCGCATAACTTTTTTGTGGAATCGTTTACCACCGGAGATTTTTCCGGACCGATACGACTTAGGGACCTTCAAGAAACGAGCTTACTCCTTTTTAAAAAGCCGGCAACGCGTCTTCAATTTCCCTTGTGTTGTATTTGTTAATAGGCGGTGGTTGACACTTGTCACCAGGTGAGCCGCATGCTCGTATGTCCCCCTCTTCTATATAAAAAAAAAAACAATAAAATGAAGTAGACAATTATATTTAACAATGTTATATTTATGTTCTGGAAGTGGGAGTAATTTTGTGGTTTCAGTTCGAGCCGTTCGCGGTCGGGAGACAAAAAGTTAAAACTCGAAAATTCTTTATACAATTAGGATAGTACATAATTATTCGAACATCGTTCTTGGAGGCCGAGGGGTCCCTTTAGCTTGGGGGCCCCGGGGCACTGCCCCACCTAGCCCCTGGGTTACAACGCCACTGCTGGCAAACGGCATTATAATAGTTGTTTTCAAATGACCTCATTTGGAGCTAAAAAGATAATACAGGATGGTTTTGTGCCTACTTTCAAAATGCAGGGCCAGTTGTACCATTTGGTTGGAAGTTTGCTTCCGCTACCCCAGAATGAACCACAGTTCTTACAGATATATTTTGTTGATTAGGACGATAGAGATGTTAAATTGAGATGGAATAACTTTCTTTATGTAAAACCTGGCTTGGTAAGGCAATTACAAGAAATGCTACATACTCATAATGTAAACTTAAGAGAGGTAAAACTTGCCCTGGACAAAGTATCTACTACGCCAAATACATTTAAAGTTGTTTTAAATGCTGAAAGAAAGCCTACAAATGGCCGCAGTGGACGGTATAATCAACCTACGTCAAATGAAGTTGCTTTAGTTATTGTTGGACAGTAACTTTCTAAGCGGGATATTGTAATTGAGAGTCATGATAACACATTGCAGTACCCACTTTTGTTTTGCTACGGCGAGGACCTAAACCAAACAACCGCTTAAAAAAATGGTATCTGCTGCAAGTTTTTATTCTTAACGTATAATGATTAGGAAAGGAGAATATAATCATTTGCTATATTTTCGTTCACTGTTTAGCCAGTTTTTAGTTGACATGTTTGCGAAAATCGAGACGAAAAGTTTGAGTTAGGAACAATCAGGCGCAACTTAGAGCGGACAGTTATATACACTTACAAGATGCGATAGGGAGACAGGACTTTGATGCTGATTAGCTGGGTCAAAAGGTGGTGCTGCGTTCTTCTTTTACTGGGCCCACGCTATATGCATGAGCGGATACAACACGCCATGACGTATGTGCGCCACTACGGTCGTCCCGATCTCTCTATAACATTTACTTGCAATCCTCGATTTGATGAAATCACGGAAATGGTTTTGCCTGGGCAAAAAAGACATGACATAACAGCCAGGGTTTTTCACCTCAAAGTTAAGAAAATAATGGCACTTCTAACTAAAGGAAAAATATTTGCAGAGGTATACGTTGTTTCACGTTCTCTACCGAATGGCAGAAAAGAGGTCTGCCTCACATACACATATTGTTGTGGATGGTTAACCGCATTTCGCCTGAATCAGAATCAGAATCAGAAATTATTTATTTGCCTGCTTGTGTACTTACATTTGCATCCTCGCGACCGGTGAGCCGTGCAAGGGTGAGTCAGCTAACTTATGTCCTAGGTGGATCTGTGTTTGCTGTGTTTTGCTTATTCATAATAAAGTTTATACAATAAAATTATTATGTATTTCATTTGTTTTTGTGTACTTATTTGCTAGCCTTAATTATCTTATCCTAAGAAGGCGCGGGGCTCCCGTTTTGTCGGTGGGCCATTGCTTGTAATTTTCCTTTTTAGGATCATATACAATTTCACCTATTCTATGATTGGTCCTGAGGGGATTGAATCCTCCGTGCGCCAGGTAGGCGTCACCGGGGGATTCTAGGTCTTCTATTTCCAGCTGGGCAATGTTGTCCAACATCTTCTGATTTATGTCCTCGGCGCATAAGTGCCAGGCTTCTATGTCAGCCATCTCCCATAGCGCCTCTGTGGATATTCTTTTCGGTAGTTGGGCAGCACTCTTGAGTGCCATTCTGTATTGTCTTTCGATTTTACTCAGGTTCGTCGCGCTGTAACTCGATAGCAGTTGTACCACTCCGTAGTCCAGTAGTGGCAGAATGCAGGCCTGTATTATGGCCAGTTTGGTTTTTAGATCTGTTTTTGCGTAGTACCCAATTATCGGGCCAAGGGCTCCTCCGACCCGTTTTAGTTTCTTCACTACCTTTTCGGTGTGTTGATTCATTTTCATGCGTTTATCGAAGACCACGCCGAGTTATTTAATCTGTTTATGGTATGGTAGCGCCTGTTGTTTTAATTTTACCGCTGGGCGGTATTTACTTTTCTATGAGAACATAATGCACTCGGTTTTCTCTACGTTGCATTTGAGCCCCCATCTCCTGTAGTAGTTGATAATGGTTTCTGCTGGCCATTCCGATCGCATGGTTGCATGGTCTGGGTTTGTGGCTCTGTTGAGAATGCAGAGGTCATCCGCGTACTGTGAGAGTTTGAGCCCCTTATATCTCTCATGTATGACCCAGATATCATTGACATACAGGTTGAAAATCACCGGTCCCAGGATCGATCCTTGGTGCACGCCATGGAGTATCGGTTTCTCCTCTGTTTTAGTTGTTCTAAATCTGCCTTTCAGTTGTCTGTCTGCAAGGTAGTTTTCTATAATTTTTGTGATGTTAGTGGGTACATCTTTGTCTTGTAGCTTTTTTATTAAGCCTTTGTGATTGATTGAGTCAAAGGCTTTCGAGAGATCTGTTGATATCATGGAGACGCTGTCGCCGTTAGCCAGGGCGTCTGTGATTATTATACCGGTGCGAAGGATCTGGGTCGCTGTGCCTCTGGCCCTCGTGAAGTCATGTTGGAACGGTGGTTGCAGCCGGTCCACAGTGGCCATGAATCTCAGGATCAATCGCCCGCATAGTTTGCCCATTATGTTGAAAAGTGTAATCGGGCGGTACGATGGTGCCTGAAGATGATCTTTGCCGGCTTTGTGCAGGAAGATGTGGACAATATAAAGTTAGCGAGAGGCACAAATGCCTCGATGAAGACTTCTCCTCCGAGTTTGAGGGCGTCTGCCTTGATTCCGGGCCTTTTTGTTTTTGAACCTGCTCCGTGCTATTTTGACTTCGTGTTCTGATGTTGGGTCGAGTGGTTGGAACGGGGTCGTATTCTCTGTGCCCTCGTCTTCCGTCGCAATCACTGCCTCTTTTACTATTGCTGCCTCGGTCAGTGAGTCGATCGTCTCTTTTTCCGTTTTGCGGCCCATTATGTTTGGTAGTTTCATGATTGGTTTCTTCATGTTGCGTTGCACATTTGCGACCTATTGTCATTCGTGTCCTGGATCTTATCCAGCCAGCCCTTCTCGGTATATTCTCTCAGTGCTTGGTCTGCTTCTTTTTTGGCTTTGTTGTAGAGGGCACGTGCCCCTCGTTGTAGGTTGGGGCTGCAGTGCCTCGCCTGCCATTTAATTTGTTTCAGCTTGTTTCTGAAGTCTATCTTTTCATTTATTTCCGGTGGTAGATGTTCTCGTCTCGTTGTTGTTCTGAGAGGTGCGTGTTCGTCGAAGGCTGCTGTGATGGATTTTTCTATGGTTTCGATGTCTCTTTCGCAGTCTTCCTCCGTGATTATTTCCTCGTGCAGGTAGCGGAAGCCTTCCCACATGGTTTGTTGGTATGCTTCCCTCGCCCCCTTGTCCTCGCATATCCTCCTTGTGTTGCGAGATTTGTTTTCCTCTATGTTGTGTTAAACTTTTACAGTGAGTAGCCATGGTAGATGGTCTGATCCGACGCTTTTTAACTGCTTGGCTTGTGCCTCGATCTGTTGGTGTGTTATTACGGCTATGTACATGATTGCGTTGCCTTGGTTGGCTCTGCTTTGGTTCAGGGTGCGCATCTGTAGATTCAGATCTCCTATTATGATCTTTGTTTAATCTGCCAGGGTTTCTTCAAACTCTTCTATGGCTTGGTGTTGATTTAGGATTTGAAAGTAGGTCCCTTTTATTTTTATGTATTGTCCGGTCGCGTGGTCTGTGAACAGTTTGATGCCCACGCCTTCAATTTTTCTTCTCTCCCTTTGTATGTACATGGCCGTGGTTAAGTGGGTTTTAAGTGAGTGTGTGATTTTATCGTATCCTTTCATGTTAAACAGCTTTTCCTTGTCGAAGTCGATTTTGCATTCGTTTATCATTGTCTGTATTTCTCTGCCAGCGTTTTTACTTCAATGAATTTATTTTTCAGTCCTTGTGCATTTAGGTGTAGGATTTTGAGGTTCTGTATTCTTTTATGGTCGTGATTGGTCTGTCGTTGTGTGTTATTCATGGTTTCTATGAGCTTCATTAGTAGTTGTTCCGTTCGCTCCAGTCTCAGTTAGAGGCTTCCTATGATTGTTTCGTTCATCGGTGGTAACATTGCGTGCACCCCACGTGATTGTGTCGGCTCCTTCTGTGGCAAAACGGGGACTTGTCTTTTGCTTGAGACGTCCGCATATCTGACTCCAGGTCTGACTGTCGTGCGTCTGATTCTCTCCTCTTGTTTAGTCTGTTTGGCTTTCGCTTGTTCCATTTGTTTGGATATCATTTTTTGAAATATCGGGCAGATAGCATTGTTTGCGCTGTGTCCCTTTTTCTTACAGTTTTTACAGACCATCGTCGTAGTGCCCTCGGGTGTATTGATTTTGATCTGTGATTCTTCTTGTCGGCCGTAGTTAGACTGTTTCGAGTGGTCAAATGAATAGCATTCCTTGAAATGCACTATGTGTGTCGGGTTTTCTTTGAATGGTTCTACTTTTATGGAGGGGGCGCAGAAGAACTTCCTGTCAGCGGTTTTGAATGCTTCCAGGACGCTCTTTTGTTTATATTTATTTTCAAAAATCAAGAGGTGTATTTTACCTGCTTTCCCTAGCGGTTTTATTAATGCCAATGCATTCCGCTATCTCTTCTGCGATATTGTCGGTGTCCTCACCGTATGTTTCATTTTTCAACACCACTTTTGTCGCCGGTTGTCTGTCAGCTTTTGGTTTTGGTGCTATTATTCTTGATGGTTCGCACACTTGGATTTTCGTGAGAATGTCTTTCCGGGCTGCTGAGCTCCCCGGGTTGATTTTTATTTGTCCGTTCGTCACTCCAAATAACGGAGGCGACATCAATAAATAATTCTAAGCGTTGAATTATTTGTTGATGTCGCCTCTCTTATAAATCTGAGGGCGCGTTGGTCTTTCATTATTTTTTCATCCCTAATTATTATATTAGGGATATGAGTGTTCTTCTGTGCGGGCGTCACGAACTTATCTGTTCCGGTGCGTTGTCTTTTTATTCCTTTATTTTCGTTTTGTAGCGTTTCAAATCTGTTCGCTAACGGTACATTATATATTGTTTCCGCGTTAGCCTCTGTTTGGCTGTCTGCGCGCTGGGTATTTCATGTGGCGGCCAAACTCTGGGTTGTTTCGGTCGCGCAGGTACGCGCCATGGTCGTGTAACTTTGGGCGATGTTGTCGTTTCTTTTGTTCACTAGCGTAGACGCTCGCACGCTGTCTCGTTCCCCTGAGGTGAGGCGGGGGGTGGTCCGGGCGGCAAGCGGCTTGCATGTGCCGTTCATCGGCTCTGATCGCGTTCGTTTCACGTGCACTGACTCTTGCGAGCCAACGTCCTGGTATGTATTTAGTGCGCAAAGTTCGACGGTATTATTTGTCGTTCTGACCTAACGGTTTCTTTTTTTCTTGCCTCTTTGGGTAGTTAAGGACGGGCTTGAGTCCTCTGCCGTGGTTTTTATAAGTGCATGCGCACTTGATTTTTGCCGCACTTACAGATGAACTATTCCTCCGATGTAAATGCGTCTATCGGTAGGGTGATCAATTCTCTCTTTGTTTCACAGTCCACGCACGCACGAAACTTGCTTACTCCGGTTTTTAGCGAGGCTGTGTATATTGTTATGGTAGTTTCGATTTTTAGTGTTCCTTTTTCGAATTTGGGCACTATACTAGTGGCCGCCTTTGTGAGAAAGCTTTCCATGCATACCTTACATTGGATTTTCCTCGTGTTCATTTGATTGGTACCCCACAGGGGGGCGTCCGTTTGGAAGTATTGTTCGCATTCCCAGCACTGTATTATATTTTATTGAATTAATTGAGGTCAATTTTCACTTTTTTCACTTGTTTACTGTCCGTGTCTAAACTTAGTAGATCCATGTCCATATCACTAGGGTTGTGTGAACTTTCACTGTTGTTTTTCGAGAGCATGTTTCCTATTACTCTTGGTTCACTAATTCCGTTTGGTGTTGTCTGTCTCACTTCTTTTGGTTAATCCCAGGGGGTGCTCCCCCCGGGGTCCTCACAGTCCATGATTTTTCACTTCCTGTTCACTTAAAGTCTCGTTCCAATGTGGATTATTTTAAGAGCCACACAAAATTTCAAGATACCACACGCAGTGCGTGGGTCGTGCGCGGGTCGGCTCTCGGGAGCTTTCCGCTGCGCGCGTCATTTGCTACGGCGGTCCGCGCGAGAGTCATTTCGCCTGACATGGTGGATGAACTTATATGTGCTGAGATACCAAATCCAAATGAAGATCCTATTTTACACGACATAATTAAAAACAATATGATACACGGTCCATGTGGGAACCTTAATAATTATTCTCCCTGCATGAAAGATAATAAATGCAACAAAAAATATCCCAGACAATTTTTGAGAGATACACAGACAGGTGACAATGGTAACACACAGTACAGATGACGATCTGCGGCTGACGGTAGCTTTACACTTAAATTAAAAGAAATTGAAGTAGACTATAGGTAGGTAGTCCCCTATAATAAGGTTCTATCACGGACATTTAAGGCACATTTTATACGTGGTAGAGCCATGCTGCAGCTATATTAGTAGTATAGTTGTAATACGAATGGGTCGGCTCGACCGGGGAAGGACCACGCTCTCACAGAATACCATCGTAAAATAGCAGCTTAACACTGCTGTGTTTCGTATGGTGAGTGTAGAGAACCGGAGCCCCTTTTTACTGGAAAAGAGGCATTCCATCTTAGTTCTCACGGGTGACAACGCATCTGCATTTTGATTCTTTATTGAAGATAGATGTAGATGTCTATGGGTCACAGCAACCACTTACCATCAGGTGGACTGTGTGCTCGTTTGTCACCCTATCCTATAAAAAAAACATATTAATGTAGAATTTTCCAATTCCGTTAAATCGATAAAGTACATTTGTAAGTACATTAATAAAGGCAGTGTCATATTATATGACAGTGGGCGTTATTTGAGTAGTTCGGAGGCAGTTTGGAGGATTTTAGGGTTTTCCATACATGAAAGGTTTCCCGCAGTCATATATTTAGCTGTCCACCTTGAAAATGGCCTATTTTAATTCCGACAACCTCGCCGACAAAGTTAATAGCCCACCAAAACCGACACTGTTAGCATTTTTTTTTCAAGAAGAAGGGTTTTAGCGAAATCGCCGTCGCAATTTAAAATGCGTGAACTTTTTTATATAATGCTGGCATTCTGTCAGATTACAGACGCACTAATTCTTTGGGTAAAATATAGGAATAGCCTATCAGAAGACTACAAACGACAAGTAGTAAGGCTTTCTCGCATTATAGTTGAACATCTAGCAGATGAAATCTGCAATAAATGTATGATTACAATAGGAGAAGCTGTATTATAATTAGGAAGACAAAGCCTACAGCAGTACGGGTGGGCTCAGCCTCAAATGTTACGATGTCAATTCCTTAGCAGAACTGGTGTCAAGTAGTGAAGGCTCTCTAACCAATGAAGAAAGACATATCTATTATAAAATACTTTCCAGCATCGACGCAGGTGTAGGTGTAGATGCTCCTGGTGGAACAGGCAAGACTTTTCTATTAAATTTACTGTTGGCCAAAGTGAGAAGCAATCGTGATATCGCCTTAGCGATCGCATCGTCCGAAATTGCTGCCCTTTCTGCTGGAAGGAGGTAAAACTGCACACTCCGCGTTTAAACTTTCTTTTATTCAATACAAAATGAAACCCCACTCTGCAATATACCCAAACAAAGTAATATGGCAGAAGTACTCCGCAAAACAAAATTAATTGTTTGGGATGAGAGTACTATGGCTCATAAAGGGGGTTTCGAAGCCCTAAATAGATCTTTACAAGATATAAGGAATAATAATTGTCAAATGGGAGGAGTTACTGTATTGTTAGCAGGCGATTTCCGGCAGACTTTACCAGTAGTGCCCAGAGGAACGCGAGCGGACGAAGTTAAAGTGTGCGTGAAGCGGTCTCATTTGTAGCCTTCAGTGACAAAACTGAGCCTTACCAAAAATATGAGAGTCCATCTTAGGGTAGATGTTACTTCCGAACAGTTTTAAGACCTGTTGCTTAAAGTAGAAAATGGTGATTTCGCGGAACTGGACAATAATATAATTCTCCCTAGAGAGTTAGGTACAATTGTTTCCACTGTAGAAGAGATTATAGCTAAAATTTACCCAAACATTAATAATATTCACATTAATAAATATAAACATTAATAATATCATCAAAAAACGAACAAGCTTCAGTCATAAATGAAATACATTTTAAGATCATTCGAAGGGGTTGAATATGAATATATATAAATCCGTCGACTCAGTGATAAACACCGATGATGCCATTCATTAACCGGTCGAGTTCTTGAATACACTGAAGCCTCCCGGTCTCCCAACTCACATATTAAAATTGAGAGTTGGCGCGCCAATTATGTTGCTGCGCAATATAAATCCACCAAAATTATGCAATGGCACCATATTGCAAGTGAAAACATTGCATTGCAATGTAATCGAGGCAACTATACTGACATTATGTTCTCGAGGAGAGTCTGTATTTATTCCTAGGATTAACCTAACACCGTTAAATTACCCCTTCGAATTCAAGAGAGTGCAGTTTCCTATCAAAGTCTGCTTCGCCATAACCATAAACAAAGCTCAAGGTCAAACTCTTAAGGTAGCGGGAGTAGACTTGAGAGAAAGTTGCTTCTCCTACGGACAGATGTATGTGGCATGCTTCAGAGTAAGCGCACATAGTAGCCTGGTGATTCTAGCACCCGAAGGAAAAACAAAACATATTGTTTACAAAGAAATGCTGCGTTAGGTGTAGTATTTCGATTTCGGTGTAAAAAGATAATACCCGTGTCACTTTCACCAGATCAAAGGCAGAGCTTCGTGTTCATAAAATATAACAAAGTTTTATTTTATTTTCAGGTTATTTAACCTTTAAATCCCTACACTATAATTAAGGTTGTTATACTTTATAAGTATTCAAACATTTTAACATAATAATTTATATGTTATAACAAAATTAATAACGAAAAAAAATCAATTAAAAATCCTATTAGAACCATTTTCTTCTACGCGGACGAAGTCGCGGGCAAAAGCTTGTCACTCCTAAAATAATGAGAGCAGTTAGCGTGACTTTGTCAAGTTAACTGCAGAGAGACTATTTATCAAAGCCTTGTATCGATGTCGTAAGAGGCGACAGAGGGACATCAAACAGATGGACCGCAGCATCTTCCTTCAAATAATAGAAATCTGCGGTGGCAGCAATGGCAAATATCCTCTTTATTATACAATCTATGGAGGAGGCGTATGCTTCGCAGTGGGCTTTTGATATGTTTTAATGAATTAGTTTAATTATTAGTAAAAATAGTATCTAGATTATTTATCGAAATATAAGAATAAGGATACTTGAGGGCCATATTTGATAATAATCAAGTGACACTCGGTTACTGATTCCGATCATTACTACAACTTAAAAATATTGTTAGAAGCTATGTGTTGCGTAAGTGTACAACATGTGTAGCTCTTTTTTATTAAGATTTTTAGCTTGGATGCTTGTCCTTTAAGCCATGTCTTCATTTCATTCGGGATCTTTGTTTTTATAGATTTTCAGAATCAAGTGATAATAACACTCTAAAGTACACTGCTTCACAATAAGTTGATGCGTCACATTGCGTAGCTTTTTGGTGATATTGACGGCAAATTGAGTCAGGAGACAGTTGGCGATAGTATCTCAAGGCGCCTAAGCAGACAGACACCTTATCTTGAGATTCACATCACCATCGGAGCACTTGCTTCACCGTTTCCACTAATAGTTCACATGCGCAGATATTTAATACACAAAATCGCACCACTTTTACATATCAAAATTCACTTCAAACCATTATTTAAACAATAATACTGGAGCAGCAATCCGCCGCCGGTAAAGTTTCCACCAAAACTCCATGTTTTTTTTTTCAATTTATTTATCAGATCAAAAAAAATACAGATATAGGTCTAATTAACATCTAAAAAACCACGGAGGTTTGACTTGATGCTAAATAATTAGTTTAAGTCAGCATATTATGTACCAAACACAGTCTAAGTAAGTATTTAGGTATGTGAGTAGGTAGTAGGTATAGTAGGAATATAAAGACTAAGAATGTAAGTTAACAACTTAGTTAAAGTCAGTAGTTGTAAATAAAATAAAAATAAAAAGTCTGTAGTAGCAAGGTAAAAGTAAGAACTAGGCAGGTAGGTACATTATTACTAAGTAAGTAGATATAGTAGGTAATTATAATTTAGATAGGAAAAAGCTTTTGACTTTAGTTTTAATGTTGTGTTGTGATATTTTTTCGCGTACATCGAAAGGTAAGTTATTTATTAAATGCGGAATCTGGTAAGCGGCCGTCCGCTGCCCATAGACATTATTAGTAGTGATGTGCCGGAGCCGGTTTTGTGTCATAGCGCGCGTACGTACAGGTTGTTCTATGTATGACTTTATATTATCGCAGAAGAAATATTGTTTTAATAATATGAACTTAATTTGGTCATAAACTGGTAAGATTTTACAATGTTTAAAAATCGCATTTTCACCATCATCAATTAGTACAAGCATATTTGGGGATACAATATTTTTAAGAATTCTAAATTGAAGATCATAGATCTGTTTTAAATATGATTTGAACGTCCGACCATAGCTTGACAAGCCATACTGAATATAAGATTCAGCCAGAGAGTTGTAAAGCATAATTCTTACTTTGAAGGGTATGCGATTTTTTAAGATTTTTATATTGGCTAGAAACTGACGCAACTTATTACATATATCTATGCCGCGGGGACTACATAATATATATTATTCGCAGCTGAGAATAAATCTAAAGACACGACCACTACTACAAGATAGGGCACGCGGGAGCGTTTTGCGCACCTCCATACAGAGTAACTTGTCTTTAATATCCTAACCATATCCAACGTAATCGTAAGGTGGATTTAAATAGAAGGGGCCTAAAATATTCTTACCTTAATAATATTATTATACCAAACCATATTATAATTGAACTTTCTGATCACTTTTATCACACTAGACAAATCGTTAAGACTTCCTTTAATATTGAAATAAATTTAATGTATAATGTACCTTACAACTTATAATGTTTCATTTTTATCACGAGTAAGAGTGATATGAACACAGCTCCAGTCATGAGAATTCGTTTTTCTGTCAGTACTCAAATTTTCTTCAGTCCCCATAACAATACTAATTGA
This sequence comes from Parnassius orleans, assembly GCA_029286625.1. Lineage (NCBI taxonomy): Eukaryota > Metazoa > Arthropoda > Insecta > Lepidoptera > Papilionidae > Parnassius > Parnassius orleans. The sequence goes on from JAGSMP010000357.1 coordinate 452,036, forward strand.
ATGGCAAATAGAGCAGTGGTTTTCTGTAATCTTACTTTTAAATAATATATGCGTATTCGTATGACGTAAAAGGTCCCTGCTTACTACGTCATATAACGAGCTGATGAGTTCTCCAAATCGTTTTAATATGGTCGAGAAGAGTCATGACATGAATGCAACATGCATCATATTTGTAAACAGGAGTTTGAGGGCTAGTCTGTTCGGATTTTCCAGTGCACTGATGAGTTATATGTTTTCGGTCTAGTTTTTTGTGATAGTTTACACAATCAGGAGTTACCTTGAATAATTTTTCACGTCTTTCTATAATTTAGTGTTTTTATTACAAAGCATGCTTCAAGTAATACAAGCAAAAAAGGCTATTTCTGTTCATTTTTTGTTTTTAAATTACATTATTATTGTATTTTAGACGGCTCCGTAGCGGAGTGGCTTAACAATTAGTTGTGGCGCTAATGTTAGAATCCCGCATTAAAAAATTATTTGTACGGCATACAAATAATTGCACCGGGTATTGTTTAAAGTTACATGCTGTATACGTCCCACTGCTAGGCACAGGCCTCCTCTCATTTCTGAGAGGATTTTAGGGCAAGGAAATGTTCGCCGCACTGCCCCAATGCGTATTGGCGAACTTCACATGTCTTCGAAATATTTTTTTCTTATTTCTCAGACATACAGGTTTCCTCACGATGTTTTCCTTCACCGCCAAGCACGTGGTAAATCAGCACTTAAAATTGCAATTAACAATTTCATTGTTGCCAGCGGGTATCGAACCCGGGTTGGTCGCGTACTGTGAAACTTACAGCGAGCGCTAACAATCTGACTTACCACGCTCGTATTGTTTGTTCTTGTGAAATTGATGTATGTAAACTGCCACTACTCTCTCTACGATACGGCAGAAAATCCTTATGTGGTGGTGATAGAAAATCATAGTAACGTTTAAAAAAGGTTTTGACCGTCATACATTGAAAAAGAGAATACCTGCGGGGAGTCTTTCGCCGTTTATATCCGATCAGAAAAGCCTGACTTGAAAGTTATTTTTAAATGACTGTCGATAAACGATTTTTAATTTCTGACGTCAGAAATAAAGAGGTTTCATTTAATTTCACTTTAATACATCTTTGCTATTAAAATCGATACAGCTAGTATGGAGCTATATTTCAAAACGGCAGTATTGTGGGAGGTCGGCAATTGACTGGCATTTTAATTAACTCTTAGTGACGCCGTGTTACGTACGTACTGTGTTTTTGGGTGTAACACGTTACACCTAAAAACATACGTTCTTTATTCATATTGGTACATACATACGTTCTTTATTCATATTGGTAACATTCATATTCTTTTTTCATTCATTTTTCTTTATTCATATTAACAAATAATTCATCTACTCTATTTTATATAACACAATGATTATTAAAATAGAATTTTGTTGTAAAAGCCTACACATTTAAAAAGAAAAAAATTAGGTATATTTTATTTTGGATTTACTTTTATTAATAGGTTAAAAGTGTTAAAAATGAATTTTATGAATGTGGTCAAATAGCATTTAATATTGTCGTTGTAGATGTAGTGTTGAAATAGTCTTCAGAGTCTAAAAAGGCAGTGTGCTACTCGGACCAGTTTAGGAAAAAATATGGGCTTAGATAGAAAATGTTGAAATCGCCCATCGCCTGCACAGTCTCAAACCCAATCGTGTAATTATATAGTCTAGTATGTTATTCAAAGAATAATTAGTTATACTGCAATTAATATCAGTATTATTGACTATTGTTACAAAACAATATAATCTTATATTTAAAAATTTATATTTGTTTTTTTGTTCTTATTTTAAGCGCTGCCATAACGTTCATCAAATTGCGGTAAAACTTTGCCAACTTATTGCTTGTACTTGCGCGAAGGTTATATAGGGCATAGTACAAATAATTTACAGTATGTGGCGTGTGTATCGTACCGACAAATATTATTTGAAAGTTACATATCATTCAATTTCAATGAATGTATTACCATTCCTAATTAAACAATATAACTCTTCGAAATTTAAAAGGATATTTACACAATTATTTCTCCTGCGGCAGAAACGCGACGGGTATCAGCTAGTATATGTACTCTGTAATCTGTTCTCCCTTTTCACCTGACATTTAACGATCATTATTATTGTACTCTTCCCCTAATTAGACAAGTCAATCATAATCTTAATGTTCAACTTCTTTTTTATTCATTTAAATGATAGTAAGTCCATAAATCGAATGAAGGAATTTGCCGAGATTGCCACGCTTGTCATGCAGATTGAAGGTCATGAGGTTTTTCTGGCCTTTCCTATAGTCGCTTGTCAAAATACTCGTGGGACAAAATAGTGTAATGGATTTTCTTGAATAGTTACCCAACACGCATATTTAATAACAAAATAAAAAATGGATTTAAATAAAAATAAAAATTGTCACTCATTGAAGAGTTACTTAAAAAATCCTAAATGCAGGATAAAAGTGTTTTATTTAAAAATGTCTAATTCTTTACATTTACGACATCCAACCAGAGAGAGTTGAACAATTTGGCCACAAAATGAATCTGCAGCGCTCTGTAATCTGTCACAGTAATCCATGCAATGCATAAATTAACCGTAGGCAATTTAAAGTGTTCAATTAATGGCGGGGTTAAATAATGGGGATGGTTATTTAAATGATTCGCGAGAATTTGTGGTTTATCAAATCTAATGTAATGGCGGGGGCCGATTTAGACATTAGATTTGATAAACCACAAATTCTCGCAAAAGAACATCGATTCCTGCCTAGGATGATACGTGAGGCTATTGAAATTAAAAAACATCCTAATTTCAATAGAGAGGGAGGCTAGGTACTACCACCTGCTTGGGATCCTGTAATTAATAAAATTAAAACTAAACCCAAGCATACCACTGCAAGGCTTCAAGACACAGTTAGTTGATTCTGCGTAGATCGGACCAAAATTAATAATTAAAAAAGCTAAAGGTACTCCGGATTAGCTTTGACGTCGGGACGTCAATCACCTCAGTCCCCCGTGACCATGGGTGCTGTAAAGCACCCGAAACGTCGGGAATCAATAAAAATAAGTTAATTAAACGCGATATAATCCGTAAAAGTAGTTTTATTCAATGTGTAGTGTTCGCGTAAATATAAGAAATCATTATTATTTCGAGGGCAAGTGAAGTCCGCCAACACGTACTGAAACAGCGCCGCGGGCTGGTTTCTCCATAATCTCCCCAGTAATAAGAATAGATTTAACTTTGCTTGCATTTTATAAAGGTAAATTATTGTATAACAAAACTTAAAGATTTAATAAAACTGAAAACAAATTCAAGTTAAAGTTTAGAAAAATAATTTCACAAACATTTTGTAGTTTATGCAACGTAACGGGTTACGGGCCGGTCTTTGATCTCACCTGCTTTAGCGACTCTTTGAGTCCTTTGAGAGTTGATTGAGCGCGGTACTTTGTGTGCATGTGAAACGTCTATGTCCAACTCGACGAAAGCAAAAGAATTTATCTTTCGCTAAAATGAAGCAAATATATGAGATAGAATTTGTTTCTAGCTTAAATTATTCCATCGACAGCACATTAACTAAGCGATTGTCTGCATCACTGAGAGGCTAGGTTTAATCCGCACGGACAGATATGGCTTAAAATAATTATTCCCGATCTAGACATTCTTCAAGTAAAACTTTTGTATATTAAATGCTTCAGTGATAAAGGAAAAATACCTACAGTGAGGATTAAAGATGACAAGAAGAATTTCTATAATCCCAAGTATGTATAATAGTACTTGGGATCCTATTTAATTTCAATTTCTACATTACTTCTTCTTCGGACCAAATTTAGACATGGTTTTTTTCTAACAAAAAACTCGCAGCTCGGTGTCAGAAAGTTGGCGGTGATTCACCTCGTGCCTCGGACAGCATGTAAAGTCATTGGGACTATCAGAGTGAAGGAATTGAGGGTGTACCAGTGTGTGCAATCGTGCACTAAAATTCTGTCCTCCGTCCACTGGCTCCTGTGACCGAAAATCGGTCTGGAGGTCGACTTTAAAATACGTCTTTCGCCTTCGAACCTGCTGACCGTCATCGGTCTGAGTATTTTAAGCATAGTGTAAGCGAGATGGTCATCTATCGGAAGCCATATAGTTATTCGATAGATTTTTTAGATTCTCTTTAGTTTTAGTACTTCCTGGAATAAAATTTGCCTACAAACAAGTTCTTAAGCACAAGTAAAGGAAAAAATTGGTATATTTATAAAAAAACTTTCTGTATGCAAACATAAAATGTAAATGTTTGGTAGCTGGACATTTCGGGATACCATTTGATTCGATGGGTGACCTGTATTTTCCATCAGGTCATCACACTAGTGGGATGTCAACCACACTGCGCTTATCAGCATGAGCTTGCCAATTTACCTTTACTTCTAGACAAATTAGCAGCCCACATTCCAACAAAAATGTAATACTGCCCCAGAGACTTTTAAGTACGCTGTACACACATACGCAAGGCAAATTGGCAGATTGTTTTATTCGGTCTTCTTTACAATTTACAGAAGAAGACTTCCCATCTTTTCTGAAATTGACTTATCCGGCAGGTAAAGTCGTCAAGTCTGCATGTAAATCGATTAAAAACCAAGTTCACACTATGATCCAACGAAGGATGTGACCTCTATGTACCATTATCAAGGGTAACAAATTTAAAACTTCTCTGGTCCCCAACAGTACTAATATGAGTAAATTCGTTCACATCACTTGTGCTGAAGGTATTGTTTCTTAGTACCCCTTACTTCCGATTTTATCATCCAATCATGGAAACATACCCTACTCGAGGACTATATGCTATACCAGTGATGGACGTTCCCGTAACTCTCCATTATTTATTTATCAAGGTCAACTTTTGTTTTATTTCTATTCTGTTAATTAATCTTATTTCCTTCTTTATTTATACTTTACCGTATTTTTTACTAACATTTTAGTATCTATTTGACTCTATCGATTACTTTTATACACTTGCTTGCTCAACTTACAATACTAACTTGAATTATTTTCGCTCATAATGAATTCCTTACCAGGAGTTTAAGCATCATCAATATTTGGGTGATCAGTCCAATATTGACGAACTTAGCAACTCAATCATTCGCATTCACACTTTTGAACATTCCTTTCTTTCATTCCACATACCTTTTAAATACATACTTTCTAATTTTGTACAAAATGGGGAAACAATTTTGTCAGTCAATTTTCTATGTCCGTGTTTAACTTTGTTAAGAAACATTATTATTAAAACCTTTCATAATTATTTTATTCCTTATTACCTTAAAATGATAGTTTTAAATATTTTCTAATTGACACAGAAGGTTAGATAGTTACGTCGTTAATAGTTATATTACTTTTACTTATATGCATTAGCTTTTTTTAATTTAGGATTGCTAGAAATATGATGATTAATAAATCGTATACAGAAAATAATTTTATTTCCTGGCAATCGCATATTGATCTCGTCGCGAGTAGATCACGCAAGCTGATCTGGATTTTTAAAATGTTAAGTGTGTATTAGCACAACCCATATTAACTTAGTATCAGACATTTTGGGGAGGGGCTCTAAAAACTAAATTTCTCGTGGTGGAGAGAGAGAGAGAGACAGAGAGATAATATTCCGCGCGCACACACGCACTCACACATGCCAATACAAAAATACATACATACACTCACACATTGAAATACATTTTTGTGAATATATATACGAGTATATATGTTTTTAGTATAAGTCATAATTTACATACTTAAGATAACGTTAAATTGTAGCTGTTACCTAATTCTTCATTGATACTCGTAAGTACCACAAATGTGATATGGAAGCTTGGCTCCTTCTAACACAGGTACAAATGCACTTAAAATAACGAGTCAACCTACGAATATGTTCTAGATTTAAGACAAACCTTGTTAAAGAAATAAACTTTTTATATATTTATTTATTATTTATTATTATTCGTTATTTCGGGCAAACGCACTTTATACTTAATGAGAACAATAAAGTACGTGAAAATACTTTATTTTAATTAATTTTACGATTTTCAAGGTTTAAGAGTGACTTTCAGTAAGTATTATTTATAATCTATATTGAATAAAAAAGTCTCTGTTTCTGTTAATTTAATGTTTATTATAAGAACGAATTATTTACAGACATCTTTTAAAGATTTCAAAAGTGGGATATGTACTTTATAAAAGAAATGCTTTCTTATATTTACACAAATACTACACATTGAATAAATCTAGTTTTACAGATTTTATCGCCTTTAATTTAACTTATATTTACTTAATTTAATTTCCGACGTTTCAAGTCTTTCGAGTTCACGGGGGGCTGAGGTGTTTGACGTCCCGATGCCATAGTTAATCGAGGCTACCTTCATCACCCCTCTTATAGTAGTTAATATTTAAATAACAAAGGTCACTAAGCGAGAGCTAATTTCAATAGGTTTAAATTTTAACATCCGGTTACGTACATAATAGCTGATTGAGAGCTGATATATGTTTATTTATGTAGTTGTTATTAGTTTTTTATTTATTAATAATAGTTGTTTATTGAAAACTTATACCGAAAACCCTAAACTAAAAGATACACTGAGAGACAAAATAATGTTAGCAGGTACACAATTTATTCCAAATAAAATTGTAATTATTAATTTTTTACGACGGCCCCTCTCTAAATGGGAGGGACGATTTGACAAGAGATGCCGCAGTCGTAGTCGAAGGCAAGATGCGATACAGGTGATTCACGACCGTGCTTTGTAGCATACCTTGGGGAAGTCCATGTTCTATGATTTGTGATGAGTTGTAGTGATGATGATGATGGTGGTGGTGGTGCTGGTGCTGGTGATAATGATAATGATATTATACAGTACATTTTATAAATATAAACAATTGTAATTACCTTTTGAACAGCTCCATCAGAGATCCTCTCATCGGATATCTTCACAAAAAATGTTTTGCGAGATTTATGATCTTTTATCTGCCGTCAGTCATCCTTTAAATGCAGTACTCCGTGCAAAGTGACTGACACGGCAGCATAAGGGTTAAGGTATGCTTTTTTTTTCAAATAACATTAATGATTTTATAATGATTTTAAAAATATGAAGAAAAGGAAGTCGAAAGAAATTTTCTTTTCTTCTAAAGAAAAAAGATTGTTACGTAAAACCTACTGACCTATTTCAACGATGTAAGCTGCACTCTGCAATCTTTGCAAAGATTATCTAGCTGCCAATACTGTCGCCATCAGACAATAACTATAACTACTTCTATAGAAGTTATATCATCTAATACTCTCTTTTGTTGACGAAAAGTTCATTTTTACTTTATATACATGTGTAATTAATAAAACACCAGCTTAAAGTACAAAATGTGAGTATTGTTTCATTAAAAATGTGAATAAAATGAGAAATAAATTGGACGATTTTCGCTTCCGTACTAATTCCCTAAAATGTTTTTCAATTGAAAAATTACAAGACACTATGGTAATGAAGCATTATAATATTATGTTTCCTATTATAAACTATACTATAAATCTGCATTGGCCGGAGAGGCCCAAACGACAATGAGTAGGCTTGACGTACTTAATTATTGACGTACGTCAACTCTACTCATTGTCGTTTTGCATCGTGCGTTGTGCAGGACAAGATGGACCGTGAATAAGGCGCTTAAGAATATTGTCAAAGACAACGCTTTACCGATGTGCGTGTCAGAGGTAATAAAACCACATACAACATACATTTTTTATGGTCGAGTTTTCTGAAGTAAAGTTCTTTCTATTCGTTTGAATACCGATTCTGATAAATCACTTAACGGGAACCACTGTTTTTTTTTTACATGTTGTTACATCTCATTGCTGAGCATATTATGTCTCTTATTTTTGATAGGATCGTAGAAATTAGTCCGCTGCGTTACTCCGCTATTGGCGGTCTTCACGTGTTCTCGAAAGATATTAATCAGGTTTCCTTATGATGTTTTCACTTACCACCGTGCACGTGGTAAATTGGCACATACAATTGCAATTAATAATGTCGTCGGTGCTGGCCGGGATCAAACCAAGGTTCTCATGAAATTCATGACGAGTGCTTAACTCTTGGGCTAGCAGCTCTTTTGTGTGAAAATATAAACATTTCTTATTTTTGAACGAATTGTGTTGAGATTGTCCCGTAAATAAAATTATGTCAAAATGTCGCCATGATCAAAGCGAGCAGGTCTGCATTATAATGTAATTTTGTGCCTTAAGTCAATTTTTACCAACATTAATAAAACTTTTATTTTGGATTATTTAAATCATCCGCAATAAATTCAATTAGAAAAGTGATAAAATAAGCAGCTTGTTGAGTGAGAAAGATGGATAGACTGTTCTTTCTTTTTAGAGACATTCGTCTATGTTAAATTAAAAACCACTGTGACAATACAACCGAATGATATCGAATAAAACGGAATGGTCGTGCAAAAATAAACTTAGCGAAATGAAAATAAATAACAGTGTTTCAGGTAATCTTTCTTAAACAATGTTTTTTCTTGTACACTGTTGTTTGGGTACTTAGATTCTCACACTGAAACCTGCAAGGCTACAGGTAGTAATGGACTTTTCAAAAATGGCTAAGCCTCCGCTAGAACCTTTCAATTTAAGAAAACAAGTGAACTTTTTTATTGAAAATGGGCTCACTCTTGACCTACATCTGGCCCGAAGGCAAAGATAAGGTCTATGATGGAGGGAGTTTGCCCAGGAGAAGCCTATTCATACGCACCTTGAAGGTTCAGGTTATACGCACTCGGAAAAACAAATGCCGGCAGGGCATTCCACTCCTTGGCTGTGCGCATTATAAAAGATGACTTATAGCGCTTGGTGCGAAAAGTATGAGTGGTAACCTGCAGTACGTCTGGTACCATAAAACCTGGCAACTTTGCCATTCTTGGAAGGACTTAAAAATCTAGGACCAATTTTACAACAAAAAAGGTACTTTCAGACTGGGTGTCAATGTTACACGTGACATTAGATTCTTCATAGATTTTTTATTTATAAGTGATTTTTAAAAATACTAACATTAAATAGACAAATATACTCAAAAATAGAAAATGGAAAATTTAACCTCAATTTGTTGCAATTTTGCCATCAGGGTTTTTAATGAAAATAAAAAGATTTGACTTCAAGGATGAAGGTAAGTTTACCACATAATATAATACACAACACTCTAGAGTTATGATTTGCTCCTTTAATTGTGTTGTAAGTTGCAAAGTTTACGCTAGTGGCAAAGTTGCTCCCCATTTTCCAATTTTTCATACAAACTTGAAAATATATGTTAGGGTTGTTAAAATCGTTGATTACGTACATTACTTCATTTTTTATTTATCTTGTCACAATAACTTCTTAGGAAAAAACCTAAAATATATCAAACAAAAATACTCTCCTCTAAAATTAAAAATCAAATTTTTGCAATAATAAGCTTAAATAATTTATAGTATAGAACAAAAATAAAGCTTGTTACAATCATTTTTAACGTTCGTTCGGTTTTTCATTAGTCATCATCATTTTATTACGATCAACTAAAAAAAAATTGTAACAACTTAAATATTGATTTCACACAATAGCAAAACATTCATAACCATTAAAAATATTTTGGAAACGCACTCTTATACTCGTATACAAATTATAAAATACTACGCCGGCAGACGATACTGAACGAGATAATATTGGTGATTGCTTACTACGCATGTAAGTTATTTATAATTTAAAAAAAAATGACTTTATAAGTAATATAATTTTATTTTTAAGCCAGTAATTATAAGAACAGAACATTTTATGTGAATGAAGAAATCAAAGAAGAAGAAAGAAAAAGCTTAGGTATTATAATACATACTATTTTACAATATAATAAATATGCGACGACGACCGATATCAAAACTCCAAAATCCTTCTGAAATGTTTCGGCAATACAACTGTTAACATACTTATTATGTTAAGGATAATTATATCACTATATTTCTTTATTTATTCTTCTGTAATGATAATGTTTTATTATGTTTCGCTATGGAAATCGATACTGTTTAAAAGGCGAAGTATCGATATAAATATCACCAATCGTTTTGAGAACTGTCAAATTTGATTTTAACGTTAGTTCATAAGGCATTCGTGTTGTAACCTCCAAGAGAGTAACTTGTGAAGAATAAATCTGTGTCAATCTTTTAAATCCGCATTTATTTTATTAATCAAGAAGTGAATTCTACATCTCAGAAGTGGGATAAACAAGGCCCATAGTGTATTACACTAAAATTCAAGTATTTACGATATATTTTTTCTCGATGTGTTATTTTTACGACAATTTGAAAAATAAATATGAATAACGAAATAGAAAACGACGATAGTTGTAGAAAGTCACGGTCACGTCATCGCAAGAGAAAAAATTCTCACCGTGAGTCAAAAAGTAGATCCAAGCATAAGAAGCACCATAAAAGTCGCCGTGACAAAGAATTGAACAAAAGGCGATGTAATACACATTCTACGGATTCAGATGGAAGCCGACAAGATAATGTCACTCGTCGTCAACGCGCGAGATTAAGTGAAAGTGAGACATAAAGTAAATCAAGAGAAGAATGTCATTGTCGCACGCCCACTTCTACTAGAAGCAGAACTCCTTGTCGCGAATCAGCTGGTGGTAGTCGTACACGCGGGCGTAGATCCACGTACGTCTTCAAGGTGATCTACAAGAGGATCTCCGGTAGCCACCTGTGTCTGAAGGGACGAGAGGACCGTCGATAAGCCGTTGAGTGAAGCAGGTGGGGATAGTACGTTACATATCTTATCAGAATTAGTAAAATGTTTGTCATCTAACCGCCCTGATGGTAATAAGTTTCCTACGTTAGGCAACTGGTGCTCGAATTCGATCTTATGATTAAAGGTCAAACAGCACATATGTGGTTGAATAATGTGGATAAATGTGCTAAATTATATAAATGGGGCGATAAGCAAATCATACATTATGCAATACCTAAGCTATCAGGAGTAGCTAAAGTATAGTACCAAGCGTTACCCACTATATCGTTCTCGTGGTCTGAGTGGAAAACCAAACTTATTGAATCCTTTCCCAGTACTGATGATTATGCTGAATTGTTGTCTGAAATGCTGTCTAAACGTGTAAGGTATAACGAGTCCCTAGAACTTTACTTTTACGAAAAGTTAAATTTACTAAATCGTTGCGATATCAAAGGTAAGCGTGCCGTTGATTGTATTCTGTATGGTATAGAAGATCGCTCTATTAGGTTGGGAGCTAAGGCTGCCAAATGCCAGGAACCTGAACAAGTTTTAAATATTTTCAATCAATTAAACTGCAATCCCGTGATAACGATAAGGGTAAAAGCGTTCATGATAGAAAAACGGCCTACACTAATAATACCCAATTAACTAGTCAAAGACAGTCGCGTCCTACGTCTAATTCAAATATTATTTGCTTTAACTGTAACGAATCGGGACACTATAATTATAAATGTACCAAAAAGACTGTAAAATGTATGATTTGCAGTAGGTTAGGCCATTTAGCTGAAAAATGTACGAGGGTTCAAACTGACTTAGAGTTTTTCGCGGGCAGAAAAAATGTGTAAGGTCTTTATGCGGAGCACACCAATTAGATAATTGTATTCCCCTTTTTCGCAAAAATAAAATATTGCCGCTTCCAGCATTATACATTTACGAAATCTGTGTCTTTGTTCACAAAAATAGTAATTTATTTGAAAAACAAAACGACGTTATAGTTAGGACTAGTAGAAACATACATAAATTGTCTGTACCAAAGCAAAGAATACAAACTATACTCAAAAAATGTATATTGTATGGCAATACATGTTTACGACAAATTGTCTGTTTGTTTCCAAAAAATGAATATAGGAATCTTTAAAAGTAAATTATTTCAATTTCTTTTAAATAAATGTTATTACTCTATAAATGACTTCTTAAATGATAAATTTGACTTGAATTGTAATTATTGAAATTAATTATTGATATGTTTTAACTAAAAATATTTTGAATTAATTGATTGACATTTTGTTTTATATAGATGCTGTTTAGTTTCCATAAGTAGTAGCTAAGTATATTTATATTCTATAATAATTAATGTCTTAGTTTTCTATTATATTCTAACATAATCTGTCTGAAAATATTTGTACGCCGGAAACGGCAGAATATTTAGGATCTGAATTATTTTGTAACAACTTAAATGTACCATATTGTAACAAATAAATCATCTAATCTAATCTAACTTCAAAAATAAAAGTGATAATTTACACGACAAAAACGTCATGCAATTAAAGTTAAATAATGAGTACGATAATAAATATAAAATGCAAGTGAATGTAAATGGTAGGGCGATCGAAGGCTACGTAGACCTGGATAGGCAGTGTACCTTGATGCAGCAAAGCGTTGCTAAAGCGTTAGGCTTGACATGGACTATTCGAGATTTACCATTACTACGAGGGATAGGAAATAATACTATACTACCCGTTGGCTTGGCAGCAGTAACTTTGAAGATTCAGGGAATTTCTGATGATATAAAAGTTTGCGTGGTTGATGATAGTATTATCAAATATCCTATACTTGTTGGTCATGATTTCACGGAGAAACCTGGAATTGTTATTACTAAAACTTTTGAATCTGTAACTTTTACTCGTAACCCATTGAATAAATTTAAATTAATCTTACAAAGTGACGTGGCGCTTAAGGCAAATGAAATGATTGCTATTCCAATACGTTGTGATAGTGACTACTCGGGAGACTTATACGTTAAAGGTACGTTACGTGGTGTACCAGGATACCAGTACTATTTATTGCCAGGCGATTACAGTATTAGTAATGGTACTGGCTGTTTAGTTGTTCAGAGTGTTTCGGAAAATTGTATTCACCTGAAAAAGGACGCGTTGGTGACGCGTGCGTTACCTTTGAATTATACCATCGATGTAAGCGTTTTAAACCTTGATGATCCCGGCGCAGAATCTGATCTTCATGGTGGTGAACAACTAACTAACGACGAATTATCAAAGTTAAAAGATCTCCTTAAAAAGTTCGAAACGTGTTTTTCAAGTAGTTTACGTGATTTAGGAATGACAGACATAGTGAAAATGGACATCGAGCTAAATGATAGCAAACCTGTTGTTTACCGACCATATAGATTGTCATATCCCGAACGAGCGGAAGTTCGATCGATGTTACAAGAAATGCTAGACGCCAAAAACAGCCGGATGTAGAATTTGAATGAAAGTGGTATAAGTCGAAACTAAAAATATATTGCGAATAATAGAAAAAAAAAGAAATATTGATGTGATGTGATGAAAAGTAAAACAATATATTTCATAATATGTTATTTAATACTTTTCTTCCAATTTTTCTCTTATCCGGGGTTGGCTTACTAATACTTTATTATTTACTACTATTGCTACTTTTTTAGATAAGATAAGATATGTTTTTATTTACATAAACCATTTTTGCAGTTTTCCTGGAGATTAGAACATAAAAAATATGGATAGAAGACACGGGAAGGCTTAACGGGAAGGCCTACGGAAAATAGTTACATTCGCTCAAATTTTTTTTTCAGACTGACTTCTTATCCATACTTACAAAAGGTATTTAAAGGACAATACAATTCCAGGTAAAGAAATTGTATACATAACATTAGCACCGGTAAGTGTGATCCTGTGAAAAGGATTAATTCAACATCTGAGAATGTGATCGCTCGAAAAAATGAGGCTACAGCACTGAAGAAGAAGAAGAAGATATTAGCTCGAAACGTGGTAATCACTCATAGGCTGTAATAACTGTTTCCTGAGATTATATTTAACCAAATGGAATATCCTATAAGAAATCATATGTAAAATATATATTTTAAAAATATATCGATATTCGATATCATTTCTTGTTGAAAATTGAGTTGCAAAAATACCTAACGGTAATTTTTGTTCAACAATTTTGGATTTTTTAATAGAAACATATACTAATTGAGATGCTATTGACTCTTAAAATATAAAATAGCAAATATTATTGAAATATTTCTGAATATATTACTTTATATATATGAATTATATATACTTAAGTTTTATTTCATTTTGCAAAATATTCCATGCACTGGTGGTTACCGGTAAATCACTAAACAATACTAAATCCCTAGCCGTGATACCATTATATACTCCTAATACCATTTGCTTAAACGCACAGAATAATATGGTCGTAGCATCATCTTATACGTGTTTAACAACTTTTTATTTACATTAAGAAAAAAGTAATACTTATCACCATTGTATTTGCAATTAGTTTGCACACTATTTACATATAAATATGTTTTAAAATTTAAAGGATTTCTTTTTTTTAATAATCTTGAACTTCGATCAAAAGTCTAAATGTGCAAATTCGCTCAGTCTGTCAACACAGTTATTCATTGTCCTTCTTTTTAGAAAGAGACGGTCTGTAAAGATTCGTTGTGAATCCGTTGTTATTGCCTTGGAATAAAGTCTGATTTTATGTAATATTGAAATGCGTTTTAGACAGGGATGAGTCGCTCGCGTCCGTAGGTTTTGACCACCTAACCTTAGGCCCACCCTACACGTGTCCCCCGGGTGGTGCTAAACGAGCGACAAAGCCGAAAGTATAGACTCGGCTCCTCGCCGTATGGTAGCGGCGTAAAAGCTACCAACCCTTAGTTTCGCACCATGAGCCAGCAATTAAAAGAAATGGCCCCGAGTTCCGGCGCCCTTTAATGGGGCAGGGTGCGAAGAATCTCCGGGAGGAAAACTAGCGATGAAGTTCGCCACCCGTCACGTTCTGTTCCCGGAGGGGCGAAAGTGGATTGCGGAGGCCCGTCTGGCTACGCTGAATGTATGTGGAGCAATGAATGATAAGATGGATGAAGTATGCGAAATGATGAATGATACAGGAATAGATGTGTTATGTGTAAATGAGACGAACGAAAGGAAAGGATGCCACTGCATGGCATGTATACCGCTTACTGGTCTGGTGTAGACGAGACCGAGCGGGCATGCCAGGAATCGGTGTCATCCTTTCAGAAAGAATGGGTCAATGTGTGAAAGAGTATGAATGTGTAAGCCAGGCTGCTATGGATACGAATGAAAGGGCTTAAAGAAGTTGTTTGTGCTAGGGGTGTACGCCCTAGATGTCTAAGCCACTTATATCCGAGAGCAGTTTTGGGACATGGTAAGGATGGTGTTGATGAAATGTAAGGAAATGAAAATATTATTATGTTAGGAGATTTTAATGGAAGGGTTGGGGTGAAGAGGTCTGGTTATGAAAGGATATTAGGAACGTTTGGCGATGATAGTATAAATGAGAATGGTGAAGACCTCCTCACCGTATGTGTGGAAAAGAATCTTTTTGACGAACACTTTCTTTCGCCATAAGCGGATTCACGTGTATACATGGGAAAGAGGTGATGATAGAAGCATGATAGATTTCATAATTGTGGATGAAAGAATGAGGCGCAGTGGTAGATACAAGGGTTTAGCGGGGATCCAACGTAGGGACGGATCATTACTTGGTCTTATGCCGAATTAATGGTCTATTCAAGCGTTGGCGGCATCGGACATCTGTGTCTACCACTGCGTTACAGCGTATAAGAATAGAGAGGTTACAAGATGATGGTGTGAAGAGAAGTTCAAATGTACACTGAGAGAAAATATAAGTGGCATGGATGAATTGTGTATGAATGATTTAGGCTTGGAGACTGTGTGGTATAATGTCAAGAAAGGTTTGGTGGATGCAGCCACCGAAGTATGTGGTGTAAGTAAGAGAACGAATGAAAGGAAAAATAAAACGTTGTGGTGGGATTATGAGGTACGGATGGAAGTTGAAGCGAAGAAGAGAGCATGGCTAGATTTACTAGCAACCAAAGCTGGTAATTCTAACGGTTTGATTGATGAGACTGAAAGAAAAAGGCAGACTTTAGACGTATAAATAAGAGAGTAAAAGAATTTGTTGAAAGGAAAAGCAAGAAAGAACGAATAAGAATGATAGAAAGATATCTGATAACTTCGGCAAATATTAAAATGTTCTGGAAACTCGTTAGAACTGCTAGGGAAATTCAATACAGCCTAGAATGAATGCTATACGAGACGAGAATGGCTGTATGCTGAATGATGAAGTCTCTAATTTAAAGAGATGGAAGAAATACTTTGAAAGCGTGTTTATGAGTGAAGAGTCTAATTAAGTGAAATAGAAATTCCGAAATAAGTGGAGAGAGGTAGGGAGATAAGTGTAGATGCAATAATGAAAGCAATGAAAAGCATGAAAGCAGGTAAGGCAGCCGGATATGAAAGAGTATCACTCGAAATGCTAAGGGCTGGAGAGGGAGTGGTGTCAGGCCTGCTGTTGTTACACCTTGTTTAATTTATGTTGGGAACTGAAGCGTTACCGGAAGACTGGTGCAAAGCCATTATAGTCCCAATATATAAGGAAAAGAGGTCACAGCAGGACTGTTAAAACTACCGCAGCATTAGCTTAGCATTGTTGTAAACTGTATGCTAAGGTGTTAATTGAAAGAGTTATGGAAGAAACTGATGGAAAAATTTGGGATGTGCAAGCTGGATTTAGAAAGGGATGGGGTGTACGGATCAAGTCTTTTCCATGCGCATGATTAGGAGAAATTTTTGCCAAAACCAGAAGTTTTTGTGCGTTCATGGACTTGGAAAGGGCTTATGACAGAGTGGACAGGAATGTGTTATGGCAAATACTGAACTCATTTGGGTTGAGCGCTGGGTTGATACAGGCATTAAGGTCTCTTTATAGGGACTCTAGTGCTTGCGTCAGGATCAACGGGGTCTACTCGGACTGGTTTGGCATCCAAAAAGGTGTCAGATAGGGCTGTGTAGCTTCCCCGCGGCTGTTTAACTTATTTATGGACAGTTGTTTGCAAACTTTGAAAGTTGAAGAATGTGGGTTGAGAATGGGTGAGCTAACCGTCAAATGCCTTTTGTACGCCGATGATCAAGTCATATTTGCATCGTTGGCGGCCGAGTTGTAAATGATGGTTACTTTAATGAACTGGTCATTAAAAGTAAGGGGTATGAAAGTGAACGCAAGTAAGACGAAAGTGATGGTTTTTGAAAGAGAAGAAAGTAAAACGTTATGTGAAATAAGAATAGAAGGGGAATTGATTGAGCAAGTGGATGAGTTTGTATATTTGGGATGTTTATTTAGCAGGGATGGTAGATATGATAAGGATATAGAACGACGAGTGATTGCAGGAAATATTGAGTGAATGGGGCTCTACACACTATTATGAAGAGTCAGAATGTGTCAAAAAAGGCACGTTTGGCAATTCATAGTGCTGTGTTAGTCCCTACTTTAATAGTAGTGAAAGTTGGGTCTGGCAGAAGAAGCATGAGATAGAATAAATGCTGGAAAATGCGGTCATTAAGGTATGCTAGGGCTAAATCTGAATGACAGGGTGAAATAGTGTGATAAAGAGAAAAGTGTGGTTTGCAAGATGACGTTTTGACCAGGATTAAGAAGAATGCTTCATTGGTTTGGTCATGTAGAAAGAATGAACGAGGAAAGAGTGACAAAGCAAATTTATGTTGCAGAAGTGAATGGAAGAGTCGGAAAGGGACGCCCTAGACGTAGGTTTATCGACCAAATTGGCGATATATTGAAAATGGGCCAAATTAGCAACCCGATTATTAGTAACCCGAATAAAAAAATAAGTAACGTAAATCGGAATCTAATTAGCTTTTAAATTTAAACTGAAGTTTCTTTACTTAATTTATTAAGTAAGGTACAACTATAAACTTCCTCTCTCTAGTTTCTGTAATGTTGATTCTGTTAGCCTATGCGGCCTGAAAGGCCGCGAGCTACAAAATGGAGGAGATTATTTATTTTAGTGCAACGTTGCCAAAGCAATTTTGCACTGAATCGATAATCTTGGAGTGGATAATATTGTGTTTTGTGATCACATAACATGGCATGGATGAGTTATCTAACCGCCGTCTGAACAAGGGTGGCGGGCCCCGGCTCTGACGGCTAACTCGTATCGTTTGATGTTCTGGGCGGTGAGTACCGCCCAGGGACGCGGGTGTATGGTCTGTACATGGTGTGGAGGGGTGTGCGGCGCGCCAGTCTGCGGACTCGCTACGTCCCATCCGTTGTCCTAACTGTGTTTGTGACACCACGTGAGTGTGTAGTGTTGGTGTAAGATGGCCCGGCTACATTTGGGTCGTCGTAGTTTAGCGGAATCGGGTTTTCAATTAAAACGTCACGAGGCCTCAGGAGGGAGGCCGTGACGTTTGGAGTCGAAACGCAGTCACGTTTACCACTAACGGGTTAGGATGAGCTTCGGCGGTCTCGAAGTAGCTCTAAGACATTTCCTTGAAATATTCTGAAATCGTCGGAAGTTGGCAATCTCTGTGAAGATCGGAGTTTCGCTGGTACCAACGAGCTCCGGTGGCTTTTCGAATGATGCTATTTTGAACAACTTGGAGGCTGTTCAAACTTAATTCGGACGCGTGGGTGAAAGCTACGCTAGCGGTACGCGAAGCAGGTCTTATGCATGTTTTGTATAGTCGGAGCTTGTGTCATAAGGACAGTTTGCCCTTGCTGTTAACTAGCGGGTGGAGGCAACTAGCAATGAATTTGGCACGATTGCGGACATTGCGAACGTGTTTCGTGAAGGTCATGCCGTGGTCGAGTGTGACCCCTAGGTATTTGGCCGTTGATTGCCAGGGGATCTGGCGGCCGTATATGGTGATCGTGTTTAACGATTTTTTGGGATTTAATTGACGGTTGAGAGCGGGTGCCTTTGAAAGTATATTGCTACACTTTTCTCAGGGTTCACTTCCATTCTCCACAAGCGGAACTAATCGCCTAAACGTTTGACGACGAAAAGTGCCGTGTCATCGGCGAAGAGAACAGTATTAACTATTGGGTCCTTCGGGATGTCAATCGTAAAGAGTGTAAAGAGGAGTGGGGAGAGGACTGAGCCCTGAGGGACTCCACCCTTGAGAAGGCGTTTCGAGGATCCAGTGCTCTCTATTTGATAGCGAAAGTGGCGGTTTGGCAAGGAAGGCTCTGATGATGTGAGTGAGCCTATCAGGCACGTTGAGTTTATACAGCTTGTAAAGTAAGCCGTCGTGTCAAACTTTGCCAAACGCTTTTGCGATTGAAGAAGAGTGCGCCGGTGCTAGTCGTCCTACTGCTTCTTTTTGGGAGATTGAAGCCTTTCAGAATGTACCCTGTAAGGCGATTTAACTGATTGGTACACGAGTGTTCGGGTCTGAAGCCGAACTGCTCGTCGGGAAGCAGCTTTTTTGCGAAGACGTATTTACGTAGGCGATTCAATATGAGTCGCTCGTAAACTTTCCCCAGTGTACTGAGGAGACTGATTGGTCTATAACTGTAGGCTAAGTTGCGCGGTTTCCCCAGGTTCAGGATTCCTATTACGTCTTCCTCTTTCTAGGCATGCGTAAAAATGCGTAAAAATGCCTACTAGGAGACATACGAGCGGCGCGGAGAGCGATTTCAGTACCCTGTTGCTAATGCCATCGGGGCCGGGTGCTGATTTCTTTTTGAGACTTTAGATGACTTCTGTGACTTCATCAACAGTTATATTGAATCGCCTAAGTACGATTTAATATGAGTCACTCGTAAACTTTCCCCAGTGTACTGAGGAGACTGATTGGTCTATAACTGGAGGCTAAGTTGCGCGGTTTCCCCAGTTTCGGGATTCCTATTACGTCTTCCTCTTTCTAGGCATGCGTAAAAATGCGTAAAAATGCCTACTAGGAGACATACGAGCGGCGCGGAGAGCGATTTCAGTACCCTGTTGCTAATGCCATCGGGGCCGGGTGCTGATTTCTTTTTGAGCTTTAGATGACTTCTGTGATTTCGTCAACAGTCACAGGATCTAAGGGGTCGCCTGTATGTGGTATTGTATACTTAATAATAGCTGGAAACCTAAGTTTCCAGCTATTATAACACTGGAGCTTAGATTTAGTAAATCTGAAATATCGGATTCTAATATTTGTTTAAACGGTGGTAGGTACGCTGAAACAATGGTTAGTGGCAGATGGCCAGACAGAGCTATCCTACAAATTGACACCTCTATGTTTATTGGGGGCGGAGCGTCTGTTGGTACGCAGTGCAAGGACCTTTTGTAGTAGATCAAGGTGCCGTCTCTACGGCTGATTAACCTAGCATTTCTAACTAAGATGTAGTTTGCGATCTTAGCATTGCAATGGCTCGGCTTCAAAAATGTCTCTTGCACTAGCATAACGTTTACATAATGGTTTCGTAGGAAGAGCGCGATCTCGTCTTTTTTAGTTTATGAGGCCGTTCGGTTAAAGAACGCGACAGTCAGAGAGTGTGGTTTAGTTCTAACTAACTGTTGTACTGCCATTCTGATTCTGAAGTATGGTAATTAGGCACACTGGAAAGACCGGATTGCGTCGATAAGTCCTATGTGCTCAATCGTAGCGTTGATCTTGTCCTGAGGGGTGGTGACTCCGCGGAGTTTGCGGATCAAAGAAGATAATTCAGCAACGTTTATGTTGCTGATAAAGCCGCAGACTAGAAAGAAGTCAGCGGTGAAGGAAGACGAGCCTTGTGGGACGGGCTTTTTAGCGCCTGGGGAGGTGGCATTGACCGTGAGGCAACAAGTTTACCCAAGCATTGGGTTTCGGTGGGAAGGCTAACGAGGCGCCGGCGATAGGGGCGAGCTTGTTGCCGGTTTGAGGCAAGGGTGTGGGCACCGAAGGGCAGTCGTACTGTGGTCACCTAGGCACTTGACGCACCTAGGCCTGGCATAACAGTTTCTGGCCGAGTGGCCGTAAAGTTGGCAATGGTGGCACTGACCAACGATGCCCCTGTTTCGGGGAGCTTCAACTGCAATCCCCGTTAGGTTGCAGATGCGTAGAACGTTAAAAATCTCCTTGCCTTCCGGAGACAGGTCCAGAATAACAAGGCATAGATCTAAGAATCGTTTCTTGTCGGTCTGGTGGTGCATTTTATGCACTTCTCGGACCGGGAGATTTTGGGCCTTGAGGTCGTCTAAAATATGGACGGTCTCGAGCTCCTTGGGGAGTCCGCGGACGACCACGCGTAGGTTACGTTCCTCAGGGATGGCGTACGTGTGGAAACTGACTTGTTGGGCGCGTAGATGATTTGTCACACTGCAGAAATCCTCAGTCATCTCTACGAAAACTCGAATGCCCTGACAGGCGTTTTGTACCTTTGGGTAGTATATCTTTTTTGAGTTCAACCAATTGGAAAGGTTATTCCATTTGGTTTTGTCCTGAACTATGATGGGTGGCGGCAGCTTTTCCCTACGTTCAGCAGGGGACCCTTTCGCTGCGGGTTTGGCCGTTGCCTTAGGGTTTGAGCGTGCGCCGCGGCGGCTGGCTTTTTTGCCGGAATGGCGGTGGGGACGAGGGGCCGAGCAAGGCTCAGCTGCCTTTTTGGGGTTGCGCGTTTACGTTTTTTGCCCCGAACGAGGGCGAAGTCTTCGTCTTCGGGCTTGGATGGGACACGCGTCCCGGTCTCCATGTCGGAGCCTGATTCGGCATCCGAGAAGACCGGAGAGGTGCCACGGGTAGACATCGCGGAAGGCGCGGGGGACGTGTCGTCGTAGATCGTGTCAATGGACACAGGGGTCGTAGGTCCGGTGCTCGGCGACAAAGGGTCGTCGATCCGCACGGTCGGACGATCGGTAGTGGGCCATTCACGCTGGATAGAGGGGCCGGCCAGAGGCGCGTGCTCGGATGGGGGACGCGCGTTGCGATGTGCTATAAATACAGCTCAAATGTCAGGGCAGGCTTGACTAAAAAAGTAGGCGTATAAACTTCCACTCATTCTAGCAGTACAAAGTACAGCGCAGGCAAATCACTTGATCAGTCGTTCTACGAGTCAATTAACTTGTTGTTTGTTCTACGGTTCTTATAGTGCAGTTAAAATAGATCGATGTTGCCGTTGGTTTGTATCAAAGACTTCTATGTATACTACTATACCTGCAATTCAGAAAAAACTATGTTACAGTTGTAGATAGCGTGGGCGGGGGCAAGGAAGTAGCTGGCATGGAAAATATACCACGTAGTTGTATTTTAATTTACGACTCTACTCTAACACGACTATTTCTGTACGTTGAATATTATTTTAAAATTTGAATTGGGGTATACTATGCTAACGATACACATGCCAAAACGAAATTTTTTGGAAACGTCTGCCTGTCTGTCTGGACATGCATCACACAAAAACCATAGAACGGATTTAAATGGGTGTCGGCGCACATCGTCGCGCCTCGGGCCTTAACGGTGGATGCGCGGGCGGCCCGGACGGTGACTGACCCCGCGGCAGCGCGAGCGCCTCCGTTCCTCACTCAGCTGTGAGACGCGGTTGCAGACGATCATTTCACTAATTCAATTTACGTTTGTTAAGATGTTTAACGGTATTTAACCTATTTTTAATACAGTCCACTCGCTTTATTTCTTAAATCCCGATAAGGCCTAAACAATAGTACTTTCACTATTGTGTTTTGTAGGGTTCGAACTGTTAGAAAAATATATATCATCACGCTATCTATCATAGGAGCTGGGCAGTAGGCATAATATTCCCTTTTGATGCTACAAAAAGTTTTAAAATTTACATTTTCGTGAGATTGAAAAATCACGTCATCCGATTTTGAGTTGTTTATATTATTCCTACCCATTATTTTCTAAACATCATAGTTTTATTTTAGTGTGATGATAAACCAATTACTATTTTTTTACCTAGATGGCGCTTTAGATTTTTTTTAATGTACGGTATGGTTTTATTATACACGAGTAAGATATAAGACACGCAATGTTTTAGTAGATGAGTGATTACAATTTTCTTTCCTTTATCAAAGGCATTGCAAATAATCGGATTGTTTTTCTGTTCTTCAGATGTATTTTCATAATTGCTCATAGGCAAAATAGCTCATACACCAATATTATTTACAGTAAATGCGTTGCGATATAGAGTGCGTTTAATAGCGCCTATCTGTTAAAGGTGCAAAAAGAGTAAAGACTGTAATTAAAAAGCAAAGTAACAGTCTATATATGGTCCACGGCTGTGAATAGACAATCTCATATTTCTGAGAGGGTTTTCTTGGAGCGGGAAAGAGTTCGTGCTTGCCTTTGACACACTGTCTTAATGCGTTTATTCTCTGTACTTAAATTTTAAAACTTGAATTTTGTAATAAAGTACATGTTATTAATTTATATTATTATTTGCTAAGGAAATTGATGAGATTGACTCATACTGAAAGTGCTGTGTAAAATAAATGAATAGTCGTAGGTGTTTTGCGATTTTAAAACAATTTCAATAAAATTTACCCTTACGGTTTTTAAACAACGATTCACATGTATAATATCTATAAATAACATTAATTTAATAATATTTATAATATATAATATGTATAAATATCTAACTTGTCTTTATTATTACAGATATTCCTAAGAGAATTGTTTGTTTTGAACGCCACGCAAACGCCGCTCTGTCGAAGGGCATTAGCTATTTTATCAGATATGGAACCTAAGTAGGTCAAACTGCTCACATATCGACGAGCACTTTGAGGTTTAACCGCGTACAGAGAATTGCGAACGACATGCTTTTGTTACTTTTTAATTACATTGTCAATGATATTTTTTGAATAACCGTTAGAGACCGCAATTTGATAAATTACATTAACCTCTTTTAAATAATTTTCTTTACATAATGACACAGTAAACAAACGATTAATATATAGATATAATTATTATTATATTCCTCAAAGTCTGGTGTTTACAAACTTGTTTGTGACGAATGCCACGCCGTCTACGTTGGTCAGACTGGTCGCAACTTCCAAACACGTTATAAAGAGCATTTAGTTGCGTACAGGAATTGTAATCCCGATAAATCGCATTTTACTAAACATCTCTTGGACACTGGACACAACCTAGCCAATGAACACCCCTTTAAAGTCTTACATACTTATAATAAAGGGTTACGACTGTGTGGGCTCGAACAGTTAGAGATTAAAAAATAATAACACTAACGTTGCAATGCTGAATGAACAAACAAATATTTATAACTCACCTCTCTTAAACATCTTTAAGCCTGCTCCTTAATAACTTAATAACATAACCTAACACTGCATTAATCACTTGTCATTATTGGCAACATTAAATTTTTGTGTCCTTTCTGTATTTATTTATGTAATTTTTATGTATATTTGCCTATTTAATCTTATGTATATCTATCATATTTTTATTGTATATATTAGTGTATTACATATTTTGTTTAAATGATTTGGTTTTGTTTATTTAGGTATTGTTATGTAAGTTTACTATAATATACTCGTACACCACTTACCACTGTCCAATAATACAGTTTTATCCAAATCTTAAGGTAACCACACCGAGTAACTCAAGCGCACTACGCTCCATAGTAGCACTCCGCTACGACTTTCACGACTACGAGTTTGCTACGACACATAACTTAATCGTGCGACGTCACTGCTACGATCCTGCCTCACCACCCAAGTACTCACCGGAGTTGTTTACTTTGTTTGCAACATTATTAAAGAAAATAAAATACTACACGTCAACGACATACAGAATAAAATAAAATTAGCGTGCAACACTCACCGAAAAGCGGCTTAAGTATGAGTGGTAGTGGAAACAGTTCAAGCCCAGATCTGTATTCACTAACTCAGGAAGAGAATAATGCATTTGTAAACCAAAGAAAGAGAAAGCACCCGGATTTCGAATATCAAGTAAATGTACAGATAAATTCGTTTCATGAGGAAATAATGGCATTTTCAAAGATTTTGCTAAAGCACAAAAGAGGATACCACAAACATACGTCAGAATTTAAATGAAATTAAAAAATGAAAACCTTAAAACGGCAACTGAAAACTTATCTCTAAAGTATGATAATATTCATAAGGAACTAACCAGCATCAAAACTCAGAACTCTAAAATATAGCAAAAAATCGTAAATCTTGAAAAGGATGTCAGCTTATTGAAAAATCATGAGGTGGAGCCTTCGCATACTGATTTGCATGAAAATATTATTAGAGAATTTCAAGACCGTTGTGAACGATGAAAACGTCGTTGTTTGGAATTCCGGAACTAAATAATAAAGATGCAACCATGAGACAACAACACGACTTAAACGTTATTAATAAATTCACACAAATTAAAACGGATTGCCCAAAACCTCTGAAAACTGTAAGATTGGAAACTTCCATGATAAAACTCGTCCTATAAAAGTATTCTTCGATTCTACGGACATTGTAAGGTACTTATTACAGAACAAACAGAAATTGCAAGCCGGTCTCAGACTATATGCCGATCAAACACCAAGCCAAAACGACATTTTAAAAACTTAAAAGCCGAGCTGATGCAACGCGAGCAGTCTGGTGAGTCTAACCTTACAATAAAATATATAAAAGGTGTGCCACGAATAGTTAAAACTCAGCCAAAAAACCAATAATAGATACCAACGTGTCTAACTCTCACTCTATTAAATATGACTACCAAAACATATTCGTAAGTAAATCCTCCCTAAAGTTCTTCTACGCCAACGTAAGAAGTATTCGATCACCTGGTAAATTTGACGAATTAAAATGTATTTTAAAGACAGTAGGAGTCACCGTGCATTTCTTGGTCCTCACTGAGACCTGGTTTAAAACAAAATTTGAAGTGAATCTTTTTCACATTCCAAACTACGCACATGCATACAAATTTAGATCAGATGGAGGATATATCACTATCCACAATAGTCTTAATTTTGAAGCAGAAGAAATATAAGAGAGGTACTACTTATGGATTTATGTACACAACTTTGCACTCCACGTTGGAGCTATTTACAAACCGGACAAAGAAAACACTGGCTCTTTGGATACTTTTCAGAGCAATTAGAGAAAGAAAAGAGCAATCATTCTGGGTGACTTCAATATAGATTTGCTTTCTGATGAATGTGATAAATCGAAATATTTGGACATACTATAAGAGTCTGGATACAACGTTATGAATAAAATTCACATAGACTATTGCACCCGTGAAACTGCTACTAAGAAGTCCATCTTAGACCACGCTTGCTCTATTCTAAATGAAAACCCTTCAACTTTACTATAATAGATACACCCATGGCCGACCACAAACAGATTTTTCTTGAACTACTGAAGCAAAATCATGCACCGAAAACTCGAGAAAAAATACACAGCTATAGACTATAATCAATTATATAAGACTGTCAGTGAAGCAAATTTTGAAAACAAAAACTACATATATGAGAACTTGGAAAATTTTATTAAGATAAGCATTAAAGAAAAGAGTCACTAAAGAAAAATTTTAAACTTACCTAAAGAGGATTGGATTAACAAAGAAATTATCACAGAAATCACAAAAGAAATTTACTATGGAAACAACAGAAAACAGACCGGACAAAAACTTTTACTAGCTGAAAGAAACAGAATAAGAGTCTTAATCAAGGACACCAAAGAAAAATACTACTATAGCAAATTCAAACAATATGAAAAAACTCTAAAAAACATGGAATTTTATAAACACTAACTACTAATAAAGTTAAAAATATTTGTGCTCTCCCAAGAATTATGTTTAATGCTTTAACTGTAAGCGATGGATTTAAAATATGTGAAATATTTAATGATTTTTTCTCGTCTATCGGTGTCACACTATCACAACAAATCCCTAAAACATACCAAATTAATTCAACACACATTTTAACTTATGAAAAGGGTATTCCTATTGATCAATTAACAGAAATGGCTCCATGCACTGTAGATGAGGTTGCTAAAATAATAAATGATCTAGACGCAGACACGAGCACAGGTATTGACGGAGTAAGTACTAAATCTATTAAATGTATTGCCAGCCTTTTGACTAAAAACCTAACACGATGCATAAATAAATGCCTTACTACAGGCTATTTTCCAGATAGTCTGAAAATATCAAGAGTGACCCCTATTCACAAATCGGGTACAAAAACAGATCCTAGTAACTATAGACCAATATCTGTCTTGCCCGTAATATCCAAGGTCTTCGAGAAAGTTTTGTATAATCGAATAAATGATCACTTATCTAACCTAAATTTCATATCTAATTTCCAGTATGGATTCAGAAACAAATCGAACACACTGTCAGCCACTATAGATCTTATAACAAAAATTAAAACAAATATCGACCACAAAACCTCTGTTTAGGAATTTTCATAGACTTGAAAAGACATTCGACACAATCAGTCACACTATCCTTATTCGTAAACTCGAGAACTTGGTTACAGGAAATGCACTTAAAATTCTTGAATCATATTTAAATAATAGATTTCAATATGTGAAAATAGGTGATTATTGCAGTAGCCCTCGACTTATAAAATGTGGCATACCGCAGGATCAATATCAGGCCCTGCTATTTTTAATATATGTTAATAATGTTACTAAGATAGGGTTAACAGGAAATATAACTTTATATGCGGACGATACCTGTCTCTTTTATTATGGTAAAGACATTAATGAAATTATTAAGGAAGCACAAAACGATTTGAATATCTATAATAACTGGTGTCATAGTAATCTTCTAACTATTAATGCAGAAAAGACCTCTTATATGATATTTGCGGCTAAAAACAAAACAATCCCTCAGCACGCACCGCTTATTATTAATAATGAAATGATCCACCGCTCGCACCAAGAGCAATACCTAGGACTGCATTTGGATGATAAACTCACTTGGAGATGTCACATCGAAAAAGTTAGATCAAAACTAATTGCTTTGAATGGTGCGTTACGTAGAATAGTTGATTGCATACCGCGCAGGGTTCGAATGACCTTGTATAACTCGCTCGTGAAATCACATTTACAGTATCTTATTGAGGTGGGATGTGTGCACAAACAAACCTTAAAAGCTTACAAATATCACAAAATAAAATAATAAAACCCTTTTAAATATGATCACCTAACGAATACGAAACAACTATATGAAAATCAAGATTATTTAACTTAAAGCAAATTTACACATACACAACTTGCATTCTAATACAAAAATTTTAACAAACAAGATTCACCTGAAATATCTTTCACAAACGTACTTACAAGCATCATTTAAGAAACACAAATAAGATTTGTTTGCCGACACCAAGAATTAGCCACGGTAAAACGAACATAATGTTTGAGGGAGCACAAATATACAACAAATTACCTAATGATATAAAAGAGTGCGACTCATTTGGCCTTTTTAAATCAAAATTGAAGCAGTACATTTACGACAACATTTTTTAACGCGTTTACTACTGAAAAAGTGCGATGTGCTGGACATGTGTAAATATTATACTTTATTTTTTGTAAAATAGTTTATAAGCTCATTATAAGTGAACTATGTTCTTCTATGAGTTAATAAAGTTCTGTAAACGGAAGGTTGTCTGGAAGAGATCGCTTTTTAGCGATAAGGCGGTCTTATCGCAAAAAAGCTATCTTCGATTTCGAATTATTGTACCATTGTACCTACATCTTAAGTTTTACTCCCTGTAATCTGTTTTTTTATCGTTTTTGAGGTGTACAATAATGTATATAATTATAATAATAAGGCGTAGGGAAGTGACGACCCCATCGCCCGCTGTCGTAACAGTTAAGTGACAAAACTGCTACGTCGGCGCAGTCAGTCAGCGCCTTGCCTAGATGTGTGAGCGCCGTGCCTCGGTGCAGATTTGAGGGTCCTAAATTGCACCCGTTTGTGCTTACGGCCAAACCATGAAACGGTGCCGGGCCTGGGCGTCTCCCGTTAATTGACGCCCATTCTATGGATGATGGAAAAAATAGACTACGCATAGGGCCGCTGCCTGTCGTTCGCCGGGGCGCGTCTGGAGCTGGCACTGGACGCGACAGCATACGGGCCGCCAGCCGAGCGCGAGGTGCTGCACGACCACCTAGCAGTCCCTCGCATCCATCATCCCCACCAGATGGCTTGGTGTCGTCAGGGTCCTCTCGGACTCGGCAAGCGGCACCCGCCACTGGTGGAGAACGCCGTATACGTTGGACAAAAATCATGAACACAAGCGCATTACGGGCTTACTATAGGGCGAAAGGGGAAGAAACTGAAGGGATAGCGTATCGGGCTCGGATGCATCGCTTTTTGCTGAGCTGGAGCCGTCTGTTCCCGTTGCAGAGCAAAATCACACCGAGTTCGGTACATCATGCGCTCGAAAATATTTGATGATGCTGAACTCGAACGACTACAACGTGAGGCTATTCGCTCATCGAATGAACCGGCTATAGCTGGGGTTGCGGCTCCTCAGGCCACAGACCAGCAGCCACATGTAGAGGCCGCCATGGATCTTCCCGCTCTGATTGATTCAGGCGATGATGGAATAGTCACCCACGAACTAGAGCAGGTGAGGAGTAAATTGGAGCATGCGATTGTGGAAACGCGCAATACGCCTCTCGAAAATCGAACGCGACTCCCGCGCATAAACCTAAGCAAGAGGAATCGGGATGTCGTGAAGGCCCTGAACCTATTGCTGGCAACCTACTTGGAAGCCAGCCGGGACCTTTGCGATACGGACTCAATACTTTTTGGCGCCGCTTTGGCAGTTTGCCGCATTTTTGGTGCCAAACTTCCCACGTGTGGACGTGCTACCGGACAAAGTAGCGCTATCCCAGCCTGGAGAAGAAGGATTGAGGACCATTCGCAAAGGCAAGGGCTCTCATCGGCAGACTGATTAGCTTCAGGTTGGGTGTGGCCGGTGGAAGGAAAAGGGGAGATCTCCCGCCGGGCAAGGTGATCAGCCCGGGGAGCGACCAACGCTCCGAGTGGTAGTTCGGAGCTATTGTATATATACTGTTTTTAATTCGAAACTTTGATAGCGCGATTTAGGCTTCGATTTATTTCGCTTGTGGCGCGACGACAGCGCCACCACACGGGCAATAATAGGCCGAGAATTGTGTCAGGATGGCGTTTGCTGGGTAAAACATCAGTTTGTCCCAGCCGGATATAGTGCAAAAACTGACGGAGCGCATAGATGACCTGAATCAGAGAATCGCTGCTTGGGGGAAGCGCGTTCGGCGATATACCGAGAGGACGTCACGTTTCAATCAGAATCGTCTCTTCCAGAGTGATCAAAAGAGATTCTATAAATCATTGGAGCGGCCAATGGTACGGGGAACGGGCCCAGCACCGAATCAGGCCGACACTGTAGCATTCTAGCGCGGCCTGTGGCCAGAGCCCGTAAGCCACAGCGACGGCCCTTGGACGGAAGTTGTGACGAGACAGTGTGCGAATATTACGCCCATGGATAAGTCCGGGGCTCGACGGACTGAATCACTACTGGCTGAAAGGTTTCGTGGTGTGTCACGCTGTGCTCGCCCAACAGTTTCAAGAGGCTCTCGACCAGAATTCGCTCCCAAGCCTCTTCACTACTGGGATCACTCATTTGGTTCCTAAAGACCGGGATACCACAGACCCGAGCAAATACTACCCCATCACGTGTCTACCCACGATATACAAGAAACTAACATCCATTTTGAGCGCGAGAATCACTCGTCATCTAAACTCAAATCAGGTGATGTCGCGCATTCAAAATGGATGTCGGGGGGGTGGTCGTGGAACCAAGGAACCACTCCTCATTGACGCGGTCATTGGCAAGGTGGTTAAAAGCAACCGTCGGCACCTCTCCGCCGCCTGGATAGACATTCAACATTCGGCAAAGGCATTCGACTCGGTGCCTCATACATGGCTAAATAGGGTCTTCGAGCTGTACATGGTTGACTGTACACTTCGAGACTTCCTCGAGCAGTGTATGGGGCAGTGAAGTACGATCCTTTGTCATCTAGGCGAGCGGATGACGGCTGCGGAGAACCACATAACGATAAGAAGGGGTATTTTCAGGGCGATTGTTTGAGTCCAATCTGGTTTTGCCTGTCTTTGAACCCTCTCAGTACCTTACCGGAGGATTCCGGGAGGGGATTTTAGCTTCGGAAAGGAGGTACAAAATTGACCCACCTTTTCTATATGGATGATCTTATTGTTATGTTATTCGCCTCCAGTCGCTCCCATCTTATGGAATTGCTAAACATCACTTGTGATTTTAGCAATTCTATTAGAATTTAGCTGGGGACGGATAATTGTGCGGTCCTCCATGTCGAAAGAAGTAGGGTTGCTAACTCTGAGGGCATAGACTTATCTATGCCCATCAACATAAGAACCCTTTCCGAGGCTGAAACATACCGATACCTGGGTATATCACAAAACATAGGTATCGATGAAGCGGACATGAAACAGTCAGTTTGCGATGTGTTTTATGCACGCTTGACAAAAGTCCTTAACAGTCTTTTGTCAGGCGTCAATAAGACACATGCATATAACGGTTGGATCATGTATGTTCTCATGTATACCTTTGGCATACTCAGGTGGACTCAGACCGAAATGAACGCTCTGTATAGAAAAGTCCGCAGTGTTATGACGTCCTACAGGATGCATCATCCGACATCGTCAGTAATGAGGCTGTACTTGTCGCGGAACACGGAACGCGGAAACATGGTGGGCGCGGCTTTTTAAGCGCTCTCACCATGCATAATCGCGATGTGTGCAGCCTCCGTAATTACTCCCTGACGAAATCTGATGATCCATTCTATAGGGACCGTCATTACGTGTGATAACGGGCTAACCCCTCTATCCTTAGCCAAGCAGCAATGGCAAGACCCGGCAGTATAGTCTATTTCCGACCGGGAAACCGTATAGAAGGAGAAGGAGCTCCACGGGAGGTTCTACAAGGCTTTTCATGAGCCTTTCGTAGACACAGTTGCCTCCCTCCACTGGCTACGTTTTGGTGACCTCTTAGAGGAAACCGAGGGTTTTGTCTGTGCAATACAGGATTAGGTTATTAAGACCAACTATCGGAGATACATCCTAAAGGATGGCACCGTCGACATCTGTCGAGCTTGTCGCCATCCCGGTGAGTCACTTAGGCATGTCGTTTCCGGTTGTTCGGCCCTTTCTAACTCTGAGTTATTAATTTTACAGCAAACAACTGCGTACTTCAGGTGGTGATAGGTTGCATGTCGTAGCCGCTCGCTACTTTAGTGGGGAGCGGTTCGTCAGCGAGTCACATAAATAGCAACTGTTCTACTTAGCGTTCAGCCACCGCAGAGTCTACTTCACCTACAGGATGCCTCATGTAGAGGCGAAACACGTGTCGTATTATGGAAGGTGATGTGTCGTTCCTGATGTGGTGGTGTTGGCAAATGTGGTGCTGGGATTGGTAGTGAAAGGTGCTCTTCGAACTGAGCAGGACACCTCATTTTATTTCATTACGCGGAAATAAGCAAATTAATTTCTAACAACTTCAATGTAATGGATGTCCGCAAAGTGTCGCCTGATTCTATTAATTATCTTGAATTGACCGTAACTTAGTGCGCAATGTATTCAAGCCGCAGAGCATGTCTATTAGTATAAAATAAAAGTCTGGTATGTATACTTAGTCTATTATGGCGTCATCATATAATTACGTGTATCACGTTGCACATAGTATGTGAATATGAGCCGGAAGTATTACGGTATTGTCTAATTGTATTTGCTATATATTGGATGTATAGTGCGGTACGCTGTTTTATTGCTGATATATATTAATTGCAAGATGAACATCCACTCGACTATATTATCTATATAAATAAAAATCAATTGCCGCATGTATGAAAGATCATCACTTGAGAACGAATGGACCCTGGATGGTTTAAATTTACAATTGAACTTATTAGATGGCTCTGTTGTCGAGATCCAAAAATCACATGTACGTAGCTAGGGCGGATCGCTTTAGTTATTTATAAAAAAAGACTCCTCATATATTTGTTATATCAGAAGTGGGATAATTTCTAATAACATAATATGTAACGTGGGATAATTTTTTATATACGTATTAACAATTATTCGACTAAAAATTAAAGAGTTTGTTGAAAATTAATTCGAACGTTAGTCTCAAAACTAAACTATACATAAGTTTAGTCGGCTAATGTTAGGTTTATTTTTTATACTAAGATTAGCCGTAACATATTATATACATATATATATTAATCAATAATAGCATGATGTAGCTTACATACAGATTTTGTTCCACGGAAATTTGTTTTTCCTCTTTGCAATGACTCTGAGAAGACTTTCAAAAGCATCACATTATAAAACTGCATTAATAGCTTATAACGCCTATGTTGCGTCAATATTAAGGTATGGTATAATATTTTGGGGCAACTGTCCGGATAAAGATACTATATTTAAAACTCAGTTTTTTTTATTACAGAGATATTCGGGCTTAAATCTACTGATAGTTGCAAACCATACCTTTAAAATATAAATATTTGACACTTCCCTGCTTATAATATAAATGACGTAACAACATTTGTGAACAAACCTGTTATTGTTTACCTCGAGCGAAAAAAGAAAAACTCAACGTTTAAAACATAACATTGTTAATGTACCAGGTAAAACAGCATTATTACGACATAGTATAATAGAGATGGCTCCTGTTACCTACAATCATTTGCTTAACAAATTAAAGAAAATGAAATAGAAGACTTTAAGAAAAAACGAAAAGCACTATTATTTGAAAAAGTTTGCTACTCAATGCAAGAATTTATTAATGAAAAATTTTGAATTGATTTGGATTTTTTTTGTGTTTTATTTACTAGATTGTTCTTTCTTTTGATTTTTTTATTTATTTCTTTTGGCATATACTAAAATTATACAATTATAATTTGATGATTGACCTCGTAATTGGTAAAAGTTACACAGTGCAATTAATCGGACAATTTATTTCCATTTAAATATGTGTATGCCAATTAATGGTAGATTATATTATAGGACACAATAAGCAATTGTTAACAACTTTTAAGAGTGTGGCGCGTACTGAAAAAGGAAGGACCACCCTTACCATTTTCGACGTGCTCAAAATTTACGAGAAGAAGACAGTACACCAAGGTTGGTTTTTTGTACGTGGATTTTACGACAGCACAGACTAAATTATAATTTCTTAAGGGAAATTTTATGGACGGATGAGGAGACATTTACCAGAGCCGGAATAACCAACCACCGTAATCTGCACGTTTGGAATGTTGAAAATCCTTTTGCTGTCAGAGAAACTTCTTTCCAGCACGAATTCTCCATTAACATGTGGGCTGGAATAATTAATGACCAAATCATTGGGCCATTCGAATTGCCAAGACGGCTTACGCAAGAGGTCATGTTGAGTTTTTTGCGCGAAGAACTGCCCCTTTTGCTACAAGACATCCCATTGTTAACAAGGCGAAATATGTACCTCCAATTAGATGAAGCCCTGGCTCATTATGCAGCGTCAGTGCGTCAATTCATTAATCAAAACTATCCACGTTGGATTGGCAGAGGCGGTCCAGTAGCCTCCAAGGTCTCCTGATTTAACGCCTCTTGATTATTATATTTGGGGCTACATGAAACAAAAAGTTTATGCTGTGCCAATAGCTACGAGAGAACAACTGAAACAGAGAATTGATGCTGCTGCTACAGAAATAAGAGCGAACTTTTCGGAAGTGCAAAGAACGACTCAAAGAATATCATTTAGAGCCTTAGCCTGTATTATGGTCAATGGCGGTCATTTCGAAAACGTTGTAAATTAATTACTGTTTTTTTTTAAATTAATGATTTAAATTTACACTTGTTTTTATTGTTTCCTTACATAAAAATTATTCTATCAAAAGGCAAAAGGTATTTTTGATAGTAAGACACTTAAATGTGCCACTACCCTGGTTTTAAAAGTCTACTCTATTTGTTATTGAAAATCGGGTGCATATTTCAAGAGTTTGTACTTCGATAAACGTTTGAGATAGCTAGAAACATTGTTATGAGATTTTGTAGGTAATATCACGTAATTTAATAACAATTAATAAAATAATAATATTCATTGGGCATTTATTCAACTTTTTAGCGAAATTAAATAAAAAACGGGTAATTTTTTCTTAAAACTTTGAGGTAATTAATTTTTTTTAATGTCTTGTTTAATTTTGGGTACATTTTATACCTCGAATTGATAAACTATGATAACAACTGGTAAAGAAAAAAAAACAAAATGAAAAACAAATGTAAAAACAAAAAACATATCTTGAAAATAGTGCAGCAAGTCAGGTTTCTCTACAAAAAATAAAAAACCTAATAAAAAAAAAACCAAACCGATAAGACCTGTTGTAACTTATATAGTATGTATAATAGAAAACTCCGCAGTATAGTTCCGTACTCGCCAAAGTTATTGCTACCGAAAATTAACGATAACGTAGTAGACATATTACATCGCTGGCAACAAAGGCAAAAAATGTACTATGAGAAAAGTTCTCGAAACTTAAAACCTCTAGTAATTGGGCAAAAAGTCAAAGTTCGAATACACGGAAAGTCGGCAACAGGTTCAATAAAAAATATTCTAGGCCCTAGATCATATTTAATAAGGACTAGCTGTTACCCGCGGCTTCGCCCGCATGGTCACTGGGAAATAAACTATCCATTGCTTTTTGAATTGAAAGAAAACTGAGACTGAGCAAAATTGACTCGTCAGCCTATTTAAATGTTTTGAAACACAGCGTATAGGAAAGCATGAAAATAGCCTGTTTATTCCAAATGGAAATGGGATATTTTTTTAATTAAAGGAAACTGAGCATAATTATCCGACAGGGATGCAGACTTTTGAAAAGAAACTGAGCTAAATTGATTCGTCAGAGATGCAGTTTTCTGAATTGAAATGAAACTGAGCCAAATAAAAGATCCGTCAGAGATGCAGCCTTTTGAGTTGAAAGGAAACTGAGCTTAATAGGTCCGTCAGAGGTGCAGCATTTGGAATTGAAAAGAAACTGAGCTAAATAGGAAATTTTGAATTGAATGGGAAGATCTGTGGGAATTCTGATTAATTGATTGTGGGAATTTTGGAAAAAAAACTAACTGAACACTATTTTAAGACGCTACTGTACACAATGTTATATGTTTTTCCATTCGGGGAAAGAATGTGGAGATTCTGGGCATTTGACACACGCGAACATGCTACATACAGCTGACCATGAGAGAAGCACGATTTTTCTAAGTTGACCCTCGCTACCTGTAACGTTTGCTTTTGCGCTTTATTAATTGTCATTGCAAAACTGAGCTTATTAGGAACTGCAAACTTTTGAATTGAAAAGGAAGATCTGTGGGAATTATAGGATCCATGGTAATAACATTTTCACCTTTTCCTACGCCTGCCAAATTAGTAACTGATTATGTTCCGTCCAAGATGTGTCACACGCAGCCTTGTCCCGTTACATAACCGAGGAGCATCTAAATTTCGCATTAGCATGACTGGGACGCCTAATTAGCTGGTATATCGTAGTTTGTTTCACGTATAATTTCATCACTTAGTTCATTTTCGGTTGTTCGCTGAGGGCTTATCATTCCAAAGTCGCTTAATTTTTGCTTACCATTGCCATTACTTTATCTTCAATTTTCCAAGTGCTTCATTATAAATGTGTTCATTGTAAGTCATGTTCGTGTGTCTGCTGTAACCTTAGCAAAATATCTTCCGCCATGTACTTTATATTTGTCCCACAATTTATGTGCATTAGATAGCCTGCAAGATGATATGAGAGTTGCATAAAGATCCCTAATTTTGGCTGGTGACTGGCACTGCACAGCTTCCTCCATGGTTTCATCCCAGTGATTATCGTTTTCAAAAGATGCAGAGCTTCACATGCTTCTATAAGTTGCGCATTCCTGACCGTTGACAGTTTTAAGGTCTTTATATCCTGTAGGACCCCGAACACAGCAGCAGCAATCGTAAACAGAAACATTCAAAATTAGTTACATGGACGGTATACACACGACCAAGGGCATCTGATGACTTTACACCGGGCCATTTGCAACAGGCGCGCCTTGAATACGGCGTCCTACTCCTTCCTAGATGTGTTCTAAGTATGATAGCGGGGACTTCAGAATATAACAACGTTTTTGCAAAGGGGTCGGTTTGACAAAGTTGAAAGAAGGCTGTTAGTAGTTTTGGCGGTGATGCAATCTTT
Source organism: Parnassius orleans (assembly GCA_029286625.1). NCBI lineage: Eukaryota > Metazoa > Arthropoda > Insecta > Lepidoptera > Papilionidae > Parnassius > Parnassius orleans. The sequence continues at coordinate 489,113 of JAGSMP010000357.1, forward strand.
CTTGGAAATTTTCGGTAAAATATACGCTCTCCATTTTCTAAGTGCACAAAGGTGAGTAACTGTTGTGCCTTTCGTAAAGGAAGCCAAGGAGATGCCACGCTGCCTCGTTACTGCTGACATAACGCCCTGCTTGAAAGGTCTGTACTTCATTAACGGATTTGCCTCACCTTCACTCCTGAGATTAAATATTGCTTGGTCCTTCCTTTATTTATGTACTTACAGATATACTTGATTGCGCGGACAGAGCTACATGCTTCTACATTAATGTGGGCATTAAACATTTTACATAGAATGGGCGAATACGGGACAATCCAGCTGTTATCTAAGGTTTCGAACGCTCCAGAGCGAGATTTGATTGTTTGACTGTAACTTTCCTGCCACCATCTTCGGGAGCTCTGCGTCTGTATAAAGGGTAGCCATTGTCATTGTGCACTGTTTCTTTTAATAGCTGTTTAGGGAATTTCTTTGTACATTTTCCTTCTTTCATACATGGCAATATTGAATTTCGTGCTCCACATGGACCGTGAATCATATTTCGGACGATGGTATCATACAACTTTATCTTGTTCAGGATCCGGAATCTCGGCGCTTATTATGTCGTCTATTTGGCTGGGCCACAACTTCTTTTTAAGCCATATTAGAATATTGGCATGCGGTAATCCTCTTTTTTGCCATTCAATTGAATACATGAAGCACTGAACCTCTCCGAAAATTTTCCTTTGTTAATTATACATTAATTTTTGTACTTTTAATCTAAATACTCTAGCAACTAAATCGTGTCTGTCAGTACTTTTTGGCCCGGCATTAGCTCCTCGGTTATTTCTTTCCATGTGGATTGCAAGTAAAAGTAAAAAGATCAGGTCTTCCGTAAGTTCGTACATAGGCGAATGCGTCTTGTGTGTACTCATGTAGGTATCGGGGACTGTTAACGAATGATGAGGGCAGAATTACCATTTTACCTAAATCTCTGGGGTTTACATCGGCGTCGCTAGAAACTGCATCTTGTAAATGTATATAATTCTCAACGCGCAGCTTTTTGATTTAAAGATATATGACGGAGACGTTCACTTTCTACCTTCACATACATGTCTACCAAAAATTGATGAAATAATTGTCTACACCGGGCTAAGAGGTTAAAATCATTTTCTCGCAACATCATATGATACGCATAAAAATCCACACATGCTACTTTTTTGTTCGGAGTAGGCTCCTTTGTGACCGGGTTAATGAGTGGAATTTGAAAATGACAGCCCTCTTGTCCTTTGCAATAAATCAATGGGTATTGCAGAGCGTCATAAAACTTGTGTGTATCGGCTACCCGTTGCAACGTATCATCACATGCTCGCAAGACAATGTCTCGTGAAGAAAATTGATCACCACTAATTACGGCTGCTATTCCGTTTATCAAAGGTGCATTGTAAGGGCCCTCGAGGGGTCCGATCTGCGTGAATGACGACTTTATAATCCTCTTCAGGTAGGTTTTCTAAAGCAACTTTAAATGTTTTGACTAAAATGTTACGTTCATGCAAGAATCTTTGAATTTTGAACACTGTGTCTCTCTCAACTCCTGGATAAATTGGCAGCGACGGTCTACCTCAATTTCTTCGTCACCCATAAAATATACTTGTAAAATTTATGCTGTTCGTTTTCAGCTGGAAAAGTGAACCTATTCTATGATAAATTTGCCCTTGCACCGTAAATGTAGGCCAAAATCCCGGCATTATTATTTCCGGTCAACCTGAAGGACGTCATTTGAAAACATGAGTTATATTTCGGATCCTGTTTAAAAAGCGCCGTGACTCATTAGCATCATATAAAAAGAGAGTTTTCAAAGGTTTTTCTGGTTCTAGTAACGGAAGAGACACTTTGCCATTGAACAACACATGCCTGCGGTCTCATCTTTCCATTTTAAAGCGCTGCAAAATCGACACGCCTTGTCCATCAGTCCGATAACAACTAACCTGTGATTTTTATAATCAATCAACGGATCATAATTGAATGCTGCGTCATTAAGAACCGACCAATTGTTTCTTTGAAAATTTTGTCGACATTCAGCTTGGAGCTGTGCATTTGCATCTCTTCGCGCCTGTGTCTGTTCTGGTGTTTCAGATGCCCTTATAGTAGATTGACGTTCAGCTTGCTCAATGAGTCTGTGTTCAGTTTCATCAGGTGTTTCCGCGGCTCTTAAGGCGGCCTGACGTTTCGCTTGTTCGAATAGCCTTTGCTGACTTTGAGCAGGTGTTTCAGTAGCTCTTAAAGTAGATTGACGCCTGCCTGTTCAAGACGCCTTTGCTGACTTTGATCAGGTGTTTCAGTAGCTTTTAAAGTAGCTTGACGCTCTGCCTGTTCAAGACGCCTTTGCTGACTTTGAGCAGGTGTTTGTAGCTCTTAAAGTAGCTTGACGCTCTGCCTGTTCAAGACGCCTTCGCTGACTTTGAGAAGGTGTTTCAGAAGTCTTAAAGTAGCTTGACGCTCTGTCTGTTCAAGACACCTTCCTGACTTTGAGAAGGTGTTTCGAAGCTCTTAAAGCAGCCTGACGCTCTGTCTGTTCAAGACGCCTTTGCTGACGTTGAGAAGGTGTTTCGAAGCTCTTAAAGCAGCCTGACGCTCTGTCTGTTCAAGACGCCTTTGCTGACGTTGAGAAGGTGTCTCAGATGCTCTAAAGCAGCCTGACGCTCTGCTTGTTCTTGCGTTTCAGTTCAGCATCTTCTAAAGATTCTAGCGATCGAGCTAATCTTTCGCTTGTCTTGAGAAGATACTTGAAAGGCTGGACTTACGTTTGTGAAGGCATTATGAAGTAAGAAAAAACCTATTTATAAAAAAACGTTAAAATACCTAAAAGGAATTAAATTTCCTTTAAAATTTTTTTTTAAAAGCATATCCAAAATATCTAAAAGGAATAAATATTCCTTTTAAATATTTTTTAAAATCAAAACAACAAAATCAATTCAAGACACAACACGAATCCGAAAACGATAGCCAAAAAAAATCGAATCAACTTATACCAAATCACAAAACAAATCGCAGAAAACCGAAATCGAAAGCAGTAGTCAATATAAATATAACCAACAAAAAACGAAGTAAGTGTATAGGTACCGTATACACTATCTATACTATTAATATTCCTTTGAAATATTGTTAAACAACCTAAAATAACGAAAACCAATTCACGATTCTATATAAATAAAATCCAAAATCAAAGCCAGAGTCTAAATATGTATAAAGGAATACCAACCAAATCAACAAAACCGATCCAAGAAAATACACAAATCCGAAAATGAAAGCCAATATAAATCCATTCAACCTTAACCAAATCACAAAGCAAATAACAAACAACCGAAATCGAAAGCAGGTAGTCGAATAAGCTACGAAATAGAAACAATTTAAGCGTATAGGTACCGTATGCACTATAAGTTGACGCGCGGCTCAACGGCGGAAGTTACATGTCAGAAACATTTCGTTACCGCGTTTTAAAAACCTAGTAACGACATCTAGCGGAATCAATTTAAACTATGTATACGTTAGTTAATAAGAACTCTCAAAAATATTTTTCTTATAATTTTGCACAATTTTTTCTTATTGTAATACTGATTCATTCATAACCACATATAAGAACTGTATTCATTTCCGTTCAATAAATATTACTAAGGCTTATTAATAAGGCTTACTAAGAACTGTTTCACCATAAATAGTTAAGGTGAAATCGTGACAGGTGGTGATAGTATTTGATCCATACTTATAATCACGCCTGTAACCCTTGCGGGTAGGCAGAGCATCAACGGATTACTTAATATCGTCTGCGAGGTTATCGCCTATTCTGTGAATTACGATGCACCAAAACGTTTGAAAAATCAGCTGGTGAATTTTATGTTTTTATCGCTCTCTTCCGGTCCTGCGGAAAATACAGATCCATACATTTTTATCTTAATTTTGGTAAAAGATATAATAATCCAGATATTTTGACCTTCTGTGTTCGTCCATCGTACCGTCGTCCGTCTTGTAGAATCACGGTGGCGCCACCCAGCTGAATTTAATTTTGCAACATATTCGATTTTCCCACGGAATGAGATGTTTTCCGCGGAAAAAAAGCCTATGTCACTTTACAGCCACCGAACTATCCCCATACAAAAATCATGCCATGCCGACGCTCTGTTGCGACGTGAAAGAAGGACAAACAAACAAACAAACACACTTTCGCATTTCTAATATTAGTATGGATGACATCTGGAAATGTTTTAAGGCGGAATAGAAGGCACATTATAGTAGATTCCGATAGACGAGTCAATGAATGATCAAACTTGTATAATACACAATATGACGATATAGTTGTAAATAACAACAGGTGCCAAGGGCGCGTCGTCTCCCTGCATATCTCCAGTACCCCGCCCACAACACACTCGCAATCACAATCACAACCAGCTTATCACTCAACTGTTTTCACTAACCGTTATTATCGCACTCTTTCCTAAGTTAGACCTCAGGCAGGGAAATGAGACCTCCTGATCGGTGGGGCTTCTCCACACCAGTCTTAAGACGACACATCGAAAATCACTCTATTCTTAAAATTTTAAATTCGCGCCAAATGCCCAATCGTCGGTCAACGCGCGGTCAACAGAAAGGAACAAGAAAGTTTCGGAATCGCACCACACTAATTTTTTCTTACGTTTTTTATGTTTTGCATTATTTATTTTCTTGTTGTATATATGTCATTGTTGTTGTAGTCATGTTAGTTTATTAAAAAGGAAATCAACAAAATGTATATTTATTTATTTACTGAAACACTAAGACATAATTTTTAAAACTGATTATACTGTATAACAGAATTTGTAACTACACTTGTAATGTTATTTTGTTCTTCTTCTTTTTTAGTGCCATTATGCACATTTTCTTTATTCTTCTTTTTTGTTACATAATGTAGATCCCGCATTGGTTTATTACGAGTAAATCGCGGGTCTACCAATTCCGGTAGCAAGCAGTCAAAATAAAACGAAAGTAATTTTGGCTCCATTTTGTCCTTCCAAAATTGGTCATCCTTTACAGTTGTTTCCACTTTTATTTTATCGTGTCCATACCATACTGTCAATAAGCATTTAGATATTTCGCAAATATGCATCTGTCCTTGAACTTGCATGAACCAATCAGAATTTTAGTTCACCTGGATCTCACCACTTTTTTTATTTACCCACCAGAAATGCATTTTTCCTTGTATTATGGCTTCGTCAATACCGACCTTGTATGGAATTATGGGACACTTGATTTCAACCAGGGTGTTATTTTCTATAATACCGTCAGGCGTCGCTCCTAAAAATGGATGATTTTTGTCTATGAATAGACCACACGGGTATCGGGTATCATTTTTCAATTTTAAGTTACTATTCCCAGACAATCTAACATCTTTCATTTATTTTATTAATATTACTAATATTAATAGTATGTAATCGTTATTCTAGATGGTTAAATTGGTAATCGCAGTACAAACGTCTTACATTTTTTTTAAACTTCACCCTTCTACGATTTTCTCCCGTATCGTGGAGGCGTCTACAAATAAAAACACAAATTGCAATTGGACAAACACCCTGATTGGAAACAATTATTTTTATATTTTAAAGGTCATACAAACACTTGCTTTGTGCAGGAGTCGAAGCCGCGGCTTACAGCGCCGCGACCTAATGCTTAGTTGGGTATGCCATCAATCATTGAAATCTTCATATAATTTCCCAGAATATGACACTGACAAGACGGTCAGTTATTTATTTATCTGAAGCCAGCCTTAACTTCCTAGTATAATTATCAAAACCTATATAAGAGTGACAACGAGCTAACAGCCTATCTGATACGAAGTGGTTATTTTAACCCATTCAGTGGAGTTTCATGTATGCTACAGAAGCGTTCACATCCCTGATGACTAATAAGAAATTCTCCAGTCTGTGATTATAATGGCTGTTCCATCAAATTACAACACTGTTGTGGGTGTACTACATGGTGGTAAAAATATGTTTGAGAAGGTGTCGTACAACCTCCCATCTCCATGGGTTTCGTCGCGATAAATTGAGACGATGTTGTCCTTTACTGTTAAACGTGCGGTAAGTTAGCACTTGTACTCGCAATTAACACTATCATTAGTGCTGGCGGGGATCGAACTCGGGTTTCTCGCGTACTATGTGATATTTACAGCGAATGCACAACCCTTGAGCTACCACGGATTAATACCACCATATTTACTGTCAGAATTCATTTGTTATACAGGATGACGGGGACCGTATCATCTTTGCGCTTAGTAAATTTGACGGTTGTTCCAGAGCTACTTTTCGTGTGTTCGGCCGTGGTTTATTGAAGGCACGTGTCCAATGTCTGGTCTGTATAACATATTTTTTACTGTACTAGCGTAACTGTTGGTTTTAATTCTTTTGACAATCTTCCCAAAATTAGAGGCTGTAAGAAGATTCCTGCGTAACTCCATCCACTCACCGCTCTCGCTCTGCAGTATCTTGCGCTATTGTATTTTACGACGTTCAGCATCTGTCTTTTCTAAATTTTTCCAAAACGTTGTTTTTTATATTTCATACGTTTCTGCGTCCATATCTGGAGTTTCGACATTTTCACCGTAATTGAAATCAATTTTTTTTGGTAATAAATTGCGGTTCTTTCTTCTTTTAATTATTCTGTGATATTGTCTCCTTTTATCATTTTTTTCTTCATATGACTTTAGCCTTTTTGTTGGAGAGTTTTTGTAAATATTTTTTGAAATCGTTGTGGGAATTTTGCCACTGTTAAAAGAAATAACAGCTCCTGCAAAACGTGCTTGGTACGAGCGTCTTAAGGAGTAATATATTCTTTTCCCGCCCACAAATTTTGCAATCATTCCATTAAAACGCTCCACTACGTTACTGTCAAAGTTTTCTATGAGGCTTCTTGCGTGTGAAGCAACATTAGAGGCAAGAAATCTTATTTTATGAAATATACAACTGTTGAAAAATTTAGAGCATATTTGCGTTTCTTTTTTATTTGAGCATATATTTGTATTGCACTCGCTATGCTTGTCAAACTCATGATTAATAGATTGATTAATGTCCGTGTGTAACTGTTTTATTCCATCTAATTGCCTGTTTTCACTGTGGTATTTTATAGCATCGGTAATGTATTTCCTTGCACTCAGTATTTTTTCAGTTGTAATTTTTTTCCTGTTCATCAAATCGTATTTTGTGTCGCTTTTTGTTTGTTGGATTTTATTGCAGAAATTCCTCAAAATGTGATTACGGCAGTAAATTTTCTCTATTGTTATGTCAGGATACGATCGGGATTCCAAAATTTTGGCATAAGTGCTACTATATCTACCTGCTATAAATCGTGCGTATATTACTTGATGCATTTCTATTGATTGTTTAAAACCCTCCGATAATATGACTCCATTGCTGTAGATGTCCCACTGTAATTTTTGAAACATTCATGTTGTTTAGGCGTCATATTTTGCTTTTCTGACCTCGCACAAATGCAACAATATTTGTTATTTACGCTCATAAATAGTACCTGCCCAAAACGTTTGTCTATTATAGCAGCGGCCCCAGAGAGGGCAGCATAATTCGTTTTATATGAAACGTTTTGACCAGCATCCATCGGCGATGACGTATATTAATGGAATACCGTCTTTATTAACTTTACCTTCCTTTATAGCAGCCTCTCTTCCCCTATCACCTGCCTTCTTCATTTCGTCCCAAGTTGTAGCTTCCCATTCCTGACATATTTGATTTTGGCAAACATCGTAAGTGTAGTCTGATAAATATGGTAAATCTAAAAACGCTGTTATTTGTCCTAATAGTGCGTTACCACAGCCAGCAGCCATTGCACCTTCAACCGCTTTGGTATTCAAGTTTTCAGGCGAGTTCTTGATACTAAATGTTTTTTTTTGCACATGGCGCATGTATATAAAAACTTCGAAACTAAACCATGTTTTGTTTCTGAAACTAGCTTCATGGTGTTGAACGGATATTCGAATAATGATTCATGGCTTGATATCCGCATAAGTTCTTGATTAAAATATTTAAAGTCCACTATTCTGTGATTCTCATCCTTTATCGTCAGAATCTGTTACAATACTAACATAATAATATTATAGTAACAACCAATGTGTTACTATAATATTTACCTATTATGTGAAAGTAAGCACCAGTTTTAATCAACAGATAGATACCTCGTCTCTTATTGAAGTTACTTCAATAGGCAAATCCCATTGTTGTAAATATTTATCCGATTGTTCTCTTTTTCTCGGTTTTTTGTTTTCTTAGATTGACTGTTAATTTTTTTGTTTAAAATTTGGATAAAAAAATATTTTGCGTATAAATTAAATTAATAAATAATATCTAATATTTACACTTTATATTTTCAACATACTTTTCTATATAATATAATATAATAAAAAAATCTTAATATGTATATAAAAAGGACTATAAACTATAAAAGAACTATACTAATAAATATCAATTGTAATAAATTAGAATGGCTATAATATAAAAATAAGTGTATCCAAATAAATATAAGGTTAGAAATTAAGAGTATAAAAGTGTAACATATTTTTGTCTTAAAAAAGAGTAAGTTATTTTTTTAATGACTGTTGTGAATTTATGATTTCTTTTTTTTTGAGAACGGGATTGTGGTTGATTTGTATATTTATATTTTATGTTTTGCATGTGGGATAGAAAATAAAGCAGTCTCAGTTCAACCACGGTCTTTTATTAACGTGTCCCAAATCATTAAACATAACAATAACGATTTCAATTAAATGTACACTATAAAGGTTAACGGGGTTTTCACGCACAAAGCAACAAATTTGACTTGTTTGCGCAATATTCTTAGACTGATTCTCGATAGCCCAATAGCTAAAGCGTAAGTCACGAATTGGAAACGTGCAATGTTGTTAGATTTTTTAACTTTAATTTTTGTTCTGTAGTATTATAGACCACATGGCTTCACACACACCAGGGCAAACATAAATTATTATGTACTAATAAAAAGTTTTCTTTGAGGACTATTTGTGGCGCTCAGCTTATTTTTAACCGGAAGGTTAAAGTTTTGGTCGAAAAATGCTTCTTCACAATGTTTGTACAAAAAAAAATTGTTTTGTCTGTATACAATCGAACTTGCTTTTTAATACTTTTTCGAATTAATAAATTAAATATATATATATATATATATTTAAAAAGACTGTATATTAATATGTGAAATTGTGATTGTTTTACTTCGCTAATGCAATTTACAAGCTTTTCGAAATAAGTGTAATACCTAAGAATGTAACACCGAGCAAGACTCTGTTGTCTAGGTACTTCGAATGTATTTTAATTAAAGTTAATTTCTTCGACACATTTTCTTCTTTTCAAAAACACCTTCGTGTTTTGAAATGCACGTAAAGCCGTTGGTCCTGCGCCTCATCTCCCTCCGTTAGTTTGAATTCCATAAGTTAGATATAAGAGAGTGTCCATGTATTTGCGCATATACTCTTGCACTATAATCCTGTCCTGCGCATATGGCTAATCTCCCTTTAGCCTGGCCACCGTGACTTAATACGGTCTCGAGGATATTAACATTATTATCTTTATTGTTCAAAAGATGATATAAGAGATTTATGATCCTCCTTTCATAACGTACCTAATTAAGATTATATAAACGACCGTAGTATCTAATAGTCGGAATACCAAGTATCACAATTTGCACAAAAACACAGGGTAGTTTTTGGCTGGTGGAGTAATGTTTGACCTTGTGTCAAACACGTTATATCAAACACGGTTAGGTTGGGATGAGGCAGTGCTTGTTCTACATTTCTGACACTAGTAGTACGACATATCTCTTGTGTAGCTATCACTTTCCAATACTATTACAACTTAGTAGCTAAAATATATGGATATGTTATTCTATTACTGGTATTTTATATTAATTTGATAATGATCAAGGGAATTAAACCCCTGTTCCTTGCTTCTAATGCAATTCATATATTTTGTAAATTAACTTAAATTATTTACTTCTGAAGCAAATAATCGGCTTACTATACATTTTAAGTAGGGGAGAGCGGGGCTGGAAGTTCCCGGGGTAAGTTGTTCCAATAGCAATAACTTTGTAAGGAAAAGAGCAGCAGCTACTACAGTTTCACGGCGTAAAATTAAAACTGTAGTGTGTGTGTAATCTATCTAATTTTTAGGCATTTGCATATTCAATACATTTTAAGGGCATGCGGAAAAATGCAATTAAACTTTTTTAATACGAAACGAGAGTACACTATTAACAATTAAATTTATTCGACCACACTGTACAGAGAAATGATATAATTTTCGTAGTACAGGATAAAACCTGTAAAATGAGGTTTGTTTACTTTTACAAAAGAATTTATTGCGAAATTAATTTACTTAATGAATTACTTTAACCTTAATGGATATTATACTTTTATTTATAATTGTTAGAACTGTAAAACCAACCGATTTGAATATGCTGTTTTTAGTACTTTAGTAATCTGTTCAAGTTCGCCACTGTCTATGCCACCTTTATAACTTTTGAATTTTAATCAAATTATACCTTCTTGTCGTTGCCATTTGTTACACAAAGACTTTTTCACTGTTTCCATAATTAAATCTATTATTATAAATTCAATCTTGTCTTATTTTCAACAAACATTCCACGAAGGTCAAGTGCTTCATAAGTTATAACATAGCCTCATAGGTAAAGAGCCTACACAGCAGCGACCCCGATACATTGCAGCGGCACGAGGCGCAACTCAGCAGAACGTGAGCATTGACGTCAACGGATGCAATCGGAGCTCTGCAATATACCTTTACTTTATTTTTAATGTAATAATTAAAATTCATTCTAGATCTAGCATCGATCTGATTCACTTTTATTTTAGTTGTAGTAATTATATTGTAATTTTTATATGATAATAAAGTATTTTAAATTAGTTTCGGTTTTTTTTTTGGGTCCTTCGACTGCAGTTAACGTAATTGGCGTAATCGGTAGGATACCCAAAAGTTAGGCTATCGTAGCTTTTGCTTTAAACGAATATTCGAATCTACTACGGACCAACTGCAAGCCAAGAGGATACATCAAGACATCGATCCCGAGAAACCGAGATGAAATTTATGTAAGTACGCCAGAATTTTATCTAGTGTTGCCTTTTTCTAGTAGTAAATCTTTCCTGTCAAAATTTTCCATCCAAGGAAATCATCCCACTGTGACCCTACATCGCGTAGGCAGCCACGTAGACATAGTTTAAATTATAATAGAGATTTAAGTTGTTATTTAGAGTTAGATATAATTACCGAGGAATCAAAAATGGCCCACGACCCTGACACTATTTTTAAAGTTTTACGCCCAGTGCCAGAGTTCGACGGCAACCCTAATGTACTAACTAGATTTATAAAATTATGTGACCAAATATGCGCTGCATACCTAAGTAATGATCCTGGCAGTGAACTATCGAACTTATGCCTGCTTAACGGGATATTAAATAAAATAACTGGATCCGCTGCGACCACTTTAAATTCAAATGGTATTCCTGAAAGCTGGCATGGCATTCGTACAGCATTAATCAATAACTTTTCGGATCAAAGAGACGAAACGGCGCTCTACAATGAACTCTCGTTAGCTACTCAGGGAAACAGCTCTCCCCAAGAATTTTATGCACGATGTCAGACACTGTTCAGCACTATCATGACGTATGTTACGCTTCATGAAACCTTGCATACTACAATAGAAGCCAAACGTATATTATATAAAATCTAACGAAGAAAGCTGCATGGTTAAAAGGAGCCACTTGGCTCACGAATACGTTGCATGCGTCCTGATACCGTTGAAAAAGCCTTGGAGTTTGTACAGGAAGAACTGAACGTTATGTACTTGCAACAACGCGGTGAATCTTTCGCCGAGAGGAAACCTCAAGCACCTAAGCCTCTCCAACCTAGCCATATGACCTTACCTTTGCAAAAACCATTCAGTTTTCCTGCACCGATGCCAATGCCTAATTTACAGCGACCTTTACATGTACCACAACAAGCTTTCAGGCCTAACATGCCACCACATATAATATAATATGCCTTGTATAATATGCCACCGTATAATATGCCTACGCGAACTCAAAAAATGTTCCGCGCTTTGCCACCTTATTATACACCCCATAATAATACGTTTAGATTATCAAATAGGAAATTACTTCAAAAGTAGGGAAATGAATTTTAACGAATTTACAGATTACAATAGTTACTATTATCATGAACACCAATACGACTATTACGATTATAATGATAATGACGACTATACCAATACTGTAACCTATGACTATGACGACACACAGAATTACCAATATCATGACGCTACTGAGATAAACGAACAAGATGACGTAGACTGTCAACCTTCTACAAGCAGTTTGACTCAGGATTTTCAAAAGACTCGTTCTTCAAAAAAGCCAAAATAGAAGTAAACTTACATACGCAGAGACAGCTTCCATATATATGTATTTCTAACCTCCGTTAAAATTTCTAATCGATACTGGCGAATCAGTCCTTCATAAATCCAGAAGCCATACAAAAATATATTTCACATATACCTTTAAATTATGACCCGTTCGAGGTAACGAATGTGCATGCTACAACTAGGAATAATTATTCGATAACTATTCCATGCTTTTCCGAATTCCAAGAGCCTGATAGTATTAAATTATATATTTATAAGTTTCACGATTACTTCGATGGCCTTATTGGTCTCGACCTATTAGAGAAATGGGAAGCTAGAATAGATTTGAAGGATAGATTACTTGTAACACGATTAGCTAACAATTCTATCTTAATGTATAACTCTAGGAATGTTAATTATTACGAGGACGTGTTACCATCCCAATCTTCAAAATTGATAAAACTACACATTAATGTCCATGACGGAGAAGCCTTAGTTAGCGAACAGTATACCTCTAATTGCGTCATAAACGAATGTCTAACATTAGTGTCGAATAACCGCGGTATTATAGAGGTATTTAACCCGACTCCGCACGATATAATTTTCTCCCTAGATCGCCCAATATGCGCCGAGACGTATAACATCGAGTCCTCTCACAACATTCAATCACTCCCGCGTTACAAAGAAGTATTATCACGTTTACGCACCGACCATCTAAATGCCGAAGAACGCGCTAATTTAGAATGATTATGTGCGAAATACGCTGACGTTTTTTATATAGAAGGCGAACAACTAACATCTATACTTATAATAAATCTGTAGAGAGGTAAATTCTACATGAAATATGTTTCAAAATAACTATCAGGGGTGATTATTGATCGATACTGATGTCAAAATGCAAACAGTAAAATTTTTGTCTGTCTGTCTGTCTGTCTGTCTGTATGTTCGTTATAGAAACAAAAACTACTCCACGGATTTTAACGAAACTTGGTACAATCATTCTTCATACTCCTGGGCAGGTTATAGTATACTATTCATCACGCTACGATCAATAGGAGCAGAGCAGTGAAGGTAAACGTTGGGGAAACGGGAGAAATTACTCCATTTTTTAAGCTTCCGTCGCGTGTGCAGCCTTAATGGTTAAAGCTACACAGAAATCATATATAACGGAAATGTTCTCCTTAAAATTATATAAAAAATATCCCACGACAACATATGTCTATCTTTTATGGTTGACTCACAATAACACGTGTAACTCCCGATAGCTTAGCAGTTCGGAGCTTTCTGATTATATTTGTCTACTCTTACGTTTATAACACTCTCACTCATCCCTAATTAAAAAAGTTTACATTATTATCTATTCAATAAAAAGAATCATAGAAATCGGTAGAAACACCAAAGTTATACATGAAATACGCTAATAAGCCATCGCGTGAATACTGAATCATGCTATAAGGATTATTTTGTAACGAACGGTCAGGCCGACGCGGCTCGCGGCAGGAGGTATAAAAAGGGGGTCCGAGTGCGAGCTTCATACAATATTTGGCTGTTGATGCGAATAGACGTAGAGTGTTCGACCTTATTGATAGACAATAATTGATTTTAACAAACCGTGCTTATTAGCGCGACTTTTAGTCTACTCTTACGTTTAATAATTTATTTTAGATTTCTTTGGTTGTTATTTTATAAAATAGGTATTAGTTATTTTGGTAGTATTTAAATATTTCTTAGTATTAGCTTAATTATAAATTAAACTTTTTTATTTAGCTGTAGTTTTAAATAGGTACCTGGGTATCAAATAGGTTATTTCATTCTATTAGACGTAGTTTAGGTACCTACTTATATATTTTTAAGAATTTAATTTTGGATTTAAGGATTTATTTAGGATCCGTTATTATTTAAGTAGGCATTTAGATTTTTAAGTGTATGGTAGCTATAGTTAGAACCTCTAACGTAGATTATTTTGTTAGGTAACTGAATGCCGTCGATTAAAAATAAAATACACAATGCCACCTAAAAAACGATTATCTTTATCTCGAAATTCGAGAGAAGCTAAGAGAATGAGAAATGTGCGTTCTTAAGAGTCGGCAGAGGAAAGAGCACATCGGTTAAACTCTATGAGAGTTAGTGCCTCAACTTCTCGAGCTAATGATATCAGCTCTTCAGAAGCTGTGTGGCGGATCTTAAGTTTCAACATTCACGAAAGATATCCACCTGTGATTCATCTGGATGTTCATCTTGAAGGCGGTCAACGTATATATTTCAACGCAGAAAATGTTACAGAACGATTAGAGAACCCTAGACAAACAACTTTATTAGCATTCTTTCGACTTTGCCAAACTGATGATTTTGCAAAATCTCTTTTGTATGAGGAAGTTCCATCGTATTATATCTACGATAAGCAACGAGGTGTCTTTAATTGTAGACGCGCAGGCCTGTAGATGGCGAGTCAGGTATTTTCAAAGAACATGTTCTTGGTAGAGTGTATACCGTTCATCCTAACAACGCTGAGTGTTTCTATTTGCGATTATTATTACATACAGTGCGAGGACCGACATATTTATAGATTTGATCCAACTTATCATGCAGCTTGCCAAGCGCGTCGTTTGTTTGAAAATGATCAGCATTGGGATGACAAACTGTGTTAGTAATAATCCACGACGGTTACGCCATTTATTTGTAACATTACTCACATTTTGTAATTTGTCAGATGCTGTACAATTATGGGAAAATAAAGAAAAATTTAGAAGACTTTCTTCGGAATATATCTCACAATGATGAAGGCGCAACTAATGATAATTTCCGTGATCTTGCCATAAATCTGTGCTTATTAGCTCTTCTGGAAGACTTAAGCAGTAGGCGGTAAATCACTCTGTGAATATGGTTTGCCAACACCAACCTCAGTCGGAGAGGTTAGCAATAGGAATATTCTGCAGAGATTGGTTACAACTCAATGGAACTGCTGGCAACATTAGAAAACGGTGTCCCAATGATGACTGCAGAACAACGTTCAGTCTATGATCGCGTGTGAGAGTGTTCAGAATAATTTGGGAACAATATGGTTTTAAGATGCACCTGGAGGAACTGGGAAA
Organism: Parnassius orleans; assembly: GCA_029286625.1. Lineage (NCBI taxonomy): Eukaryota > Metazoa > Arthropoda > Insecta > Lepidoptera > Papilionidae > Parnassius > Parnassius orleans. The sequence continues at coordinate 504,631 of JAGSMP010000357.1, forward strand.
ACCTTTTGACTAAATTAATATTAGCTTATGTTCGAAATCAGCATAAATTGCTCTTGCCGTGGCTTCATCAGGTATAGCTGCAACATTGCTACCAGGAGGTAAACTGCTCACACTATGTTTAAAATACCAATTGATTTAGATCGCACGGAAAGTCCAACCTGTAGTATTTCAAGAAATAGCGACAAAGCTAAGGTATTACGTGAGTGTAATTTAATCATATGGGATGAATGTACGATGGCCCACCGAAAAGAGAGTAGAAGCGGTAGACAGAACTTTAAGAGATATAAGACAAAATGATCGACCAATGGGCGGTATCACGGTTTTATTTTGTGGTGATTTGACAAACCTTACTGGTAATACCACGGGGAACCTGAGCTGATGAGGTTAGGGCTTGCCTAAAAGCTCTTATTTGTGGCGTGATATACAATCGGTACATTTGACTATAAACACGCGAGGAGAACTGGAGATAACCCGGATGATCGTCAATTTTCTGATAAATTATTAAAGATTGGGGAAGGTACCTATCCACAACTACACCAAGGAAAACTTATTTTGACGACTGAGTTATGTTGTATAGTGCAATCCCAACCACATCTTATATCGTCGGTTTACGGTGACGTAACAATTATATTAAATAGGGACAATTTTTAGCTATGCGAAAGATCCATTTTAACTCCTCGCAATGACCAGGCATCTGAGATTAATAACAAAATACTGTCGAATATACAGGGGGAAAGCAAAGTTTATAGTTCAATAAATAGAATGGTCGATGAACAAGAAGCCACTAATTACCTGATAGAATTTTTAAATTCTTTAAATATGCCGGACTTCCTTCTCATGAAATTTGTTTAAAATTGGCATTCCGATTATTCTGCTCCGAAATTTAAGACCACCACAACTTTGCAATGGAACTCGGCTAAAAGTAACCCAGTTGCAACAAAATATAATCGAGGCTCAAATTTTAACAGGTTGCGGTGCAGGAGAAACCGTCTTTATTCCCAGAATTCTATAATACCAAATAATTTTCCATTCCAATTTAAAAGAACGTACCCCAGTATCATTGTGTTATGCAATGACAATTAATAAGGCTCAAGAGCAGACTTCGTGTTGCTGGAGTAGATCTCAGTGTCAGTTGTTTTGCATGGTTAGTTGTACGTCGCTCTTTCCCGGTTAGCAGTTCTAGAAATCTTTATGTTCACTTGCCGGACGGGTCAACTCTTCAACATAGTTTACCCGGAAGCTTTGTGCTGAAGTAGTTTTGTTCTATAAGCACTTAAGCCTCATGTGAACGTGATCTAAACAATATTACCAATATATTAACTTAATAACACACAAGGAGTTACACTCCATCCAAAGCCCAGCGACACTATAACATATATAGGAATGACGTCTTAGCAAAAGTTGTTTAGTCTAATAGGCATTTCCTGTTGACTTACAAAAATGAAAGATCTAGAACGTCTCGAATCGTCTCGCGAATCACGTTGTTTTCCCGTCCCCGGGCTCTTAGAATTCAACATCAGACGTTTCAGATCTTCGATTTTGACGAACCCGTTGTCGCTGGCATAAGCAACAGGATCCGCGTACGAAGTCACGGGCAGAAGCTAGTTCACTAATAAAATAAAGCATAGCATCCGGACCACTGACGAGATACCGATATATACTAAAAGCTATCGGTACCCTTACGTTCATAGAGACGAAGTTAAACAACAAATCAGTAAAATGTTAGAGCAAGGTATAATTCGTCCATCCGAATCTGCATGAAGCTCTCCCATCTGGATAATTCCTAAAAAAGTTGATGCTTCTGGGAAGACTAAATGGCGACTCGTAGTCGACTTTAGGAAGCTAAATGAAAAAACCATTAATGATAAATACCCAATCCCGAATATATCGGATGTACTAGATAAGTTAGGAAATTGCCAATACTTCACAACCTTGGATTTAGCCAGTGGATTTTACCAGGTCGAAATGAACCCTAATGACATCCCGAAAACAGCATTCAACGTTGAACATGGGCATTTCGAGTTCTTACGGATGCCCATGGGCTTAAAGAACTCGCAATCTACGTTTCAGCGTGTCATGGATAACGTACTCCGCGACCTCCAAAATACAGTTTGTCTAGTGTACTTAGATGATATTATTGTGTTCAGCACTTCTTTGCAAGAGCACATGGTAAATCTTGAGAAAGTATTTCAGAAACCTAGGAATCCAATTTTAAAATACAAATGGATAAATCCAAGTTTCTTAAATTGGGAACCGCTTATTTAGGACATATAATTAGCAAAGATGGCATTAAGCCAAATCCTAGCAAAATATCAGCCATAGAGAAGTATCCATTACCCAAAACCGCAAAAGAAATTAAACAGTTTTTAGGCCTTATAGGTTTTTATCGTAAGTTCATCCCAGACTTTGCTCGAATTACTAAACCTCTGACACAATGTCTAAAAAGGGAAGAAAAATAACTCTGACACAGACTATATTAATTGCTTCGAAAAGTAAGACTCTCTTGACCAACGACCCAATCCTCCAATATCCTGACTTCAATAAAGAATTCATCCTAACCACTGACGCATCCAATGTAGCGATAGGAGCCATCTTATCTCAGGGACCCATAGGATCAGACAAACCTGTATGTTACGCTTCTAGAACTCTAAATGAGAGCGAAGTGAACTACAGCACTATAGAGAAAGAACCTTGCCATTGTGTGGGCAACCCAACTTTAGACCCTATCTGTTTGGCTGTACTTTTAAAATCTTAACTAATCATAAAACCCTTCAGTGGGTAATGAATCTTAAGGAACCGAACTCGCGACTTACTAGGTGGAAATTCAAATTAAGCGAATACGATGTTTCTGTCATATACAAAAAAGGTAAAAATAACACCAATGCCGATGCGCTTTCACGGGTGGAAATAACGAAGAATCATGTTCTATGTAAGCTAACCCATCAGTAAAAACAGCCCCTATCACTGGCTCGACAACTCAAACGGCCCACAAAAGCCAAGAAAATCCGATCCTCGAAATTCCCATCACCGACGAAACTCTTAATAAATTCCGCAGACAGCTAATATTAACAATTGTAGGCGATAAAAGACGACCAATAGTGACCAAGCCTTTGATACACATACTGAACAGCTGTACAGATAAGACAACCGGAAATGGAAGTAGACCTTGTCAACGCCATAAAAGAATACGTGAACCCAAAAGTCAAAACCGGATTATAAATTAATCCCCCTCTTTGGATGTATGACGTCATTCCAATCTTACAATATAAATTTAGAATCTTGTCTTAACTAAAGTGAAGTCGAAAATGTAAAAGAAAATTTGCAACAACAAGAAATAATAATGAACTACCACGAAGATAAAACCAACCATCGCGGTATCAACGAGAGTTTCCTGGCCCTTTCCAAACGATACTATTGGCCTAAAATGAGAAAACACATTACGAAATATATTAATGAATGCACCATATGTGGTCAGGCTAAGTACGATAGGAAACCTATAAAACTCAACTCAATATCGTTCCCCCCCGCTACCAAACCTTTCGAGATTATCCATATGGACATGTTCACAGTACATAATGAAAAGTATCTCACATTTATAGACGTATTCTCCAAATATGCTCAAGCGTATCATCTAAGAGACGAAACAGCATTGAGCATTTTGCAGAGCCTATTTACCTTCTGTACGCATTATGGTCTTCCTCTTACTATTGTCACCGACAATGGGACCGAATTTACGAACCAGTTGTTCACTGAATCTGTACAATTACGAACTAAAACTACAAAGAAAAGACGAGCATGTAGTAAACTTAATGCCCTATGCTATCTTAGGATACAATAGTTCTGTACACAGTTTCACTAAATGTAGGCCTTACGATATTGTTAATGGACATTTCAACCCAAGAGACCCAATCCACATCGACTTGACAAAAAATTTACTGCAGCAATACATACTAACACACCAAGAGCAAATGAAAACAGTGTATGAAATAATTACCGAACATTCTTTATCCGAACGTTGAGCATTAATAAATAATCGGAATAAATCGCGGGAACCAGAGGTTGAATACCAACCAAACCAACAAGTTTTCATTTCCAACCCCCTAGCTAACCGACAAAAATTGGCCACACGTTACACCCATGACCATGTTCTAGCTGACTTACCAATACACATTTACATGTCTAGGAAACGCGGTCCGATAGGGAAGTCTAGACTTAAACGTGTACCTAAAACTGTCGAATTGTTACAGGACTCTAAAATTACTGATTGTACTGACCGTGCTGACGATCGAAGCCCAGGAGATAAAACTTGAATATCTTGAAGACGGACCAGGCCTACTACCATTTAGACTTGGATCAACGACTCTCATAACTCACTATTATACATTTCTTCAATATGTCAAACTAGACGACATCAGTGACAAAGTAACCCTAGGTACAACTACAGAACTGCAAGAACAGACTTGATAACGACACCAACTTACTGTACGAATTTCAAATGGACTATATTTCTAGCAAATTAGATAAAGTATTAATACAACTAAATAGCTTAGAGCCTAGTCGCACTAAGAGAGGTCTAGTAGACGGATTAGGCTCAGTGATCAAAAGCGTAACCGGTAATCTAGATTATTTAGATGCCGCGAAATATAATAATGCCATAAAAGTTTTGAAGGATGACCAAGATAGGATCGAATCAGAATTCAATATTCACATTAGCATTAGTAAGGAATGGATGTTGCAACATAATAGTGTAATTTCAGATAATTGAAAATGAAAACAAAATTAACTCAATACTTATCCAACTATTAAATAGAGCCGCTAATAGAGATAGTAGCCTCATTAAGTATGCTAAGTTTGCCCAACTCCTAACAATTTTAACAGAAAATACTCAATGAGCTTAATAGGATAGAAATTATATTAGCATTTAGTCGTGCATCGAGCACCCACCATTCTACGTTAAGTGTTAAGGTAATTAAGTCTATATTAGTAAGGTTAAGACAAATTTATAATAAGGAACATGTATTAAATATACAAACTAGAGAATATTACGATATCATTTAGTCAGGTTATTATTTCACAGAAAATCATATAGTAATTGTTCTAAAATTCCCTGTTATTTCCAGACACCTTCGACCTATTCCGCTTATCCATTGTGCCTAACAAAAACCACCAATCTATTATTCCACCCTATCCTTTAATAGCAACTAATAGAGAAAAATTCGTGTACATGGAGACAGAATGTCCGAAGTTGAGTAATCGATACCTATGCGAAAAGGAAACGAACACCCAAATTCGAACACAATCCGACTGTATCCAGAACCTCATTATCAATCAGTCTATAGCGAAATCCTGTAAGATAACCGACATTGCACTATCAAAAGGTAAACAAAAAGCTATCAAAAAGTAAACAATATATTTTGTGGGGTATTGTACTGAATCAAAAGGATACAGGTTAATTGATCCAGAAAATCCTTCAAAATGTGTTAAATTTAGAAATGTGCAATTCTTAGAAGGATAAATGTACAAAGATTTAAAAATAAATCAGAAATATCACACTACTGATTGTCAACTACATCTCACTAGTAATGAAATGGATGATGTAAATAAAAGTGAAAATAATAATGTTAACCTGTTGCCTGTTATAGAGTTAACTGATACAAATACTTCTGACCCCAGTTTTGGCGATGACCCCAATGATGTCACATGGAATCCTCACATGACTATGGATCGAGAGTCAAGTGACTACGAAGACACTGAAGAAAGTGCAAATGCTGTGTTTGCCATGACAGCAGCAAGTCACGGTGTTGAACCACAGACGATAAGGGAAGCATTTTTAGGACCTGATAAAGACCACTGGAGAAAAGCCATTGACGAAGAGTATAAGTCATTTGAAAAGGACAAAGCTTGGAACTTAACATTACTGCCTGCCGGAAAGAAAGATGTTAAATGTAAATGGTTTTTTTAAGAAACTTGGATCAGAAGGTCAGTTACTTCGTTATAAAGGACTTGCACATTGACCATATGGACGTCAAGATGGCTTTCTTAAATGGAGAATTGCAAGAGAATGTGTACATGGAACAGCCTGATGGATATTAAATAAATGGTAAGGAAAACCTTGTATTAAAACTGAATAAAGCAATATATGGACTTAAACAGTCATCTAAGGCCTGGTATGATAAGATTGATAGTGCCTTAACAGACCTCCAGTTCAGGAAAGCACTTAGTGAGCCATGTGTTTACATAAAGTCAGACACCAATGGAAATCTCACAATATTGGCCCTGTATGTCGATGATATTCTTATCTTTAGCAAGGATACACCGGAAAAGAAAAAGGTGGAGGAGGAACTGATGAGAAAATTTGATATGAAAGACCTTGGCCGAGCTACACATGTATTGGGAATGAGATTAAGCCAAGAACCAAATAAAATTGCCCTTGATCAGAAAAATTATATACAGAAAGTATTAGAGCAATTTAATACGGCTGACTGTAAACCTGTAAATACACCCTTAGAATATGGCATGAAACTTGAAAAATGAGACCAAAATGACGCTGATTCAAAGTATAGAAGTCTTGTTGGATGCATTATGTATATAGCTGTTTGTACTAGGCCGGACATTGCACATGCAATTTCAGGCCTAGTACAACCATGCCTATTTAATAATTGTCACTCGGATGTACATTGGAAAGTGGCTAAGCGAGTCTTAAGATATTTAAAGGGAACTACATTAGATACATAGATTATAATATTGTATATAAAAAGGGAACTACATTAACTGTTACAGGATATGTAGATGCAGACTGGGCATCTAACCAGCTGTATCGACGTCCTTACACTGTCTGCAGCGTCATGGGAAAGTCGTAAACAAAGAACAGTGGCTCTGTCGAGCACGGAAGCGGAATACATGGCATTGTGTGAAAGAGCAAAGGAAGCTAAATTTATTAGAAGTTTTCTTTATGAATGCTTGGGCAAATACTTATCAGTAACTTTGTGTAATGATAGTCAGTCAGCAAAAAAAAATTGTAATAGTCAAATTAATCATAATCGTAGTAAGCACATAGACATTAGACATCATTATATAAGACAAATTGTGAATGATAAAATTATTAATTTAGAATATTTGTCAACTGAATATATGCCTGCGGATGTCCTAACTAAATGTTTAAGTAAAGATAAGCATTGAAATTGTGTTTCTCATCTAGGTTTACAAAACGTTTAGTTTAAGGGCAGATGTTAGAACTGTATAAACCAACCAATATATGCTATTTTAGTACTTTAGTAATCTGTTCAAGTTGGCGCCACTGTCTATGCCACCTTTGTAACTTGAATTTTAGTCGTATTATACCTTCTTGTCGTTGCCGTTTGTTACACAAAGACTGTTTCACTGTTTCCATAATTAAATCTATTATTATAAATTCAATCCTGTCTTATCTTATCCATAATCTATCAATATTGACTTATAATAAAAGCCGTGGTATCTCACCATAAATACGCACAGTACACAATCAACTTTGGTTCGCTCCCCTCCGGCATCAATAAAATTTTAATACTAATTTAAGTACTAAATAACTACGTGCTCAGCGGTGAAGGAAAACATTTCGAGGGAACCTGCATGTCTAAAAAAAATAACAAAAATATTTGAGGCCATGAGATGTCCGCCAACACGCATTGGTGCTGTGGACACTTTCTTGCCATAAAACCCTTTCGGAAATGAGAGAAGTCTAAGCACAGAAGTGGGACGTATATGGAAAGAGTAATAGTATTCTGTGATTTAAGGAGATCTCTGATAAAAGTAACTAAAGGCTGATTTCTTTAGCTACTATAATTGTAAAAGTGTTTGATGGGTTATTAGATAGAAAACTTGATCGTTTTGAAAAACACATGATACACTGTTGAATGTTATGTGAAAAGGCAAAATCCAGTATATGCATGCTTCTTGGATTTGTTCATTTTTGATCTGGTGTCATATAATAAGCTTTGAACAAAATTAAGAATTGCAGATGTCCCAGACGACCTTGTGAATATCCTCGCCTACTGGTACAATAAGCAGCTTAATATAGTAAGGTGGGGAAATGTATACTCGGATGAGTATTATTTAGAGTGTGGTGTAAGGCAGGGCGGGCTGACTTTGCCACGAATCTTTAACATATATGTTAACCACCTGATTGAGGTGCTCAGCAGCATGCATATTAGATGCCACATTGATGACATATGTGTTAATAATTTGAGTTATGCCGATGATATGGTGCTGCTGAGCCCCTCAATTGGTGGTCTCAGAAAGTTGTTAAAGGTGTGTGAGGTTTATGCTGTGGAACATGGCCTGAAGAATCATCATCATTACAGACTTTCAAAAGTCCACTGCTGAACACAGGCCAGGTTAAAGTTTAATCATCATTATCATTACAGTCCTTCACAAGTCCATTGCTGAACATAGGCCTCCCCCAAGGAATGTCACAAAGAAGGGTCCTGAGCCACCTGCAACCACCGACTTCCTGCATATCTTACCAAGTCGTCACTCCAATACAAATTCATATTAAAACTTATTATGTAGTTATAGATAGATTTTTACTAAACACATGTTATAGTAATAATTACAGTCCATAATGATGTTTAGTCAGTGCATTGAATTTTCTTGAAAATATTCTGTAAGGCATATTTGGTAGGTATGTAGTACAAGCCAATACAAGATTTTATTATATTTTCGTTTGTTTACACAACAATATTGCAGATTTTAATTAAATTATCTTTACTGCTTAGTTTAAAATCTCAAATTCAGCAGTGAAGTTTTGTTTCATTCGGCTGAGTTGCTATTTAAGCTGGGGGCCAGTATCATGATTTTCTAGTTTACGTATCTCGCTGCTTCATACAGGCCTCCTCTCATTTCTGATAGGGTTATGAAGCAATTATATCGCCGCGTTGCTCCAATGCGTGTTCAAATATTTTATTTCTTAGACATTACGTTTCCTTACGATATTGTCCTTCGTCAAGCACGTGGTTAATCAGCACTTAAAATTGCAATTAAAAATTTCATTAGCAGCCGTGGGTAATTAGCCTCTGAGCTACCACGGCTCTTAGTATAACAAAAGTGAACGAACACTTTCAAACAAAATATTATCATGCGAGCGAAGTCACGGGCATTAAGTAATAAATAATAAAATAAAACCGTTCATAAGTTAAAACCCAAGAACTTAAATAACCCCTTTACTATTATAGACGGTGAGCATTACTATTTTTCAAAGTATTAATTTTTAGTTCCTGTTGTATATCATTTTTTTAATATTTTTCCTAAACTGAACACACGTGATCTTCTTTTATATAAGCTAAGATATAAATATACCAAGATTAAAAGTTCTGAGAAAATGTGACTATTCGTGAGATTCTTTTGCAAAACGACGGGTATTACTAAAATTTCTCTGAACTTTTTATATGATTTTACAAAGAGGCACATTCCACATTTTCAAAAAGAAAGCGCGCCAAGATTGGTTACAGATGATATCTATCAAATCAGATAGAAGTCTATCAAATCTATAGAAATCTATACAAATTATGTATTTCTTTTAAAAAAACGAATCCTCACACTAGGATTTTAGTATCGTGGAGGCAGTTTACAAACATAAATTACACAAGGACAAACATCCAGACCCGGAACAATTATTTGTAGGCCATACAAGTAAATACTTGTTCCGTGCGGATTTAAACCAGCCCCCAGCGCTGCAACTCATTGCTAAGCCACTGCGCCACGGAGCCATCACATAAGACCTAAATACACAGACAAGGTATACGCATACCTTGTCTGTGTATTTATTATTGGAATGTAAGATTATAGGTATTATTTTTTTGTTATAAATGTCAACATCACCCGTAGGCGCGTTGCACTATACATACCGACGGACGAGGCTCTTGACCGACGATTTAATGGCGGAAAATCATACAAAACTGATGTATTAGATTTTTATTTGGGCTCCGCAAATATAATCACATTTCTGAATTTCGCAAACAGCTCTAATGGCCCCTGATTTGCCTTCGCAGGAATAATGACATTCTATCCGCTTTGTATGGCGTGATGTTTCATTATTTAGAAGACCGTTTCCTGTATAATTTCGTTACCCATAATCGGTTCCTTCGATCCTCTGTCAATCTTTCTCTCTTTACTCCTTTACACTTTAATAATTTATCATTCAAACAGTATACCGTAACAACTATAATTTATATAGTTTATACTTAGTAGAGCCATGCTGCAGCTATTGTATGGTCGTGCTGTGAGAACGTGGTCGTCAGTCAAGCCGACTGGGAACGACCACGTTCTCAGAATGACATAAAATAGGAACTTAATGCTGCTGTATTTCGTATGATGAGTGTAGAGAACCGGCGACCCTTTTTTCTGGAATCGTTCTACTCCTCATTATTTAAAAGACCGTTTCCAGTATAATTTCGTTACTCATAATCGGTACCTTCGATCTTCTGTCAATCTTTCTCTCTGTACTCCTTTACACTTTAATAATTTATCATTCAAACAGTATACCGTAAAAACTATAATTTATATAGTTTGTACTTAGTAGAGCCATGCTGCAGCTATTATAAGGTTGTAGCACGAATGAGTCGGCTCGACTGGGGAACGACCACGTTCTCAAAGAATGCCAGCGTAAAATAGCAGCTTAATGCTGCTGTGTTTCGTATGATGAGTGTAGAGAACCGGAGACCCTTTTTACTGGAAACGAAGCATTTTAATTCTTAATCGAGGATAGGATTCGATAGATGTACACGTCTTTTGGGCCACAGCATCCACAACCATCAAGCGAGCTCTGTTAGTTTGTCACCCAAAAAAAAAATACCGAATTTTAAAAATGAATAAAAAATAGAATGATTTATAAATTTTAAAAATGAATAGAAAAACAGTTACCTATATAAACAGAGTAAAACTTATATTGAAATGTTGTTAAAATATTATCGTACCCCAATTATTATAAAAAAAATATAATTTAAAACGCGGAGCATGTACGAGTGTGATATATAGGGCGAACACTTTCTAATGTTTTCGAATGAAGACCCATGATTACGACAGAACGTTACTCAGGTAAGTCCGCTTACTCAGTATACTTATAAAAATGGAGTTACTTTCCTCGAAATAAAAATTATAATTGAAAGATTGAGAATATTTTTAAACAAGTAAGTAAAAGCTTTAATCTTCACACAGTACCAGAAATTTTGCACCTTCGACGCTGCTGCTGCACAAATATCGTCAGCCAGGCCAGGCTGACGATATTTGGGAGAATGGATATACTGCCATATATGGGTATCCTTAAAGACTTTCTATATCCTATAATTACACCCACGTAAAGAATTGTGATGTATTCTTCACAAGATCACAAGATCTTTTAATTCGTTGAAATTGTTTCATATTCACACCATATTATATATTTCTTCTCAACTAACCTAATTCCCAAGGGTTATAATCAATGATATACTCTTTAGTAGTATAATAACCCTTAATAAATAAATTTTGCTTAATAAAAATTTTAAAACTTTTCATAGATAAGGCCTGCACATTTTCTGGGTTTTTGTTGTAAAAGCGTATACATTGCCCCCAAAATGTTCTGGTAACTAAAATGTTCTGGAAACTAAAATGTTCTGGAAACTCGTAAGAACTGTCAGGGGACATTCAAAACAGCCTAGAATGAATGCTATACGAGACCAGAATGGCTGTATTCTGAATGAATTGTCGAGTTTAAGGAGATGGAAGGAATACTTGAAAGCTTGTTTATGAGTGATGAGACGTTTGAATTAAATGAAATAGAAATTCCCAAAGAAGAGAAAAGGGATAGAGAGATAAGTATAGATCAAATAATGAAAGCAATGAAAAGTATGAAAGCAGGTAAGGCAGCCGGATATGATAGAGTATCACTCGAAATGCTAAGGGCTGGAGAGGGAGTGGTGGCAGACCTGCTGTTAATTTGTGTTGGGAACTTAAGCGGTTACCGGGAGACTGGTGCAAAGCCGTGATAGTCCCACTATACTAAAGGAAAAGGATCGCAGCAGGCCTGTAAAAACTACCGTGGTATCAGCCTTCTTAGCATTGTGGAGAAACTGTATACTAAGGTACTAATTGAAAGAGTTATGAAAGATACTGATGGAAAAATTTGGGATGTGCAAGCGGGATTTAGAAAGGGAATGGGATGTACGGATCAGGTCTTTTCCATGTGCATGATCGCGGAGAAGTTTTTGGCCAAAAACCAAAAGGTTTTTTGCGCGTTCGTGGACTTGGAAAAGGCTTATGAGTTGACAGGGATGTGTTATGGCAAACAATGAACTCATTTGGGTTGAGCGCTGGGTTGATACAGGCATTGAAGTCTCTGTATAAGGACTCCAGTGCTTGTGTCGGGATCAACGGGGCCCTACTCGGACTGGTTTGGCATCCATAAAGGGGTCAGACAGGGCTGTGTGGCTTCCCCATGGCTGTTCAACCTATTTATGGATAGTTGTTTAGAAAATTTGAAAGTTGAAGAATGCGGGTTAAGAATGGGTGAGTTAACCGTCAAATGCCTTTTGTACGCCGATGATCAAGTCATACTCGCGTCGTCGGCGGCCGAGTTGCAAATGATGGTTACATTAATGAACAGTTCATTAAAAGAAAGGGGTATGAAAGTGAACGCAAGTAAGACGAAAGTGATGGTTTTTGAAAGAGAAGAAAGTAAAACATTATGTGAAATAAGAATAGAAGGGGAGTTGATTGAGCAAGTAGATGAGTTTGTGTATTTGGTATGTGTATTTAGCAGGGATGGTAGATATGATATATAGAACGACGAGTGAACGCAGGAAATAAAGTAATGGGGCTCTACACGCTATTATGAAGAGTCAGAATGTGTCAAATAATGAGCTCTGCCGTGGGAAGCAGTGTCAAAGATGCGAGTCATCTGGTACTGCAATCGCCAAACCACCTGCTAAACTTCGCGATTATGGCTAATACTCCTACACATCAGGAGAGGCCTATGTCTATCAGTAGACTTTCATGGGCTGATTAAGAAGAAGAAGATAAATATAATATTTTAGGGAGAGTCAGAGGGGACCACTTTTACGTGGTAGAGCCATGCTGCAGCTATATTTGTATGGTTAAAGCACGAATGGGTCAGCTCGACCGGGGAAGGAACACGCTCTCATTGAATATCAGCTTAAAATAACAGCTCAATACTGCTGTGTTTCGTATGGTGAGTGTAGAGAACCGCTGACCCTTTTTACTGGAAGCGAGGCATTCCATCTACTAAGATGGAATGCCTCACTGAGGACTACCTCAGGAGTGACAACGTATCTGCATTTTGATTCTTAATCGAGCATAAATGTAGATGTCTATGGGCCACAGTATCCACTTACCATCAGGGGACTGTGTGCTCGTTCGTTACCCTAATTCTACAAAAGAATAACAAGGGGAAATTGTCGTAATGACTCTCGAAAACAGCACGTAGACGCGGCTCAGAAGGGAAATCGGTCTGTAGTACTTCAAGAGAGCGTTGTCGCCTTGCTTGAAGAACAAGACCACCGCACTTCTGCTCCAGACCTCCGGAGTAGTGCCACCATGGAGAACGGAATTAAAGAGCTTCTGTAGGACCTCAAGTACCGGTTTTCCACCCGCTTTCAGAAGCTCCGTTGTAATTCCATCCTCACCTGGGGCCTTGCCGTTTTTTAGGTGCTGGAGAGCCATTCTAATCTCGCTCAGACTGACGTCCGGGATATCATCGAAATAGTGTCGGATAAGACTCGCTCTTGTATCGTTACTCACTCAGCACTCAATAATAATATTATAATAT